>BPTQ01000001.1:79666250-79724793 GCA_019973895.1 Chrysanthemum seticuspe
GTTTTCAAAAGATATACATGCATGTTTTATCAATTGAGTTTAAAGTCTTTAAATCCGATCCTTATCAGTTAAAACACTTTCATAATCAAGTCACAATTCCCCTTAAAAGCTTTCAAAATCAATTTAAATCAATAAGAGATCACAAATCTCAAATGATTTGATAATTGTGATCGGGGGAGAATGTGTGATTTAAATTGGATTTAAACTGATAATTAGGTAAATGGTTTTATAAGGATGTACATGCTATCCTGCCCACATGTGACAAACGATTTCAAATTTTCCATGCACATGTTGAGGGGGAGCATCTATCTTAAAACCTATGATTTGAAATGTGATCAACTTATCTCAATGTGCAAGTTCCCTCTAGTATGTGCAAAACTCTTTTCAAACCTCGAGGCACATATTGAGGGGGAGCATATTTATGGAAACCTCATCCTTCCCGGAAATGCTATATCTACTTGATTTGATGTGGGAAGTGATGTTGATATCTTTTAGAAAATGGTAATCAAAGAAGTTAATTCTTTCTCTTGCCTCCGTGCGCAAAACATTTTCAAATACTTGATGCACATGTTGAGGGGGAGTTCTCGTTCTAAAAATATCAAAAACAATTCAGGTACAAAATGCTTTGATAATATATCACAAGTATCTGAATTGATTTTCAAATGGTTTTCAATTGGCTCCAACGGCAGATGAACAAATACCAAATAGACCGACCAACTCTACTTTATGTACGGTGATATAAGGATGATAAGGTTAGGTTTTTGTTCCCATGATCCGCCAGAACCGGAGGGATCTACCCAGGGACAATCCACTAGTTAGTGTAGAAGTCCTTAGGTATGATGATAAAAGGAGAAAAGTGAGATATGGGAAGAGTGCAGACTGAGACTGAGCTAGTACTGGAATAAACCCTACAAGGTTCTAGCTATGAAGTCTCGGTAAGCACTGAAGGAGTTGAAGAATTAAAAAAGAATTGAATGAGGAAAGGGTGAAAACAAATAGCCCTCCATTTATTCAACCTTAGGGCAGAAACCGGGTTCAATTCATATGCTACTGATGGTAACATCGGTATTGAAGACAAGACGTCATGGACCCAGTGACGCACTGCACTTCAACTTTCCAAGCCACTCAAGTTCCTCTTAAAAGGACTTGTTTCATTCTCACGGGGAACCGACATTATCTATCGACTTTTTCTTAGAGATTGTTGATATTGAAGAAGGAGACCCTCTCCCTAGTCTCCGGCACAGGATCCAAATATGCACAAATTGAGTCTAGAGCCACGAGATCATCAATAAATCTCATTAGGACACTTTCAATGAAGACTCTCAGTTTCACACAATGTGGAAAGAGAGATTATATCTTGAGTCCTACGCATTATCTTTGTGGTATTGCCAGAACATCTGAGTGATGTGTTTACATATTCACAATGAAGATGGAAAGCCTTCTGGAGCCAACATCTAACAAGCTCCTGGTAGGTGGCATGTGAGATCTATTATATAGATCAACCATGTGACAACTGAACAGAAACAATGGGGCGATTCAATCTCTTGAATCAATCCTGGTTCAGGTTATGGATTGACGGATACCTTTGAAAAACCGGTCTTTGTGCTTAACAACTCTTTTCTTTAGCACATCGACCGTGTACTCATTTTTCAAACCAAAAGGTGTTTTTATGATTGATAATTGATTTTCAATAAAACCTTCGTTGTATTGCAAAAACAATTTCTATTGAGCAATACACGATTGTTTTTCAAATCTCTTTTCATTAATCAGTGGACTTAAAATTCGCTGGTTCACTCACTCTGTGTTGTCTTCTTTGAGATGTTCCGGTTTGAGAACAGCTAGAGCAGCTGCGAAACCCTGTCAAGGAAATTCTTCGGAATTATACCTGATCACAGGCAGTACATGTACTGATCAACGGGGAACCGTGAGACACTTTCGTGCGATTTATTGCTAACTGTTGTATGCAGGTACACCCGACGTTTGCAGCTGATCAGAATGAAGCAGTCAATCCATAGCCGCATGCTCACTTAATACATGCATCTCAAAAGAAATCATGATTAGTGCATCAATGACTCTGATATTTTCACTCCATGCTTCTGCTACGCTGCTGCCAATATCATGAATCAACGAAAGCTTCCGCTACTCTGATGAGAAGATATCATGATCCAGAATGTGAGCATGTCGGTCCGAAAGTCACAACATCACATAATACCAACACCACAATGGATGTCTCAGAGATTTTTGATTGCTGATGATCTCAAAAGCTGGCTCAAAATTATTATCACGTGGATTAGTAAAAGACCTCCAATTGGAGTAACCAAACATGCAATGTGAAGAATCAATGACTACGAGCTTAGGAGCAAAGGACTACATCAAGAATGCAAGAACAATTTTTAATGTAATATCTATTTGTATTCAATGTAATTTTGGTACATGATTGAGGTGACCTCCCTTAGGGGGAGATTGTTAGGAATTAGAAATTCCAGGTATTAAAGAGTCGGTCACCTCAAGTATATGTAATCGTTAGAAAGCTCGTAGTCGTAGTTCTTTTAAGTTAAGTAGTATTTAGTTAAGTAACACCGTGGAGGACGGACGGGTCTTTACCCACTGTATGCCTGATCCACAGCCCGATGTGTGGCGTTTTATGTAAGACTATAAATACTCTCTACCTCCCAAGGTAGAGAGTTGGAGCTCATAATAATATCTTTCACTTTCTCTCACTAAGTTCCCTAAACCTCTAACTTTCTCTCTCTAGAATTCCATCTATATGCTACTTTGTGTTATGGTTTGATGTGTATGTGAAAAGTTATATCTTACAGATTTGGATTGTGTGAGAGTAGGATTAGATGAGTCATCATCGGTTGTGCCTGAGACTTTCTTCATGTATTTCTTAAAATAGTCTGCTTTCTTAATTCTTTCAGTTAGAAGAGCTTCAGGGATTGGCATTCCAAAGACTTCTTTGTTCTGTCCTTTGGCAACATATTTTAAGTTGCCAAGAATGAATTCATCTCCGGCTTCATGGAGAGCTGACTCGCTTCGAGGAGAAAACTTATGAGTTCGTTGGAGATGCTGGATAATGAGCTTTGAAAACCTGATGCTAGGAATCACTCTCTTGTCTAGGCCTTTCCTTCCTTTGACTTTATTCAGAGAGTTTTGTCTGTCAGTGATGAATGTGTCTAAAGACAAGGAGAATTCTTCCCAAATACGTTCCGCAAAATCGATGTTTTTCCTCTTAACCAACCCATACAAAATTTGAAGAATAGGAGCTCTTACTCTGTCCTGCCCTGAAGTTTTACCAGTTAAGCATAAGTTGAGGATTATAACAATGGCTCTCCATGGTTGATACACTTCTATGTTGATGAATGCAGAGACCTTCGTTAACTTTTCTGGATATCCCAATTCATCAACAAATTCCGTTAGTTCTTCATTAGTGGGTGGAGCGACGAATGGGTTTGAGGGGTCTCTTGGGGTGATCTGAAGGGCATCCCTGAGCGTCTTAGTGGTGATGTCATACCATTTGTCTTCAAGTTTACATGAGTATGTAGCAGTGATCTTGTCCCATATTACGGTATTCCAGAATTGTTGAAGATAAATAGAAGGAACTGTGCAACGCATGGTTAAAGCACCAAAGAAATTGGTGTCCTTCAAAATATCAATAGCTAATCGGTAGATTGGGTTCTATTGGTTTCTATCCACATCCACATAGCAGTTTCTCTTTGCTGTTGTCACTCATTCCATAAATGGAAGTATTTCCTCATCAGTAGGAACATTGGTTGGTGCAGTGGTAGCAAGGTTCTCCGAGGACGTGGTGTCTGCCATTGAAATCTGAAGAGCACACATACAACAACAATATTCGGAAAGTATGTTAGGTTAGACAAGGCTATTAGATTGACCAAATAACCACTCCATATCGTAGACTCAAAGAAATTGATAAAGGCATGCGAAGACATACGCATACATCAGAAGGAAAGTTATGAATAAGGCAGACACATAAAAGGCACATCATATAATGACCCAGTTTGAATGATATATGGATTAAGTTGCATGGAAACACCTAAAATATGAACAAGTTGCATAGGACAAGTAGTACGTTAATATCACTCATAATCTGGACAACTCGCATATTGATTAAGATACCTAGTATAGTACAACACGCATACATCAACTCACATTTTTCACAGATATGGACAACTCGCATATCACAACTCGCATAGGTCATATAGCATATAATAACTCGCACACCTCAACTCGCATGAGACAAGTCGCATAAGGCAACTCGCATTCATCAAGTAACTAGAGACAACTCGCACCCTGAGTGTCAAGGGACAACTCGCATTAGGTAACTGAAACAACAACTCGCATAAGTAGAGTTAAACATGACAACTCGCATACATCAACTTGGTTTGGTCATGAATATGGACAACACGCATATCACAACTCGCATGGGTCACAATGTGTATACTAACTCGCATACGTCAACACGTATGAGACAAGTTGCATATGGCAACTCGCATACATTAATAAGCAAGAGACAACTCGCATTCAAGAACAACATGTGCAACTCGCATACAAGCAACCAAGGACAACTCGCATACAAGAATAACATATGTAACTCGCATACAAGCAACCAAGGACAACTCGCATACAAGAATATACAACGAGTGTCCCAGATCAACTAGCTCATTCACACAAGACAAGTCTATTACCACAACAATGAGAGAGAAACACATGGATGCAGGATTCAAAGGAGACAATCCACAGATAATAACCTATCATTCAACCAAAATCAAATACATCGATCTAAACCCAACAAACACCACAACACCTAAATCCATAATACGCGCTTATAATCAACATTAGATCATGATAATGAATCCTCAACACATTCAATATCTAATGCCTATATCGATTACACATAACAGGAAATAAATTGAGGGATTCAAACCTAATTATCAGTTATAAGATGAGAGGATCAAAGGTGAGGGGATCTGCAAGATAAGTAAGGGTTAGTGGAATGATGTATTAAGTATTCATAACAAAATCATGTAAAGCAAGGTCAAGTATCCTACCACACGAATACGCAAAAGACAACTCGCTTCGAAGAAAAATAGAGAGAGAATGGTGTGAAAATGTTTGACCAATAAGACAAGTGATTTGACTTTTAGTCAACACGCTTTACTTAAACCAAGAAATAAATTTTAAGACTTGTTACTTTAAGTCCCTATACTATCAACTCGCATGTTTAGACAGGTAAGACAACTCACATGCATCAAGAGATTTAACAACTCGCATATACAAACACTTCATAACAATTCGCATACATGAAGAGACTTATCAACTTGCATAACTTCAAAAGACAAGCACATGAGTCCAATATACAAAGAATTGTGCAACTTAAATAACTCCAAGTAGCATGCAATGACTAAAACACACAAGCAAGATAACTGACACAAGCACATAAAGGGACATAAGTATTCCCCCTCAAGCAAGAAGCACATGAAGAGACTTATCGACTAGCAGATAGATATAATTCTCCCCCTCAATCAATGATACGAGTGAGTGAGTGATCATTGATTGAATCAATTCCTAGCCGTGAATCCTAGTCAACTTAAGTATGTGAGTATTAGGACAGGTAAAAAATGGTAAAGTATCTATTCGAACTTCATCTAAAGACCCGTGCCATTGTTGAATGATATTTCTAGGAGAGTAGATGTTATCGATAATAGGATTTTTTTTTGTGAAACAATTAGTAAGTTATGAGTCCTGAGCTGAAGCGATCAGAAGTCACAGTACATCCAAATTAACTTTGACAAGCAGCAATTCCTTGATGATTCGGCATCAATTCTGTTGGAAACCAGGTCATGATGTTCATGATAGAATTGAGCATTGTACCTAAAAAAGACTGAGAAAAATTTGCACTAGTAGCACATGTAGCTTTGCAAATAGATAGGTTAGTTGCAGTTGTATCCTCATCTTTGGATGTTTTACAGTCAGGCCTTGGAATGTCATTAGTTGTCAATGTTCTGATGGGAATTTCCTTAAGTTCAGCATTCTTGAAGATTTTTTCCCTGTGGGCATCCACTTAAGACAAGATCTAGGTGTGTAAGTCTGTTTAGATCTTGTGTTCTTAAATAATCTACCAGTGGGCATCCATTTTAGACAGCAGCTAGCAGGGTTGGATCCTTTAGTTATAGAAGACGATGTAGCCATTTCCCTATTCTGAATTTTGGTACTTTTGCAATTAGTATGTTTCTTAGGGGGAGTGGTCAGCCATTTGATGCTTCTTATTTAAACTAGATGATCTCCTTATATTCCTGATCTTAGAGTTTTGAGCATTAGACTGAGAAGATTTAAGTGAGGTGACTGATTTTGGCAAAAATGTGTTTTCATCGACTTGGGGAGCAAACCTAGACTAGAATGATTTAATTCTTTCTTAGCTAAATGCATTAGGTTGCCTAACAACAGTTCGTTCATTACCACTTTGTGAATCTGGTTTCTCCAAAGTTGATGGTTTTGCAAACTTAGTGTTTCCACTATTCCTAGTAATTTTCCTAAGCTCATTTTTAAGGCAACTACAGTGAAGCTCTGGTTCTGAAGACTAGTGTTGAGGGCATTTATGTCAGCTAACAAGGAATTAGTTTGATCTAGAAACTTGGTCTTATCCTCTATTTGATTCTTCCTCAAATACTCATTTTCCCTTAACAGCTTGGCCACACATAATGCTAATTCATCATTCCTAGATTTAACAGCATCACTAACTTCATAGTTAAGATTATTCTCTCCCACATTGATTTTCATTTGTAAGTCTGATATTTGTCTTTTCAGATTACATATGGTTGAATCTTTGCCTTGAAGCTGAGTTTTTAACTGGTTAATTTTGAAAAATTCTCAAAATTCTGGAAATTTCGGATTAATGCAAGCTTTTGTTGCAAGAAAACTTTCTTCCTTTGTTGTATTTCAATTTCTAAAGAGATGCAATGTTTTTCAAGAATTGAGTATTTATTCGAAAGTTTTTTGAAAAGTTCCTTATCAACCATGTTGTGAGTCATGATATGTTTTATTGTTGGCTCAGTCTCAATTGCAGGACATGTATTCACCACATGTTCTGTAAGATCATTTGTTTGTATAGAGTTAAGCACAGATGAATTATCAATGGGTGTTACCGAAGATTCAGCATTTGATGAAGATTATTCACATAATGTTTGTTTGTTCAATATTTTCCACTCTGCATCCATCATTTGTGAGGCTAAGGTTTCTGAACTGCTTGTTGCTTCCATTGTTGACGTGTCTGTATTACTAGCTTCTGCACTACCCAATAGATTACCCAACTCTCCACACTGCACCATTGATTGTATCCCATGTTCTTTCATGTGATCACTGTAATGTACTTCTTCAATGTACTTCATCACATTGTCCATAAGGTTGGTGAGTGTATCAATGAAATCATAGATATCCATTCCAGTATGTTTTTTGAAAGACATTCCAGTCAAGTGTTGATCATAATCTGGTGAATATTCCCCACTGATGAAAGGTTGAAATTGTTTGTAGATTATTTGAAGAGCTGCACTTGAGCCATCCTTTTGAACCTTTGTATTAGTAAGTTGTAGCTTCAAATGTTCTAAGTTCAACAGTGTGTTTCTAGACAATGTAGATAAATCCTGACAGAAGAGGGCACTACATGTTCGATCAGTAATCATGGATAACAACTGTATGATATGAGAGTGAAATAGCTGATAGGGCTCAATGCTGCATTCCGTTTGCATGGCATTTTGTAGCATTACCTGGTGTAATTCCATAGGATTAGATTCAGAGTGTGAAGAGTTTTGATCATCATTTGGTGAATCAATCATGATTAGGCCTTCTGAGTAGTAAATACTTTCTTTGTTGTCCACTGAATCATATAGTTTGAGCACATTGGAAATTAATGGATCAGTGGTGTAAGCCATAATGTAACTATCAGATGACAAGACTCAAGATAATTCACACCCAGGACAACTCGCTTAATGCTCAACTCGCATAGTCTGTTAACTCGCATAACAAATAAGTCGCATAAAACCCAACACGCTTCTTCAACAACTCGCTTAAGGCACAGCTCGCTTAGATGACAACTCGCATAAGCTGACAACTCGCTTCTAAGACAACTCGCTTAAACGACAACTCGCTTAAGATATGTAACATATTGGATTTCACAAACACACTAAACCAATAATCAAAAGAGGCGTATAAATGATTTTTAGAGAGAGAAAGTTAAAGGTTGGGAACTTTAGTGAGAGAAAGAAAAATCTTATTATGAGCTCCAACTCTCTACCTTGGAAGGTAGAGAGTATTTATAGTTCTTACATAAATCGCCACCAACGGGCTGTGGATCAGGCATACAGTGGGTAAAGACCCATCCGTCCTCCACGGTGTTACATAACTAAATACTACTAAACATTAACTAATCTACGACTACGAGCTTTCTAATGATTACATATACTTGTGGTGACCGACTCTTTAATAACTGGATTTACTAAATCCTAACAATCTCTCCCTAAGGGAGGTCACCTCAAAATCACCTCAAAATTACATTGAATACAAACAGGTATTACATTTTAAATTGTTCTTGCATTCTTGATGTAGTTCTTTGCTCTGAAGCTCGTAGTCATTGATTCTTCATTATTGCATGTTTAGATAATCAATGTGGAGGTCTTTAACTGATCCACGTGATAGTGAGTTTTGAGCCAGCGTTGAGATCATCAGCTATCATAAATCTCTGACTCTTCTATTCTGGTGTTGGTATTATGTGATGTTGTGTCATTTGGACCGACATGCTCACATTCTGGATCATGATATATTCTCATCAGAGTAGCGGAAGCTTTCGTTGATTCATGATATTGGCAGCAGCGTAGCAGAAGCATGGAGTGAAAATATCAGAGTCATTGATGCACTTATCATGATTTCTTTAGAGATGAATGTGTAGTGTGAGCATGTGGCTATGGATTGACCGCTTCATTCTGATCAGCTGCAAACGTCGGGCGTACCTGCATACAACAGTTAGTAATAAAACACACGAAAGTGTCTTTGATCACTTTCGTTGAATTGAGGTACACGGCCCACGGTTCCCCGTTGATCAGTACAAGTACTGCCTGTGATCAGGTATAATTCCGAAGAATCTCCTTGACAGGGTTTCGCAGCTGTTGTAGCTGCTCTCAAACCGGAACGTCTCAAAGAAGACAACACGGAGTAAGTGAACCAGCGAATTGAGATTCACTGATTGATAAGAAGAGATTTGAAAAACAATCATGTACTGCTCAATAGAAATTGTTTTTGCAATACAACGAAGGTTTTAATGAAAATCAATTATCAATCAAAAACACCTTTTAATTTGAAATATGAGTACACAGTCGATGTGCTAAGGAAAAGAATTTGTAAGCACAACGACCGGTTTTTCAAAGGTATCCGTCAATCCATAACCTGAACTAGGATTGATTCAAAAGATTGAATCGCCCCATTGTTTCTGTTCAGTTGTCACATGGTTGATCTATTGGATAGATCTCACATGCCACCCACTGGGAGCTTGTTTGATGTTGGCTCCAGAAGGCTTTCCATCTTCATTGTGAATATGTTTGCATATCACTCAGATGTTCTGGCAATACCACAAGGATAATACGTAGGACTCATTAGATATAATCTCTCTTTCCACATTGTGTGAAACAGAGAGTCTTCATTAAAAGTGTCCTAATGAGATTTATCGATGATCTCGTGGCTCTAGACTCAATTGTGCATATTTGGATCATTTTTCGGAGACTAGGGAGAGGGTCTCCTTCTTCAATATTAATAATCTCTAATAGAAAGTCGATAGATTATGTCGGTTCCCCGTGAGAATGAAACAAGTCCTTTGAAGAGGAACTTGAGTGGTTTGGGAAGTTGAAGTGCAGTGCGTCACTGGGTCCATGACGTCTTGTCTTCAATACCGATGTTACCTTGGTAACCACCAGTAGCATATGAATTGAACCCGGTATCTGCCCTAAGGTTGAATAATTGGAGGGCTATTTATTTTCACCCTTTTCTCATTCAATTCTTTTTCATTCTTCAACCCCTTCAGTGCTTACCGAGACTTCATAACTAACACCTTGTTGGGTTTATTCCAGTACTAGCTCAGTCTTATTCTGCACTCTTACCATATCTCATTTTTCTCCTTTTTTCAATATACCTAAGAACTTCTACACTATCTAGTGGATTGTCCCTGGGTAGATCCCTCCGGTTCTGGTGGATCATGGGAACAAATACCTAACCTTATCGTCCTTATATCACCATACATAAAGTAAAATTGGTCGGTCTATTTGGTATTGTTCATCTGCCATTGGAACCAATTGAAAACCATTTGAAAATCAATCCAGATACTTGTGATATATTGTCAAAGCATTTTGTACTTGAATTGTCTTTGATATTTTTAGAACAAGAGCTCCCCCTCAACATGTGCATCAAGCATCATAGAAATAATTTTCATCTTTGAGGGGTTGGCTTGCATCTAAGAGTAGTTATATAAAGAATGTGTTTTTCAAAATAGTTGCTCCCCCTCAATATGTGCACATATTAGGAAAAGACTGCACATTGAAATAAATTGATCACGTTTCAAATCTTTGTGGTTTAAGATAGATGCTCCCCCTCAACATGTGCATGGAAAATTTGAAATCGTTTGGCACATGTGGGAAGGAGAGCTTGTTCATCCTTATGAAACCATTTACCGAATTATCAGTTTAAATCCAATTTAAATCACAAATTCTCCCCCGATCACAATTATCAAATCATTTGAGATTTGTGATCTCTGTAGATTTAAATTGATTTTGAAAGCTTTTAAGGAGAATTGTGACTTGATTATGAAAACGTTTTAACTGATAAGGATCGGATTTTGAGACTTTAAACTCCATTGATTAAACATGCATGATTATCTTTTGAAAACAATTGTATGACAAATAACCTTTTGATTTAATTGAAATCATTCTCCCCCTCAATCAATGACATAAGTTGTTGATTGAGAGATAGATATTTTTGAAAAACGTGAAGTTCAGATGATTTTCAAAAATAGAGTCCGAGTTATTTTTCAAAGCAATTAGTTTTTATTAGATAATAAGTAATTGTTTATAGAATCAGAGCATGAGTTTTGAAAAACAAGATAAAGCATGACTCTATTCTTTCTTTGAAAAGCGGGTTATTGCCTGAAATGACAATAAACCATTGTTTCACTTTCTCCCAAAAATAATTTTTGATTTTTTTTAAGTATTCGAACAACATCTAAAGTCTCGTGTCATTCTTTAAATGACAGCACAAAGATCGTAGATATTTATCGAATCGAGAAAATCATGACAAAATGACAATATTTTTTATTTATTTATTTTATTTTTATTTTTTGAATTTTTCAAGATTTTTTAAATTTTTATGGATTTTTGAAAGTTTTATATTTTTCTATTTGCTTTTTGAAGGTTTTGTAATTTTGTATTTTGCTTTTCGAAAAGATATTTACAAGAGATAGATGAAGAAAGACCTTTACTCCTCGTCTTCCTCTTGAAGACGTTTGAGTGTTTCCGGTTGTAGACTCTTTAGACCAAGTCGTGGGAGGATAAACTCAAAACGTTCTCTAGGAAGAGCTTTGGTGAAGATGTCGGCTAACTGATATTCAGTCCTCACAAAATAGAGTTCCACCACACCGTTTTCAACTTGCTCCCTGATGAAATGATGTCGAATGTCGATGTGCTTTGCTCTTGAGTGTTGTACGTTGTTGCATGAGAGAGCAATAGCACTTTTCTTATCACAGTACAGAGGGATTTTGTTGAATTCAAAGCCATAGTCAGATAATTGAGATCTCATCCATAGGATTTGAGCACAACAAGATGACATGGCTATGTATTCAGCCTCTGTAGTGACATACCGGTGTCCTTCGGGTACCATAGTCCCATATTGATGGTTCCTTGGAGATACCGAAAGACCCGTTTAACCGCTTCAAGGTAATTTTTGGTAGGCTTAGCCTGGTATCTAGCACACATACAAACAGCGAACAGAATGTCTGGTCTACTGGCTATGAGGTACATCAGGGATCCAATCATACTACGATATTTCGTTTGGTCTACCATGATCCCTGATTGGTCCTCATCCAGTTTAGTACGCTCTATCATGGGAGTGTCAACAGGGTCACTAGAATCAAATCCAAATTTCTTTAAAATCTCATTAGTATATTTAGATTGATTTATAAAAATACATCCGGGACTTTGTGAAATTTGTAATCCCAAGAAAAATGACATTTGTCCCATCATTGACATTTGAAATTTAGAACCCATTTCACTTAAAAAACGGTCACCTTCATTGGGGTTAGTCGAGGCAAAAATGATATCATCAACATATATTTGAACGTGAATTAAATGTTTTCCTGAATTTCTGGTGAACAAAGTCGGATCAACTGCTCCTTTGCTGAATCCAGTGGATAGAAGAAACCTTGATAGCGTATCATACCAAGCCCTTGGAGCTTGCTTCAAGCCGTAAAGAGCCTTCTTCAAAAGATAGACATGAGTAGGATGCTCTGGATTCACAAAGCCTTCAGGTTGGCTGACGTATACGACTTCTTTAAGATCTCCGTTAAGAAAAGCCGTCTTTACATCCATCTGATAGACTACCATGTTCTTACTTGCAGCATTAGCTAAGAAGATTCTGATTGCCTCGATACGAGCAACTAGAGAAAATGATTCTTCAAAGTCAATACCCTCCTCTTGACGGTATCCTTTTGCAACCAATCAAGCCTTGTTCTTTAAAAAATCACCATGCTCATCAAGTTTTACTTTGAATATCCACTTTAGAGCAATGATCATTGCACAATCTGGAGCAGGTACTAATTCCCATACATCTAGTCGATCAAACTCATGAATTTCTTCTTGCATGGCATTGAACTAGCTGTCTTCATTCATGGCAGTTTTCACGTCTTTTGGTTCGATCATAGAGAGTACGGAGTTAAAGAAGCACCATAAGGCATCGGTTGCAAGTTGTTTCCTTGTGGATACTGGACGAGAAAGGTTTCCAATGATGTTATCCAATGGATGATCATGTGTCCATTTTCTAAGGTGTTCATGTGGTTGCTGTTGAGGAATTGAAGTAGCAGAGTCTATATCTCCTGCAGAAGATGGTTCTGATGATGATTCAGGAGCAAATATGTTCTCAAAGGGTTCATCTTCTGGAGGAGGAAAAGGTTTTTCATCATCTCTAACAGCAGCAACATTTCCATTGTGTACACTCGATGATTGATGATTTGTTGATGAGACAGAGTGATCAGCAGCAGGCGCTTCTTGACTTAATGACATTGAAACTGAAGGGTTAACTTCATTTACAGGGATTGAGGCAGCCTCTGTTGATGGAACTGACATATCATTAGCACTTGGTTTATAGTGTGCATCAAACATTGGATCAAATAATTTCTTCAAATCATCTTCTGAAGGAGGTACATAAGGAGTTGCTGGTGAGGGATTAGAAACAAGAGTAGAACTGATAGGACTACCGGATAAAGGTTGAAATGCGGGTCCAGAACTGGATTGTCCTGGAGCCATTTGACCGGTTAGCTCATCGAACGTAACGTGAATTGTTTCCATGATATTTCGGGTTCTCTTGTTGTAGATTCGGTATCCTTTTCTGTTTGGTGCATACCCTACAAATACTCCAATGTCCGCTTTAGCTTTTAGTTTACCTAAATCTTGACCGTCATTAGTTGGGTAACATAAAGCACCAAACACACGAAGGTAGGAAAGATCAGGTTTTCGTTTATGGACAAGTTCATATGGAGTTTTTCCATGAGAGGTGTGAATAAGGGAACGATTTAAAATGTAATACCTGTTTGTATTCAATGTAATTTTGAGGAGTTCGTGGAACACTTCTTTGATGACTGATTCCAACACTTTCATAAAACGGAATTAAGTCTTTGTTAACAAACTCTGTGCCATTGTCTGTTCGAACAATTCTAACAATATTGTTGAGTCGAACCTGAAGCTGTTTGATAAGTTTAATGATGACATCTGGAGTTTCATCCTTTGTCCTCAAAAACTTTACCCAAGTAAATCGAGAGTAGTCATCAACAACTACTAGAATGTATTTCTTCCCATTTATCGTTTGCACTCTCATTGGTCCGCACAGATCCATATGAAGTGTATGAAGAACTTTCGTTACTGAGTTTGTGGGTTTTGGTTTGTGGGCATATTTTGTGCTTTTTCCCAATTGGAAAGTTGAACAAAGATGATATTTTTCATACTTTAATCTGGGTAATCCTCTTACTAAGTCCTTTCTGGAAAGATTGTTTATAGTACCAAAGTTCAAGTGATTGAGACGACGATGCCATAGCCATGACTTAGTTTTGGAAGCCTTTGACAGCAAGCAGATGGGTGAAGATTTCATCATATCTTCGATAGAGATGGTGTATATGTTTGAACCACGAGTTCCTCTGAGAAGTTCCACACCATCAAGTTCTCTAAAAAAGAAAGTATGTTTTCTGAAGGTCACTTCTAAATCTGAGTCACAAAATTTTCCGACGAAAAATAGATTATGTCTAAGACCTTCAACATAATATACCCTGGAAATCACACTATCTCCAACCACGTAATCTCCATAACCCATAATAGCACCAAAATGATCGTTTCCGAATCTCATAGTTCCGATGAATTTGCTCACGAAGTTCATGAGCCATAACCGGTCACCAGTCATATGCTTGGAACAGCCTGAGTCCAGGTACCACAGAATGATTTGAATGATCTGCAGTTGAATACAGACAAGAATGGATAACTGGATAATTGGGATCCCCATGCAAGAATGGGTTCCATTTGGTTAGTAACAGTGATTGGAACACCCATATCAGAGGTAGAAACAACGGACTCATTAGAAATAGATGCAGTGCTAGTGTCCATATTTGACCTATTCAAAGTATGTTCACTTCTTAAGGGAATAGTTCTACCAGTAGGCATCCATTTTCTAGTAGGCATTGACTTAGAAAATTTAGGGCCAAAATCATTAACCTTACGCCCAGTAGGTATCCATTGATAACCTATATTACTAAATTTCCTTCTTGTGGGTTTCCACTGTTTTCTAACTTTCTTTCGCCTTTGCCTTTTTGCCTTTTGAGCTTGAATTTTAACATTAACAATTTTAGCAGGGCATTTAACAATATTAGACAAATCATTCACACCACATTCAAGATTAGTAACAGAATTCAAGCAGTCATCATTACATGGTTTGCAAATAGTATCAGAATTTGAATTAATTACAGTACGCCTATGACTAATACTAGAATCAACACGATTCGTTTTATTCAACTCAAACTTAAAGTTCCTAGGTTGGTCTTCTACTCTCTTCCAATTCACATTCTTAGCTTGCGATGTCCTATCTTGCTTGGTATTGCCTGGAGGCTTTGACCCGCTTGCTTTAATGTCACTGATTACTCTTGTAGAGGGAATTATGGGAACATTAGTTGGTTGATCTACTTTTTGCATTCCTGAATTAGGCGTTCAGAGTTCTGAACTACTTGAAGGCACATTAGTGTTCACTTTCTTAAAACTGGGCATAGAATGGTTTGTATGCTTGGCACTAGGCATAGAACAAGGCATCACAGCTTTTCCTTTCGTACCTAAGGTTTTAGGACATGTTGCTATTAAACATTCTAGCAGCTCTTGAGATCGTTTGGCCTGAATGCAAGCAAACCTAATTTCTCTATCAAGAGGCTTATTTAAGAAATCCTCTTCCACGATCTCACGGAGACATTCAAGACTATCATTAAGGTAAGCACAATAGTTGTGAAACACAGGTTCATTATTCCTAAGATGAGGAGGAATGTATTTAACAGTCACAGTATATTTGCAGTCTGAGGATGACTTTGATGCAACATTCTCATTAAAAACAAGTGGCAGTTTCCCTTTTTCCTGACTCCTCAGATTCTCAATTTCTTTTTGTAAAGACGTTATTTTTTTGTTGTTTTTGTCACGAGTGACTTTCATTGAATCATATAACTCTTTAAAGTGTCGTTTAACTTTTTCATTTTCTTCTAGAAAACTTTCGTTTTCTTGTTGTAAAGCATTAACTAAGTTTTGAAGATGAAAAGTTTGAGAATACTGAGAATCTAAAGGAGGAGGCATTTGGGAGCCAGTCACATTGTTCTTTTCACCCTTTAATTGAGAGATTTGGGCTTTCAACTTTCTGATCGTGTTACAATGAGCTTGAATCTGTTCGTCACGTTTGTTTATCTGAAAAACTGCATCAAACTCTGGAACATCTGAGGATGTCTTGATATTTGAGGTTTTGACATTTTCTTTAAGATGTTGATATTTTAGTTGTAAATCAAAATGTTCAACTTCTAGTTTAGAAAGATGTTTTACCATATTATCGTGATCATCCTGATGAATTTTCTCGCTTAGTTATGAGTTTTTGTTTTCAAGCTCAATGACACGATCATGGGAAACTTTCAATGCAATAGATAATTCATGAAATCGAGAAGCAGTAATAGAGTGCTTAGTAACAGTATGAAACACATCTTGAGCAACACAACTCAAAATCAAATTCTCATTTAAGATGTGCAAGTTCTTTCTTTCAACTTCATTATATTTAAGTTCCTGTTCATAATCATTGACTTCAACTATCATTGCATCAAATTCCTTTTCCATTTCTTTAATATCTGAATTTATCCCTTTTTGAAGACTCTCAAATTGACCTTTTAATTGTTTGAAGAAAGGCATGACCTCAGTTAAATAACATTCTTTAGTTTTCTCAAAACCCCTTTCCCCCTCAGTTATCCCAGTAGGTGTGATTCACCTTTTACACGTTTTCTCAAAATCAACAAACAGCTGATAAACAACATATAGGCTGATTAAGGTCTTGCCATTAGTGGCAATAGATCTAGGAACTAGATGCATTGGTGTATTTGGAGGATACACAGTAGCTACAGGAATTTTCCTAAGGGGAGTGTTTGTTTCAACAAGTACATTAACTTTTAGCTTATCCATGTCTTTCTTCCAAAGATCTGTTCAGGGGTTAATTGAGTTTGAGGCTTAAACATGTTCAAGGATATCCAATTTTCCTTAGTGTAATCATGGGGTTTGATCGTTATGTTATTCTCTTTACACGAAGGATCGTTAAGCTTCTTATTCATTTTCTTCCTAGATGCATTATCTAGTTTTCTATCTTCCTCAGTGCACTCAATGCAACTAGGTTTCTGTCTAGGTTTAAGAATCTCATTGCCATCATAGATTACATTTTGAGCAGCTTTTGCTAGCTTACCATACTCAGGGTTGGATTCCTTTATAATGGGGATACTATGCTTATCGCTGAGGACTCTATGCTTAGTGATCATGTAAGCAGTCTGAATGGTATTCCCTTGTACGTACAACTTATTTTCAAGCTTGTTTTTCAAGGTTTCTAGATTAGAAAAATCATTCAAAAGTTTTGATTCCTTAGCACTGAATTCTTGCTTAAGCATTTTAACATTTTCTTGAAGTTCTTGTTTTTGCTTAGCAGTTTTAGAAAGCTTTTCTTGTAAGGAGTTTAACTCTTGTTTTAATACTTCTTCTCTAAACTTACTTTTTCTAATAGTTGTACACATTTGGTCATCCATTTCCTTCTCACGGGTGGTTAACTCAAACTTAGCACGTTGTTCATAAATAGCTACTTGTTCTTTATAGGCATTCAGTTCAGAAACAACAGAATCATCAGGGGCACATGCAGTGTATTCATAAAAAACATAGTTATCATTGACTGCAGAAGATGCATCACTTGGTACAGTCTCACTTTCACTTTGTTTCACATATTGATCATATGGGACAACATTGATATTACCCATATTTTCAATATCTGACTCAAAAGTTTCAGTTGATTGTACTTTGTCATGTATCTTTTGCCCATCAACATCATCGTATAGTTTTAATACCTCTGAGATGATTGATTCTTTGGATGGACTAGCTTGTTGTGGTGAGGGGACCTTTGGAGAGACCATTGGAGAAATGCTAGCCATGAAAATTGTCTGTGCAATAGGTTCATCATCAACGTCTGAGTCGTATGCATCACAGTCGATGACTTGAAAGGCATTCTGATGATTATGACCTATCTCCTGAATTGGCTGCTCATCCACATCTGCATCATATGTCTTGGCATTGCCCTCAGCAAGAAACAACAGCTCCTCTTCATCCAACACAACTCTATTATCCTGAGCTTGCACAAGTAACATCTTGTCTTTGAAGTACTCTGCATTTTGAGGGCGTTTTGGAGAAGTGTAGTTCCTTGCTATGTGTCCATCACCACCACAGTTGTAGCACTTAATTGGCTTAGCTTAACCCTGATTTGGATTCCTTCCACGATTCTGATTAGCCACATATCCTCTACCAACTCCACCTCTTCCCTGTTCATACTGCCTTTCTTGATCTGGTTGCACCATGACCTTCCCATCTCTGACAGTAGCTTGATTGTGTGGGTTGGATGTTGTTCTGAGGTTATTGTTGGTGTGTGGGAGAGAGTTCATGTTTTGACTAACCATGAGAGATAGTTGATTGATGAGGTTTTCCATGAATGTGTTTGGGTTAGGAGGCTTATATGCTGGATCAGGGATGAGCTTGTAATTACCATTACCCATGGGTATGACTTGAGAAGCTTTGGTGGTAACTCCAATATTTGTGTAAAAAGCTGTTGAATCATTTGATGAGATTGTTTCTCCCTGGTTGGTTTTGAACCGATCAAGAATCCTTTTTTCAAACATAGCATGTCTCTCATTCTGAAGAAGGAATGCATAAAGTTGCTCATAGTTGGTATTCTTCAATCCTTTGGTTAGCTTCACAGATGTGACAAACTTATGCCATTCGGGATTCATGTTGTTCACAAACTTTGAGTTCAGCTGAATGTTTGGCATGGTCATTTTGATGTTCCTCATGTCATTCAGAAGCTTATGGAATCTCACGTAGTATTCATAGACACTCTCATCTGGTTTCATTTTGAAGTGCTCAAACTCATCATACAGTTGTGATTCTCTGTCTTCCTTGGTTAATTCAGATCCTGAGAGAAGCATCTTGACATTATCCCATATTGCCTTGGCTTCAGTGTTGTGATTGATAAGCTTGTAGATATCTTTTGGAAGACCCTGAAGTATAATTTTAGAAGCCCTGATATCAGCATCGAATCTCTTTTTCTCCTTATCATTGAGCTCATCATACGTCTTTGGTCTGTCTATTCCATAGATCATTGTTCCATCTGTAGCTGTATCAATTAAGTCTCTTGTAGTCTCAATCTGATAAGGTCCTTCATCAATAGACTTGAGAATGTTGACTCCGTTTTCCTTTCCAAGACAGTACAATCTGATTCGTTGTGCCCAAGAGTCGTAGTCAGTTCTGTCAAGCATAGGTGGACGAGTGTCTGAACCAGCTGCTTGAACATCCTCAGCAACAATGGAGATGATTGTAGATACGTTGGTAGACATGTTAACAGATTTACACGGGATTTTATAACTCTATGATTAAACCGGGAAATAGATTCTTTCACGGGATTTTACTAAATCAAGAGAAAACCGTATTACAAACAAAAATCAACCAAGTCGCTACGAATTATTGAACCAAGTCGCTAGTCACCAAGTCGCTAAGTCACAAGTCGCTAGTGCACCAAGTCGCTACACAGTCAAGTCGCTAAAGAGCAACTCGCTAAGGTCCAAGTCGTTAACACCAAGTCGCTAAGCACCAAGTCGCTAAGCAGTCAAGTCGCTAAAGAGCAACTCGCTAAGGTCCAAGTCGCTAAGAATCTTAAGTACAAGTCGCTAAAAAAATTGAAAGCAAGTTGCTACCTTCACCAAGTCGCTAGCCGTAGTGGAGAATCTACTAAGTTGTATTATTTGTCGGCTTGTCTCAATAGACAAGTCGCTAGGACCAAGTCGCTACCAAAAAGCACTACAACTCGCTACCTTTTTTTGAAGCACGTCGCTATGATGAAATTCACTACGAGAACCAAGTCGCTACCAAGGAAAACTTCAAAAAAACACACTTTTCAATCCAAAACAAGCTCAACCACAGTGATTCAAGCTTACTAAATCAAAACCCAAGCACATACAATGATTCTAAACACAAAAGTACACCTAAAATTCAAACTTTAACACTAAAAATGATCCAAATGATGCAAAAACCACTAAACTTTTTCAAACTAAAAAACCATCTAAAACCACTAGAAATCCAAGTATATGTAAGAGAGATGATCAAACCATGGCTCTTGATACCATTTGTAACATATTGGATTTCACAAACACACTAAACCAATAATCAAAAGAGGCATATAAATGATGTTTAGAGAGAGAAAGTTAGAGGTTGGGAACTTTAGTGAGAGAAAGAAAAATCTTATTATGAGCTCCAACTCTCTACCTTAGAAGGTAGAGGCTATTTATACAAATGACTACGCCCTCCTTCGGGCTGTGAATCAGGCATACAGTGGGTAAAGACCCGTCCTTCTTCCACGGTGTTACTTACAATACTGCTAATCTAACTAATATACTATTACGTCTACGAGCTATAATATGCTAAACATACGTTGGGGTGACCGACACTTCAGTATGGATTTTTTAAATCCTAACAGAATCACTTGATGAAGATATGCATATATCATGATTTCTTTGAAATGAACGTGGTGTGTGAGCATGCGGCTATGGAATGACTTATCAATTCTGATCAGCTGCAACCGTCGGGTTTCCCTGCATACAACAGTTAGTAATAAAGCGCACAAAAGTGTCTTTGATCACTTTCATTGAATTGAGGTACACGGCCCACGGTTCCCCATTGATCAGTGCAAGTACTGCATGTGATCAGATAGAATTCCGAAAAATCTCCTTGACAGGGTTTCGCAGCTAATCTAGCTGTTCTCAAACCGGAACGTCTCAAAGAAGACAACACGGAGTGAGTGAACCAGCGAATTGAGATTCACTGATTGATGAAAAGCGATCTGAAAACAATCGTGTATTGCTTAATATAAAAGGTTTTGCAATACAACGAAGGTTTTATTGGAAAATCAATTATCAATCATAAATACCTTTATAATTTTGAAACATTAATGCTCAGTTGATGTGCTACAGAAAAGAATTTTTAAGCACAACGACCGGTTTTTCAAAGGAATCCGTCAATCCATTTCCTAGACCAAGGTTGATTCAAGATTGAATCGCCCCATTGTTTCTATCCAGTTGTCACAAGTTTGATCTATTGGATAGATATCACATGTCACCCACCAAGAGCTTGTTTTCTGTTGGCTCTAGAAGGATTTCCATCTTCATCGTGAATATTTTACATATCACTCAGATGTTCTGGCAATACCACAAGGATAATGCGTAGGACTCTTAAGATATATTCTCACTTTCCATATTGTGTGAAACAGTGAGTCTTCATAAATTGTGTCCTAATGAGATTTATTGATGATCTCGTGGCTCTAGACTCAATAGTGCACATTTGGTTCTTATGCCGGAGACTAGGGAGAGGGTCTCCTTCTTCAATATCAATGATCTCTAAGAGAGAGTCGATATATTATTTAGGTTCCCCGTGAGAATGAAACAAGCCCTTTTAAGAGAAACTTGAGTAGCTTGGGAAGTTGTAGTGTAGAGCGTCACTGGGTCCATGACGGCTTGTCTTCAATACCGGTGTTAGCTTGGTAACAACCAGTAGCATATGAATTGAACCCGGTTTCTGCCCTAAGGTTGAAAAAATGGAGGGCTATTTCTTTTCACCCTTTTCTCATTCAATTCTTTTGCATTCTTCAACCCTTTCAGTGCTTACCGAGATTTCATTACTAGAACCTTGTTTGGTTTATTCCAGTTCTAGCTTTATCTCAGTCCACACTCTTCCCATTTCTCAATTTTTTCCTTTTTTCATCATACCTAAGGACTTCTACACTATCTAGTGGATTGTCCCTGGGTAGATCCCCCCGGCTCTGGCGGGATCGTGGGAACGAATACCTAACCTTACCATCCTTATATCTCCATGCATAAAGTAAATTTGGTCGGTCTTTTGGTATAGTTCTTCCGCCATAGAAACCAATTAAAAATCATTTGAAAATCATTTGAAAATCAATCCAGGTACTTGTGTACAAGATCAAAACATTTTGTACCTGATTGTTTTTGATATTTTAGAAAAATCTCCCCCTCAACATGTGCTTCAAGTATTAGAAATTTTTTTAGCACATGGAGTCAAGAGGAATTTGAAATCTTAGATTCATAATTAAAGATCCAATCTTTGATTAACATTTTCTAAAATGATCATCATCACTTCCCGATCAAATCTAGTATTTTAAATACTTTGGGTAAAAAACTTTTGGGAAGGATGAGGTTTTCTTATGATTGCTCCCCCTCAATATGTGCATTGAGATTCGAAAGTGTTTTGCACTTATTAGAGAGAACCTGCACATAGAGACAAATCAGTCACATTTCAATCCATTTTGGTTTGAGATAGATGCTCCCCCTTAACATGTGCATGGAAAATTTGAAATCGTTTGGCACATGTAGGGAGGAGAGCTTGTTATTATCTTTATAAAACTACTTATTGAATTATCAGTTTATATTCAATTTAAATCGCAAATTCTCCCCCGATCACAATTTTTAAATCCTTTGAGATTTGTGATCTCTATTGATTTGAATTGTTTTTGAAAGCTTTTGAGGAGAATTGTGACTTGCTTTTCAAAACATTTAACTGATAAGGATCAAATTTTGAGACTTTAAACTCCAATGATTAAACATGCTTAAGTATCTTATGAAAACACATCCTTAGCCTTGGTATGGATCCAATTGTATAAAAACATTGTTCTTTTTTATTATCCAAAATTAGACCTTGCTCGATTACGTGCCAATTGTTTGAAAAATAACATTTTGATTTGATATGATTGAAATCATTCTCCCCCTCAATCAATGACATTAGTTGTTGATTGAGTGTTGGAGATTTTGACAAATGATAAGTCCAGATGATATTCAAGAATATAGGCCGAGTTATTTTCAAAGCAATTTTGTTTTCATTAGATGATAAATATTTTTCAGAAGAATGTTTAGAAGGAAAAATATTTGTGATGGAAACATTTGTCTTTTTGGCGACAAACATTTGTTATTGGAATCAGAGCATGAGGATTCAAAAAATTAAATTAAGCATGGCTCTGTTCTCTCTTTTAAAACTAGTTATTGCCTGAAATGACAATAAGCTATCATTTTTCTCCATCCTATTTTTTTTTAAATTTTATAAAAGGTTTATGTACATTTGAACTTCATCTAAAGACCCGTGCCATTCTTTGAGTGACAAAACAAAGTCCATAGATGTTATCGAAGAATAGAAATAGATGGGAAAAAAAACTATTTTTGGGCTTTTTCAAAGATTTTCTGATCTTTATGGATTTTTGAAATTTTATATTTTTCTATTTTCTTTCTGTGGGTTTTATAATTTTGTATTTTTCTTTTTGAATAAATATGTACAAGAGATAGATGAAGAAAATCCTTTACTCCTCGTCTTCCTCTTGAAGACGTTTGAGTGTTTCCGGTTGTAGACTCTTAAGTCCAAGTCGTGGAAGAATAAACTCAAAACGCTCTCTAGGAAGAGCTTTGGTGAAGATGTCTGCTAACTGATAATCAATCTTCACAAAATATAGTTCCACCACACCATTATCCACTTGCTCCCTGATGAAGTGATGTCGAATGTCGATATGCTTTTCTCTTGAATGTTGAACGCTGTTGCATGAGAGAGCAATGACACTCTTGTTATCACAGTACAAAGGGATTTTGTTGAATTCAAAACCATAGTCAGATAATTGGGATCTCATCCATAGGATTTGAGCACAACAAGATGACATGGCTATGTATTCTGCCTCTGTAGAGGATATTGAGGTACTCATTTGTTTCTTTGAAGACCAACTCACAAGCTTATTACCCAAAAACTGAGCACCTCCTGACGTGCTTCGACGTGTATCTTGACACCCTGCATGGTCAGCATCTGCTTAGGCTGTTAGTGACATACCGGTGTCCTTCGGGTACCAGAGTCCCATGTTGATGGTTCCTTGGAGATACCGAAAGACCCGTTTAACCGCTTCAAGGTGCTTTTTGGTAGGTTTAGCCTGGTATCTAGCACACATGCATACAGCGAACATAATGTCTGGTCTATTGGCGGTAAGGTACATCAGGGATCCAATCATACTATGATATTTAGTTTTGTCAACCATGATCCCTGAGTGGTCCTCATCCAGTTTAGTACGCTCCACCATGGGAGTGTCTACAGGGTCACAAGAATCAAATCGAAGTTTCCTTATGATCTCATTTGCATATTTAGATTGATTGATAAAAATGCATCCGGGACTTTGTGAAATTTGTAATCCCAAGAAAAATGACATTTGTCCCATCATTGACATTTGAAATTTGGAGCTCGTCTCCGTAGAAAAACGGTCACATTCATTAGGGTCAATCGAGGCAAAAATAATATCATCAACATAGATTTGAACATGAATTAAGTGTTTGCCTGACATTCTGGTGAACAATATCGGATCAACTGCTCCTTTGCTGAATCCATTAGATAGAAGAAACTTTGATAGCGTGTCGTACCATGCCCTTGAAGCTTGCTTCAAACCGTAAAGGGCGTTCTTCAAGCGATAAACATGAGTAGGATGCTCTGGATTCACAAAACCTTCAGGCTGGCCGACGTATATAACCTCTTTCAGATCTCCGTTAAGAAAAGCGGTCTTTACATCCATCTGATAGACTACCATGTTCTTACTAGCAGCATTAGCCAAGAAGTTTTTGATTGCCTTGATACGTGTAACTGGAGCAAATGATTTTTCAAAGTCAATACCTTCTTCTTGACTGTATCCTTTCGCAACCAGTCGAGCCTTGTTCTTTAGCACATCACCATGCTCATCAAGTTTAACTTTGAAGATCCATTTTAGAGCAATGATCATAGCACAGTTAGGAGCAGGTACTAATTCCCATACATCTAGTCGATCAAACTCATGAATTTCTTCTTGAATGGCATTGAACCAGCTGTCCTCAGTCATGGCTGTTTTAACATCTTTTGGTTCGACCTTAGATAGTACGGAGTTGAAGAAGCACCACAATGCATCAGTTGCAAGTTGTTTATGAGTGGATACTGGACGAGAAGGGTTCCTAATGATGTTCTCCAATGGATGGTCATGTGTCCATTTTCTAAAGTGCTCGTGTGGTTGTTGTTGAGGGACTGAAGTAGCAGAGTTTGGATATCCTGATGAAGATGGTTCTGAAGTTGGTTCAAGAGCAAATATGTTCTCAAATGGAGCATCTTCGGGAGTAGCAAAAGGGTTATCTTCATCATAACTTGCAGCTTCATTTCCATGATGTACAGCTGAAGATTGAGGATTTGAGGATGACGATGAGTGATCTGCAGTTGGCGCTTCTTGAGACAGAGTCATTGAAACAGATGGATTATCTGTGTTGATTGGATTAGAAGCCGCCACTGTTGATGGTGTAGAATGATGATTAACAATAGGTTCATAATATTCATCAAACATTGGATCAAACAATTTCTTCAAATCTTCTTCAGAAGGAGGTACATATGGAACTTCAGGTGAGGGATTCTGTACAAGAGAGGAACTGATAGGACTACAAGATAAAAGTTGAGATGTGGTCCATAACTTGATTGTCCTGGAGCCATTTGCTCAGACAACTCATCGAACTTGACGTGAATAGTTTCCATGATATTTCGGGTTCTTTTATTGTAGATTCGGTAACCCTTCCGGTTTGGTGCATAACCAACAAAAACTCCAATGTCCGCCTTAGCTCTTAACTTTCCTAAGTCTTAACCATCATTCGTTGGATAGCATAAGGCACCAAAAATACGAAGAAAAGATAGATCTGGTTTTTGGCTGTAGACAAGTTCGTAAGGAGTCTTTCCATGAGAGGTGTGAATAAGAGAACGGTTTTGGGTGTAGTAAGCAGTGGCAATGGCTTCAGCCCAGAGAAACATTGGAACCTTTGAGAAAATTAGCATAGTTCTTACAGCTTCGACAAGAGTCCGATTTCGTCTTTCAACTACACCGTTCTGTTGAGGAGTACATGGAACACTTCTTTGATGGCTGATTCAATGCTTTCATAGAACTGACTCAGTTCTTTGTTAACAAACTCAGTTCCATTGTCTGTTCGGATAATTCTGACAGTTTTATTAAGTCAAACCTGTAGCTGTTTAATAAGTTTGATGATGACCTATGGAGTTTCATCCTTTGACCTCAAAAACTTAACCCAAGTAAACCGAGAATAGTCATCAACCACGACTAACACATATTTCTTCCCGTTTATAGTTTGCACTCTCATGGGTCCGCACAAATCCATGTGAAGAGTATGAAGAACTTCCATAACTGAGTTTGCAGGTTTGGGTTTATGGGCATATTTCTTGCTTTTTCCCAATTGGCATGCTGAACAAAGATGATCTTTTTCATACTTCAATCTGGGTAAACCTCTTACGAGGTCCTTTCTAGACAAATCATTTATGGTTCTGAAGTTCAAGTGATTGAGACGACGATGCCATAACCATGACTTTGTTTTAGAGGCCTTTGATAACAAGCAGATTGGAGAAGACTTCATCATATCTTCGATAGAGATGGCGTACAAGTTTGTTCCACGTTTTCCTCTTAAAAGTTCCACACCATCAAGTTCTGGGTTAATATACAAAAAAGTTACTAAAGTTTATGAAAATTTTGTCCTAAGTCACTAAAGTTTTTTTGTTGCTATTCCGGTTACTAAACTTATTGTGACCGGTTATATTTGTTACTCTTGTTTTGGTAACCTAGAATTAAAGGTAATAATACTACGTGGCAAATATTTTAGATTTCATTTATATTAAAAAAAATGAGTTAATATACAAAGAAGTTACTAAAGTTTGCTAAAATGTTCATGTAAGTTACTATACGTTTATATTCTTTTACATTTAAGTTAATATACAAATAAGTTGCTAAAATTGTGTATATTTTTATACGTTTTTCTACAACAACTTTTTAGACATTATTATACGTTTACATTCTTTTACATTTTTGTCTGTTTTTGCACTTTTTTTTACAATTTTGCACACATTTGTATGTTTTTTTTACATAATTGGACGTTATTAGACTTTTTTGGAAATAATTTTTTTTTGATATGTTTTTGTTGGGATATGAAAGTGCTGAAGATATGAAAGTACTGAAGATATGAAAGTACTGTAAGCTGCAAAGTACTGGAAAACGTCAAAGAGTCAAAGTACTGTTAAAGACAAAGTCAAATTACTGCACTACGAAGTCAAAGTACTGCAAGAACAAAAGAACTGTTATATTCGTTTATGGAAAGTATTGTAACTCTAGAATATTCTATGTTTAGATTACTTGTTGTACAAGGATACAAATTGTAAACCGACTAGGATATCCTTGAGCCTATAAAAGGACTCCTAGATTGGCATTAGAGGTACGAGTTTACGAGTCTATGAGTTTTAGAGTTTATGAATTCACAAGTTATTTAGTGTTTTAGAGAGAAGTTCGATAATCTTAGAGTTGTTTAGAGTATCTGCATAATAAGCAGATTTAGAGTTTATAATAAAAGTTACTCTTCTTAGCTTTGTTAAGTAAATTCCGCGTACTTAATAAAGATTGTTCAGTGTTTCTTTGTTAATAACTTAGGATTTATCCGAGGTTATTAAACCTTAACAAGCTAGTTAAAGTTAGTTTGATTAAAGTATATCGATCCAACAAGTGGTATCAGAGCTTGTGTGGAAACTCTGACTAGGAAGAAACCCTACTTCAACAATATCCAAGATGTCGACTGAAGCTATTCCACCACCCTCAATCACCTCACTCAGAATTCCAATAATCAAGAAGGGAGAATATGATCTCTGGTGCATGAAGATGAGGCAGTATATTGCCATTACAGACCATGCTCTATGGAATGTAATTGTGAATGGGAATGAAGTAGTTCTAGATCCCATTAATGTTCCTGGACAACCAATAGCACCAAAGGCAGTCTTACCAGCAGCAACCCTAAGGAATCAAGAAAAGGCACTAAACATTCTCTTATCTGCCATTCCAGATGGTCATCTTCTCAAATTTCATGATGCTAAAGATGCTAAGCAGCTCTGGGCTGCTCTCAAGACTAGATCTGGAGGGAATGAAGCCTCTAAGAAGATGCACAGAAATTTGCTGAAGCAACAGTTTGAAACTTTCACAGTAGGTGAAAGAGAGAGTCTTGATGCTGCATATGATAGGTTTCAAAATCTCCTCAACATGTTGGAGTTATACAAGGCAGAAGTGTCAGTTGAGGATGCTAATTTGAAGTTTCTAAGGAGTTTGCCATCTACATGGCATGTGATTGCTACAATGATCAGAGGACAACAAGGTTTCGATGTCATGGACTTTGATGATCTCTATCATCAACTGAAGGTGTATGAGCATGAGATGAGTGGTCAAACAAATTCTAAGTCTCACAGTATAGCTTTTCTATCATCTGAAAAGAAGGGCAGTACTTCTGTCAAAAGTACTGCTTCTCCTCAAAGTACTGTTTCTCAAAGTACTGCTGTTTACAACCCCCCTTCATATGTTCAGCAGGCCTCACCATCTACCACTTTGCACTCAGATGAAGTTGTGTGCTCCTTCTTTGCACAACAAGCCAGTTTACCTGTCACTTATGAAGAAGATCTAGCACAGATTGAAGAAGATGCACTTGAAGAAATTGATATCAGGTGGCAAGTTGCTATGATCACTGCTAGGATTAAAAAGTACATGAAAAAGACAGGCAAAAGCATTGATTTCAAACCAAAACAAGGAATAACTTTTGACAAATCCCAAATTGAATGCTTCAATTGTCAAAAGACTGGTCACTTTGCAAGGGAGTGCAGGTTTGCTAAGTATCAAGCAAACAGGACATCTGAGAAACCAAAACTTGAGCTCAAAGAAATTCCAATTACTGAAACAAAGGCTTTGGTTGCTCAAGAGAAGTTATCAAAAGTTGACTGGAGTGAAGAGTTTGATGATGAACCAGTAAATTACTGTATGGTAGCAGTGGAAGATGTAGGTGAAGAAACAGTGGAAGCATTGGACTGGAGCACTGTTTTTGATGAAGAACCTGAACATGCTGCTTTGGAATCTGATGATGGCTTTGGAGGATTTGATTGGAGCAAAGAAAGTGAAGATGATCCTGTTCTTCTTGCAATGGTGGCTACTTCACCAACTCAGTCTCCTATCTCTGAGGTATGCTCAAACTATTATGATTTTTATCATAAATTACTTAACAGTTATGTGATTGAAAGAGATAATTGTGTTAGGGCTAGGTCTGAGGTAGCTGGTTATCAAATAACCCTAGAATCTATGGAAGCCAAAATTTTAGCACATGAAACTAATGAAGTAGCTTGGGCTGAAAAATATGAACAACAGGATTACCAATTAAAACTAAGTGAATGGAAATTAAACTGTAAAATTTCTAAAATTGAGAAATTGACTAAGGAAAGAGATGAATTGTTAGCTAAGTTTGATGCCTGGAATGAATCTGGCTTGTCCCATGTTGCTTATGTTGAAAAACAGAGAAGGGCTTACATTAGAACTGGTTTAGGATTTGGAATGAACTTTAGTAACATAGATGAAAACCAACCTAGTGATCAGGATGTAGGTGACTTTGAGGACATAACCACTAGTGATGATGAACTCATTAACTATGTAGATACATATAGTAATGAGGGCTCAATAAGTGAACCACCTCCTGAGTATAAGAAAGATAATGGTTATCATGCTGTTCCTCATCCCACTGACGTTCATCAACCCTTTAGGCCTGATGTTTCTCATTTTGGAGTAGATAGTCTAGAGTTTAGGAAGAAGCTTGTTGCTCAATCTAGGTCTGAAAAACCCAAAGAAGCTGTTGAAAATAATGTTCAAAATCAAGGAGTACCTTCAAATCAAAGTACTGCTACACAAGCAGTACCTTCTGCAAAACCTTTTCAAAACAGTACTGCTAAACCTTTTTGGGATAACTTTGGTCAAAACAGTTTTCATCATTCACCAAGAAGGCAAAATAATTTTGGGCATAGACATAGAAGAAATCACTTTGGAAGTATGGGTCAAAAACTGTGTTTTGTGTGTTTTAGTCCTACTCATTTAATCAAGGATTGTGAACATCACTCAGAATACCTTAGCAAATTTCCAAAGAACAGAACTGCCAACCACACACCTAGAGAGCACAAACCAGTTTGGAATAATTCAAATAGGGTTAATCACAGAAACTTCACACCAGATCATAGATACCCACATCAGAGAAGACCTTTTTCAAAACCTTCAGTATCTCACAGTACTTTCCAAAGTACTGCTCAGCCAAAACAAGGTACTGATCATACTATTTGGAATAGGAATCCTAGGAGATCTCACTATCAACCTAGAAGGTATTACAATTCACATAGGGGATCTAGATCACAGGAACCACGTGTTAAACCAGAATGGGTTAAGAGAGAAGGTACTGCTAAGGGACACACAGTACTTTTAACAAAAAGTGAATCTGATGTTTTTGTGACACAAGAAAAAGCTAATAATCTTGTAAAAGAAATTTATGTTGAAAAACCAGAAAGTTTTGAAAATCCACATGCTAAAGATCAAAAGATAATTTTGGATCATCATTTGAAAGATAGTGGGAATTACATACTCAAAGAGTTTGAGTTTGTAACTCCACAAGGGGAACACAAGTCAGTAATGGCTTGGGTTCCTAAAAATCACTAACTCTTTTCTTTGTGTGCAGGGCAACCCAGAAGAGGATCATAAAGATCATCTAATTGTGGATAGTGGTTGCTCTGGAAGTATGACAAGAGACAAAGAGATTCTGTCTGATTTTAGAAATATTAGTGGAGGAAGAGTTGCATTTGGGAATGATCCCAATGGAGGAAAGATTACTGGAAAAGGAACTATCAAAGCAGGGCTTATCGACTTTGAGAATGTTAGATATGTGAAGGAGCATAAATTCAACTTGCTATCAGTCTCTCAAATTTGTGATAAAAAGCATCTTGTGTTATTCACTAACACAGAATGTCTCATCCTTTCCTCTGATTTTAAATCTGTTGATGATGACATGGTGGTACTCAGAGTACCAAGGACAAATGATGTGTATAGTTTAGACATGAAGAGTCTACATTCTTATGGAAGAGCCACATGTTTGGTGGCTAAAGCAACATCTGAAGAGGCACATCAATGGCATAGAAGATTGGGCCATGTTAATTTCAAGAATATCAACAAACTGGTCAAAGGCAATTTAGTTAGAGGTTTAGCTTCAAAGACTTACAAGAATGATCAATCATGCTTGGCATACAAGAAGGGTAAACAACATAAAGCTTCCTGCAAGAAGCTTGAGGAGAGAACTCTTAGAGAACCATTGGAGCTGTTACATATGGATTTATTTGGACCTGTCTCTGTGGCTAGTTTAAATAAGAAAAAATACTGTTTGGTTGTTATAGATGATTGCAGTAGATTTAGTTGGGTTTTCTTTTTGGGTTTTAAGGATGATACTTTTGATGCTATTCAGACTCTCATAATAGCTCTTGAAAATAAATTGAGACTCAAGGTTAGAGGTATTAGATGTGATAATGGAACTGAGTTCAAGAACAAGCTTATGGATGACTTTTGTGCAAATAAAGGCATAAAGAGGGAGTTTAGTATTGCTAGAACACTACAGCAAAATGGTGTTGCAGAGAGGAAGAATAGGACTTTGATTTAAGCAGCAAGGACAATGCTAGCAGATTCCCATCTACCTATTCAATTCTGGGCAGAAGCTGTAAGTACTGCATGCTATGTACTTAACAGAGTCTCTGTCACCAATCCACATATGAAGACACCCTATGAATTGCTAATGGGCAATAAACCAACATTCATTTTATGAAGCCTTTTGGATGTACTCTCACTATTTTAAACACCATTGATAATCTGGGGAAGTTTGATGGCAAGTCTGAAGAAGGATACTTATTGGGTTATTGCACTAACAGTAAAGGCTTTCGAGTGTACAACAGAGTTACTAAGAAGATTCAAGACTGTCTTCATGTTGAGTTTTTAGAAGATCAAGACAATCAGAAAGGTAAAGGACCTGATTGGATGTTTGATCTTGAGGTTTTAACTCCTTCAATGAATTATGTACCTGTTAGAGAAGAAAATCAACCTATGCATAATGTAGACGATTTACAATATGTTATTCATGGAGTTCATATTAGACCGGATGCTGTTCCTGATGAAGATCCTGTTAGTCCAAAACAAAGTACTGATGTTCCCAAGCAAAGTACTGATTCTCCAAAACAAAGTACTGTTGCACCACAATCCTCATTATCTGCTGAGGATTAATCTATTCAAGAGGAACTTAATCAGATGCTTCTTCAAGATGTATTAGCACATTCTTACACTGATGACCAAAGGAGAGCTTATGAAGAGGCAAAGAAGAAGAACAAGACTGCTGAGTACTCTCATAGTACTTTTGACAGTACTTTCGAACAAAGTATTGATGCACCAGTTGACAGTATTTAGATGATTTGCATGATCCTACAATGCCTGACTTAGAGGAAACTGATGATGAGTTTGCAGATGTAGGTATTTTCTCAGATTCCAATGAAGATGTTGATTTAACTAACCTGGATGATACGTATGGAGTACCACAGTCTCCAATCTTAAGGATTCATAAGAATCATCCTACTGATCAAATCATTGGTCCTTCTACTTCTTGAGTGATGACTAGACACAGCTAAGAGTTTTTCTAAACCTCATAATGCTTTACTTAGCTTTGTCTACAAACAGAATAGACTGAATCATAAGGATCATCAAACCTGCCTATTTACTTGTTTTATCTCTCAAGAGGAACCCAAGAACATTGCTCAAGCTTTGACTAAAGAAAGCTGGGTTGAAGCTATGCAGGAAGAACTTCTTCAATTTAAACTTCATGAAGTTTGGGTTTTATGTGATCTTCCAGATGGGAAGAGAGTTATTGGAACCAGATGGGTCTTCAGAGTGAAAAGAGATGAAAGAGGCAATGTTATCAAAAACAAGGCAAGGTTAGTAGCTTAAGGCTACAGACAAGAAGAAGGTGTAGATTATGATGAAGTATTTGCTCCTGTCGCAAGGATTGAGGCTATTAGAATATTTCTTGCTTTTGCTTCATACATGGGTTTTCAGGTTTAACAAATGGATGTCAAGAGTGCCTTTCTCTATGGCACTATTACAGAAGAGGTGTATGTGAAACAACCTCCAGGTTTTGAAGATCCTAAACACCCAAACAAAGTCTACAAGGTGGTTAAGGCTCTTTATGGCCTTCATCAGGCACCTAGAGCTTGGTATGAGAGGCTCTCTACATTCTTATTGCAACATGGATACAGGAGGGGAGCTATAGACAATACTTTGTTTATCAAGAGAGACAAGAAGGATATCATGTTAGTTCAAGTCTATGTTGATGATATCATCTTTGGTGCTACCAAACAGTCCATAGTTAAGGAGTTTGAGCAGCTGATGCAGAAGGAATTTCAAATGAGTTCAATGGGAGAGTTAACTTTCTTTTTGGGACTTCAGGTTAAGCAGTCAAAGGAAGGAATTTTTATCAGTCAAGACAAGTATGTTACTGACATACTTAAGAAGTTAAATTTTGATGATATGAAGGCTGTTACTACACCTATTAAATCTATCAATTCATTGGGCAAAGATGAAGATGGACAGCCTGTTGAAGTCAAGTTATACAGATCAATGATTGGCTCTCTTATGTATCTTACTGCATCAAGGCCTGATATTATGTTTGCAGTTTGTTTATGTGCAAGATATCAAGTCTCACCAAAGATCTCTCACATGAATGCAGTAAAGAGAATCTTCTGTTATTTAAAACAACAACCAAAGTTGGGGTTGTGGTATCCAAAAGAGTCACCTTTTCATTTGGAAGCTTTTTCAGATAGTGATTATGCAGGTGATAATTATGATAGAAGATCAACAACTGGTGGATGCCAATATCTTGGAAGAAGGTTAGTCTCCTGGCAATGCAAGAAGCAGACAATTGCAGCAACATCATCTACTGAAGCTGAATATGTGGCTGCTGCAAGCTGTTGTGGAAAAGTTTTGTGGATGCAGAATCAACTCTTGGACTATGGGTTCAATTTTAAGAATACTCCTATCAATATTGATAATGAGAGTACCATTTGTATTGTGAAGAATCCAGTTTATCTTTCCAAGACCAAGCACATTCAGATTAGGCATCACTTTATCAGAGATTGCTATGAGCATAGGCTTATTAATGTTGTTAAGGTTCACACAGATGACAATGTAGCTGACTTACTCACCAAAGGCTTTGATGTTTCAAGATTCAATCACTTGGTGGTGAGTATTGGTATGATTAACTACTGAGCTACATTTGAGGGGAGGACTATAAGGTATTAGTATAGTCCTATGCATTGTTTGAGGGGAGGATATTGGTGTATACTTAGTTTATACAGAAGAATTTGGAAAAGCACTGTTTTTCCTGAAAGTACTGCTTGGAAAGTACTGCTTGGAAAGTACTGCATACGTGGAAAAGTACTGATTGTCTTATTAAAGTACTGTTCCAACGGTTATATTGAGGGGTAATTAATGCTAACAGTAATTTTATTTTGGGCAGTGATTTTTCAAATTTCACCTATAAATAACTACTTTCCGATTTTCCCTCTTATATTAATACCTTAGCATCGTTTCCATATTTCTCTCATTCTTATTCGATTCAAATTCTTATTGTGCTTACATAATCACCAATGGCGAATCGACCTACTATTTCTAAGCACAATATGGTGGCAAATTTAGACAAAACTGAAGAAAATGAGGCGTTTCATGATATTATTGATTATCTTACTGGGTCGCCAATCAGTTATGCTCTTTTAGTGGAGCCGGATATTATTGAACCTTGGATTCAAGAATTTTCGGCTACTGCAAGGGATAATATGGAGAATGAAGAATTTAATATTAGGGCTACTGTTGTTGGAAGAACCGTGAAGATTACTAAAGCATCTATTAGAGAAGATTTGTTGTTTAATGATGATGATGGTGCTATTCGTTTTCCTAAGGAGTTGATTTGGGAAACTTTTGGGCATCTTGGTTATGAAGGTTCTTTAACAGAACAAACTTTTCGGAAACAACTATTTTGTCCTCAATGGAAATTTTTAATACATGTATTGTTACATTGTATTAGTGCTAAAAGTACTTCTTGGGAGCAATTTGGGTCTAATATAGCATCTGCTATGGTAGGATTGGCTACAGATCGTGTTTTTAATTTTTCAAGACTAATTCTTGATGGCATGCTTTCTCACATCAATCATGGATCAAAATGGTTAATGTATCCCAGGTTTGTACAAGTTTTTCTGAACAAACAACTTGCTGATGTACCTAAGCCTACAGACTTATTGCCTGTTATTGTTGAACAATCAAAGATTTTTACTTTATGGCAAGAAGAAGTGATTTATTCAAAGGTCCATATACACCATTAACTACTTCTATGATGGAAGTTGTTCAGGCTGTTAGAGCTGATGTTGAAGATGATGCAGCAAGTGAAGGTACTGCATCTCAAAGCACTGTACCTGTAAGTACTGCTTCTGCAAGTACTGCTACTTCTGAGAGTACTGCATCTCCACAGGGTACTGTTTCCCCAAGTCCCGAGGTTCAAGAAGATGTTGCAATTTCACCTTCTCCATCTCCAGCACAATCTGTTCCTGCTTCTCAATCAGAGGAACATTCTTCACTTAAAGGTGATGATTCACATACTATACCCCCTGAAGAGATGACATTGGACAATTATGTTTTAACAAGGGAGTTAGTTAAGTTGCAAAAGACTACTAAGGCTCACGCCAAGCAGATAAAGAAATTGAAGTTAAAATTTAGAAGGTTAAAAACGTTTGTCTGGCCTTTGGTTAAAGAATTTCGTATCTGGGTCAAATCCAAGACGAAAGCATAAAGGCAGTCTCAGTCAAGTAAACACCAAAAGGTTCATAAACCATCTTCTGTCAATTTGGGGAGGAATTTAGAAGAGCAGAATTTGAAAGAAGATGTGGTTAAAGAAAATGCACCTGAAAGTTCTAAAAAGTCTGAAGAAAAGATCATTCAAGATACTGAGGAACAAGTTCAAGTTCAAAGTACTGCTGATGATGATCAAGGTACTGAACAACAAAGTACTGGTTTACAAAGTACTTTCAGACAAGAGGTAATAACTCCAAGAGTATTAGATTTTGAAGAGGAAGCTGGTCCTTATACAACAGTTATACAAGAAGAGGAGGAGGCTATTCTAAAACCTATTCATTCTGCAAGTGATGATGAGTTCATTGCTACAATTCTAGAACAACCAAGAGGTGGTGTTACTATTCGAGAAGTCCAAGAAGAAGAACAACAAAGAACTTCTCAACCTGCAATTGATCCTAAGGATAAAGGAAAGGGTGTTCTGGTTGAAACTAAGAAGAAAAAGTTAACTTTAGCAGAACTTAGAGCAATTGAAGTTGCTAGGAATGAAGCTGCAGCTAGAAAGTTTCAACAAGAGTTAAATGCTAAAGATAGAGAAGCTCAGGAAGCTCAAGAAGCTAAGAGTAGAGAAGCAGCTAAAAAGTTACAAGATGAATTAGATGCTGAAGCTGCTGCTGAACCATTACAGTCACCTACTCCTGTTAGATTTATGCCAAGAAGACTTAATAAAGCTAAAGACAGAAATGCTATGATGGCTTATCTTAAAAGTCAAGGGTATAAAGGATTGCAGAAGTTTAATTATTTTGAGATGAAAAGATTGTATGATGCTGCTAGGGAAGCTTATAAGAAGAATTTTGCAGACATCAAAGACTTTAGAGAAGAAGCTACTTGGACTGAAGCAGAGAGAAAGAAGAGTTTGAAAAGAAAAAGGAAAATTGAAGTTACAGATTTTCAGTTTTCAAAGAAAGAAAAAGTTGAATTAAGATCCGAGACTAGTGATGAATTAAGGAATTATCTCAGAGTGGTAGATTTTGATTATTCAAAAGAAGATGCTGACATGAAGATGAACAGATCACAGATTAGTGCTTTTGAAGTTGTGAAATCCAAAGATGGAGATTATATGATTTTTCATAAAGAAGATGAAAGCTTCAAAGTTTTCAATAGGCTATGGGACTTACTGCACATTATAGATAGAGTAGATCTATTCTATTTATATCATGTGGTGAAAGCTTACTTTGAACATAATCCATTAGAAGGGATTGGTTTAGTTTTACATGGTGATCTCATAACTGCATGGGAAACTAAAGAAGAGAGCATTGATGAGATTTGGAAGAATCAAGAGAGCTGGGAAATTGTTTGCTGGAGATTCTTTGAAGAGTCTGGAGTTCATGTTTTAGAGCTGGAAAATGGAACAATGATACACATGTTTGCAGAAAAAAGATATCCTCTCATAGTTGAGATCATGAGAAGAATGCTAGAGCATGGAATGGAAGTAGAAGAGGATAATGAAACTGCTTGCATGGTTATCAACTTGTTTATCAACTGGACTACTATTGCTGAAGATGATTAAAAACTGGTATGAAACTTATTTGAAAAAATTATTTTTGATAAATCAGTACTATATTCAAAGTACTGCTGATCAAACAGTACTTTAATCAAAGTACTGCTTGCAGCTTTTTAAACCAGTTAAGTGATTTTTGAATGTAACCTTTTGCTAAGTAACAAATTTTTGAAACAAAGGCTAAGTGAAATAAATGGATTTTGAGATGGTAACAATAGGTCATCAATCCACCATGGTTACAAAAGGATTGGCTAATCCATGAGCAAACGACTCTGGTAAAGATATATCAAATCCGTTTTTAGTTGACAACTTGCTAATAAGTTGGATGGTAATCAACTCACCATATCAGTAATGTAAAGAGTTGGCTAGCCCACAAGAAAATGGCTTGTGGTAAAGGCTGTGGAAAAACCATTATATGGTAATTAGTTCACCATTAGATAGAAGAACTAACTAGTCCAGAAGGGTACAACTTTTGGTAAAGACAAAACAAATCTGTTGATAGCTGATGATTTGCTAAAAATCATATGGTTATCAATGTACCATGGTCTTACACACCAAAACATTTGGCCACTCCAGAGATAATGGCTTTGGTAAAGAGATCTAAATCCATTAAATTTTCAGTGATTCACCTCTCACAGGAGTTAACACACCTGGAAGTGATGAGAATAGAATGCAACTTTAACTGAATTAATGTACAAATTGTCATATGTTGTTGTGTTGCTGAAAAGATAGAGCTTGCTGGATGCTGCTGTGAAAGAATTATTCTAAGAGATACTTTGACAAGCACAGACACTACAGAAATACAATCCAAAGACTAAGAAACAATCTGTCCTTAAAGATGAAGTTGTTAAAGATATATTCACAAAAGGAACTTGAAGTCAAGCAAGTAGAATTCAAGTTAGGGGAGGATTGTTGGGATATGAAAGTGCTGAAGATATGAAAGTACTGAAGATATGAAAGTACTGTAAGCTGCAAAGTACTGGAAAACGTCAAAGAGTCAAAGTACTGTTAAAGACAAAGTCAAAGTACTGCACTACGAAGTCAAAGTACTGCAAGAACAAAAGAACTGTTATATTCGTTTATGGAAAGTATTGTAACTCTAGAATATTCTATGTTTAGATTACTTGTTGTACAAGGATACAAATTGTAAACCGACTAGGATATCCTTGAGCCTATAAAAGGACTCCTAGATTGGCATTAGAGGTACGAGTTTACGAGTCTATGAGTTTTAGAGTTTATGAATTCACAAGTTATTTAGTGTTTTAGAGAGAAGTTCGATAATCTTAGAGTTGTTTAGAGTATCTGCATAATAAGCAGATTTAGATTTTATAATAAAAGTTATTCTTCTTAGCTTTGTTAAGTAAATTCCGCGTACTTAATAAAGATTGTTCAGTGTTTCTTTGTTAATAACTTAGGATTTATCCGAGGTAATTAAACCTTAACAAGCTAGTTAAAGTTAGTTTGATTAAAGTATATCGATCCAACAGTTTTCATACGTTATTATAGATTTTTGGATGTTATTATACGTTTTTGGACGTTGTTATATGTTTTCTTACATTTTTATACGTAAAAACGTATAAAACATACAAACGTATTTAAGAAGATAAAACATATAGAACATAAAAACATATAAAAATACAAACGTATAAAAGCAGATAAAACATATAAAACATACATACGTATAAACATATAAAACATAAAAACGTATAAAACATACAAAGGTGTAGAATAACGTAAAATTAGTATGAAAACGTACAAAAATGTAAGATAATATATGAAAATGAACGAAAATGTACAAAACCATACAGTAATGTATGAAAACGTAAAAAGGTATAGAGAAAAACGTACACACACATATAAAAACGGATAAATACATACAAAAGCGTACGAAAATGGACAAACATATATACAAAAATGTACGAAAATATACAAAAACGTAAAAAAAGGTACGACAACAGAGAAATGCATACACAAACGTATAAAAATGGATAGAAACGTAAACAAACATACGGAAATATACAAAAACGTACGAAAATGGAGAAAAACGTAAAAACGAACGACAAAAAAAAACGTACACGACGTATAAATACTTATAAAAATGTACGAAAATGGAGAAAAACGTTAAAAAAATAAAAAAATAAAAAGAAGTATAAAAACGGATAGTAACTTTTTTTTAAGGTTCAGTAACTTATTTAATAAACCCCGTGATTTATAGTAACTTGTTTGTAACATCTCAAACTATAGTGATGACGTGGACAAGGGAACCGGTAAATCATCTGGTTGCCCACCCTCGTAGTAACAAGAATGTCACTTTTTTAAACGTTGAGTAACCCATATAATAAACTCGTTAACTTGAGTAACCTGAATAGCAACAAAAAAACTTTAGTGACTTAGGACAAATTTCCCGTAAACTTTAGTAACTTTTGTGTATATTAACCCTCGAGTTCTCTAACGAAACAAGTATGTTTTCTAAAGGCCACTTCTAGATCAGAATCACAGAATTGACCAACAGAAAATAAATTATGACCAAGACCTTCAACATAATATACCCGGGAAATTACACTATCACCAACCACATAATTTCCATAACCCATAATTGCCCCAAAATGGTCGTTCCTGAATCTAACAGTCCCGATAAATTTACTCACGAAGTTCATGAGCCGCGAGCGATCTCCAGTCATATGCTTGGAACAACCTAAGTCCAGGTACCACAGAACGATTTGAACGACCTGCAGTTGAACACAGATAAGAATAGATAACTGGACAATTGGGATCCCCATGCAAGAATGGGTTCCATTTGGTTAGTAAATGAGATTGGAGCACCCACATCAGAAGCAGAAACAGTGATATCATTAGAGGTAGAGGCCGAGCTAGTAGTAACAGTAGATCCATTCAAAGTATGTTCACTTCTTAACAGTATAGTTCTACCAGTAGGCATCCATTTCCAAATGGGATTGATCTAGATAATTTAGGGCACAACTCATTAAGATTGAGTTTACGGCCAGTAGGTATCCATTGATAACATACATTACTAAATTTTCTTCCTGTTGGTTTCCAATGTTTTCTAGCCCTCTTCCACCTTGGTTTTCTGACCTTCTTATCCTGTTTTCTAGTGTTAACATTTTTTATCGGAGATTTGACAGCATTACTCAAATCATTCACAACACATTCATGATTAATACCAGAAATCAAGCATTCATTACATGTTTTGAAAGTACTAGCAGAATTCGAATTAATTACAGTACGCTTATAGTTAATACTAGAATCAACACGATTCGTCTTATTCAACATAAACTTATTGTTCCTAGGGTGGTCTTCTACTCTCTTCCATTGATCACTCTTAGCTTGCGAGGTCCTATCTTGCTTTGTATTGCCTGGAGGCTTTGACCCGATTGCCTTAGTGTCACTGATTACTCCTGTAGAGGGAATGATGGGAACATTAGTTGGTTTGCTACTTTTTGCATTCCTGATCTAGAAGTGCTGGGATCTGAAGTACTAGTAGGCACATCAAAGTTCACATGTTTAACTTTAGGCATAGAACAAGGCATAATGACTTTATCTTTAGTACAAAAGGATTTAGGGCATTTTGCTCTTAAACATTCTAAAAGCTCCTGAGATCGTTTGGAATATAAGCATGCATACCTAACTTCTCTATCAAGTGGTTTATTTATGCTATCCTCTTCGACAATCTCACGGAGGCATTCTAGACTATCCTTAAGATACGAAAAATATTCTTGACACACATGTTCGTTATTTCTAAGATTAGGGGGAATATACTTTACAGTCACAACATACTTAGAATCTGCAGATGCCTTTGATAAAAAATTCTCATCACAGACAAGTGGCATTTTCCCTTTTTCCTGTCTTTTCAGATTCTCAATTTCCTTTTGTAAAGAAGTTATTTTTTCATTGTTCTTGTCACGAGTGACTTTCGTTGAATCATATAACTCTTTGAAATGTTGTTTAACTTTTTCATTTTCTTCAAGAAACTCTCATTTTCTTGTTGTAAAACATTAATGATGTTTTGAAGATGAAAGTTTTGAGAATTCTGAGAATCTAAAGGAGGAGGCATTTGGGAGCCATTCACATTATTCTTATCACCCTTCAATTGTGAAATTTGGGTTTTCAATCTTTTGATCGTGTTACAATGAGCTCGAATCTGTTCATCACGTTTGCTTATTTCAAAAACTGCATCAAACTCTGGAGCATCCGAGGATGTCTTGACATTTGAGGTTTTAACATTTTCTTTAAGATGTTGACATTTTAATTGCAAAGCAAGATGTTCAACTTCCAATTTAGAAAAATGTTTGACCAAGTTATCATGATCATCCTGTTCAACTTTATCATGCAATTTTGAATTTGTGGTTTCAAGCTCAATGACACGATTATGGGAAACTTTTAATGCAACAGTTAATTCATGAAATTGAGACGCAGTAATAGAATAATTTGTAGCAGTGTAGAACACATCTTGAGCAACACATTGAGAGATCAAATTATCATTAATGATGTGCAGATTCTTTATCTCAATTTCATTACTCTTAAGCTTACGTTCATACATACTGACCTCAAATTCCATATCATTAAACATCTTTTTTATTTCTTTAATCTCTGTGTCCATTCCCTTTTGAAGACTCTCAAATTGTTCTTTAAGTTGTTTAAAGAAAGGCATGACCTCAGTTAAATAGCATTCTTTAGTTTGTTCAAAACCTCTTTCCCCTTCAGTTATCCCAGTGGGTGTGATTCTCTTCTTACACGTTTTCTCAAAATCAACAAATAGTTGGTAAACTACATAATGGCTGATTAAGGTCTTGCTATTAGTGGGAAGATTTCTAGGCACTAAATGCATTGGTGTATTTGGAGGATACACAGTGGCTGGAAGAAATTTCCATCAAGGGGGATTCTTTGTAACAAGATTATCTGCCTTTTGCTTATCTATATCTTTTTTCCAGAAAACTTGTTCAGGGGTTAGTTGAGTTTGAGGTTTAAACATGTTCAAAGAAATCCAGTTTTCCTTAGTGTAATCATGGGGTTTATACATTATATTATACTTTTTACACTTAGGATCATTTAACTTCTTTGCCATTTTCACTCTAGAGGCTTCTTCAAATTTTTTATCCTCATCAGTGCTTCCTATACATGATGGTGTTTGCCTAGGCTTAAGAATCTCATCACCATCATAGACTACCTTTTGTGCAGCTCTAGCAACTTTTCCATACTCAGGATTGGGTACCTCTACAAGGGGGATGCAATGTTTACCGCTTAAGACTTTATGCTTAGTGATCATGTGAGCAGTTTGAATGGTATTTCCTTGTATGTACAGTTTGTTTTCAAGTTTGTTTTTCAAAGTTTTTAGGTTGGAAAAGTCATTCAAAAGTTTTGATTCCTTAGCATTAAATTCCTGTTTAAGCAATTTTACATTTTCTTGAAGTTCTTGCTTTTGCTTAACAGTTTTAGTAAGCTTTTCTTGTAAGGAGTTTAACTCTTGTTTTAAGATTTCTTCCCTAAAGTTACTTTTTCTAATGACTGTACGTATTTGGTTATCCATCTCCTGCTCACGGGTGTTCAATTCAAACTTAGCACATTGTTCATAAATGGCAACTTGTTCCTTATAGGCATTAAGTTCAGAGGTTATGGAATCATCAGGGGCACATGCAGTGTATTCATCAAAAACATAGTCATCATTGACTGCAGAAGATACATTACTTGGTACATATTCACTTCCATCTTGCTTCACATATTGATCATATGAGACAACATTACTATTACCCATATTTTCAATATCTGATTCAATAATTTCAGTTGATTGTACTTTGTCATGCATCTTTTGCACATCAACCTCGTCGTATAGTTTTAATACCTCTGAGATGATAGATTCCCTGGAAGGATTGGCCTGTTTTGGTGAAGAAGCCCTTGGAGTGGCCATTGGTGAGATACTAGCCATGAAGATGGACTGGGCAGTTGGTTCATCATCAACATCTGAATCAAATGCATCACAGTCTGCAACTTGAAATGCATTGGGATTGTTCTGACCCATACACTGCACTGGCTGTTCATCCACATCAGCATCATAAGTTCTGGCATTTCCCTCAGCAAGGAATAGCAATTCTTCCTCATTCAACACAGCTCCACTGTCTTGAGCTTGCACCAGTAGCATCTTGTCCCTGAAGTAATCTGCATTTTGTGGACGTTTTGGAAGAGTGCAATTCCTTGCGATGTGACCTTCTCCACCACAGTTGTAACACTTGATAGGCTTTACTTGACCATGAGCCATGTTCCTTCCACGATTCTGATTACCCACATATCCACCACCACCGCCAGCATTCCCATATCTAGCACCAACATTCCCATATCCAGCACCAACATTCCCATATCCAGCACCAACATTCCCTTGCTCATTATGTGGAAGGTATACATTCTGTCTTCCTTGCACATGTGGAAGGTATGATGTTTGAAGCCCTAATATTTGCATCGTATCTCTTCTTCTCTTTATCAGTAAGTTCATCATACATCTTTGGTCTATCCAATCCTAATATCAATGAACCATCAGTAGCAGTTGCAAGAATGTCTCTGGTAGTCTCAACTTGATAAGGTCCTTCATCAATTGACTTTAGTATGTTAACCCCATTTTCTTTTCCTAAACAATAGAGTCTGATTCTTTGAGCCCAAAAGTCATAGTCGGTTCTGTCCAGCATGGGAGGACGAGAGTCAGATCCTGCAGCTTGAACATCATCAGCAACAGAAGATGTGATTGTAGACATGATTACAGATTCTACGGGATTTCACAACTCTTTGATTAAACCGGGAAATAGATTATTTCACGGGATTTTACTAAATCAAGAGAAAATCCTAAAACGTAACACTAGGAAACAATAAGTCTCAAAAGACAAATCGTACACTTGACAAGTCGAACCCTTAACAAATCGCTCTTTTGACAAATCGCACCCTAATTCCCAAAGCGCTTAAACGACAAATCGCTTAAACAGACAAATCGCTAAACGGACAAATCACTCAAGCAGACAAATCACTCAAACAGACAAATCACATAGTACACAAGTACACCCACTATTTTGTCCTTTTTATCGTTTTGTCTCAATAGACAAATCGCATAGTATACAAATCGCTTCACGGAAACAGACAAATCGCTTCAATAAGCAATCTCTCGAGAGACAAATCACATAAAAACTGGGATACATCGCATACAAGAAAATATATACGAGACACAAATCGCTTAACAGAAACCTTCTAAAACACCATTTTTTAATCCAAAAACAACTCAACCACGATGATTCAAGCCTTTCAAATCAAAACCTAAACACATATAATGATTCTAAACACAAAAGTACTATCCAAATCCAAACTTTAACACTAGAAATGATCCAAGTGATGCAAACTACTCTAAACTCATTCAAACCCAAAAACCTTATGAAAACCACTAGAAATCCAAGAACATGAAAGATGAATGATCAAACCATGGCTCTTGATACCAATTGTAACATATTGGATTTCATAAACACATAACACATCAATAATATGGGGCGTACACAATGAGTTTTAGAGAGAGAAAGTAGAGAGTATTGGGAACTTAGTGAGACAAAGAAAAATGATATTGAAAACCTTCAACCCTTTGCCTTGCTAGGCAAAGGGCATTTATAGGTTCTTATAAGACACGCCTTTTACGGGCTGTGGATCAGGCATACAGTGGGTAAAGACCCGTCCGTCCTCCACGGTGTTACTTAAAAAACTACTTACTAACATTACATGACTACGACTACGAGCTTTCTAACGAATACCTATTCTTGAGGTGACCGACTCTTTAACAACCGGATTTTCTAAATCCTAACAATATTTGCTGATAGGTTAGGGCGAATTGACCAAATGTTGTCCTCTCGACTTTGACCCCACCTGAAGTAATTAGACGTAGAAATTACTAGCTAGGATGAATAACTAGGTTAGCACCACTCTCCTTTATTGATCACAACCTTTGCCTTTACTTGCTTTATTAGTTTATTAGTTAAGTCATCTTAAAATCTGTGACACCTAGACTTAGTATTAATCCAACACACATAGCTTTTGGGATGACCTCGGTTTTACCGATTACTACACTACACACGACCGGGTACACTGCCCGTTAGTGCATTAGGGTAGACCATAGGTATAACGAGACATTATAAATATTAAAACCTGGTCAGTAAAACCTGCATCAACATTCTTCAAGTTGATAGAAATAATCTCATGATAATTGTGCTAAAAATTACAATCATTATTATGTTAAGTTTATAAAATGATAACCTAATATTCTAAAACTCTTGATAACAAATTTATTAGATTTGTAAAATTTCGTTTTAGCCTAATAAAATCTAACTTTTCTACACCCGTCGCAACGCTCGAGTGAAGAAAACCTAGTTATTTTACAATCATGAACTAAAGTATGTGAGCGTTATGTATAAGTAACTTAAGTCATATTTTAATAAATCATTAATAAGCAAGTATGTAAAAGATGAAGTGACTATTAAAATTGAGGCAATTCTATATCTACTTAACTAAAACATAATAATTTCATATTTTTTCAATATATGATTTAAAAGCATTGTATTTATACATTAAAAATTTGTATTTTAGACAAATATGAAAATTTGAGACTTAAATTAGATAAATATGAATTTTTTCCTGTTTAAATTTTGATCTTGCTAAAGTGGAGGGATGATGTCTTTTTATTCAATTAATACTAATATGTGTTGCAAAAATTTACACTTACACCCTTAGGCTTATAGCATTGTCACTTTTATACCTTTTAATTCTTTGGTGCAAGGAAAATATATTATTTTGTAATTTTAATCAAACTCAAGAAACATATATACTAATTTTTAAAAATTTATGACTCGGGTTTTTTAAGGGACGGACCACATGTCACACAATTTTGAGTCACCAAGTGTATTTTTTTGCAGAAAATATCGTTTTTTGGTACGTGCAATACTCAATAATATATTTGAGCTATTTTCTTTCTTTATAGTGCAACTTTAATTTAGTCCAAAAACTCTTAATGGTGAGAATTTTAGTACTTATGACATAAGAAGAATTATGCAAGACCCCTCCGAATTTTTTTTTGCAGTGCCCTAATGAAAATCCTAAGTCAGTCCCTGTTTTAAGTGATGGCTCTAAAAAAATTAGCTCTATTTTTCTATGACGGAACATATTTTATATATCGTATTAAATTAGGCATACTATATACGATTTTCAATTTTCTGCAAAAAGAAATAGTTAAATTGTACATAATTGTCATCTTATGAATGTGAAAAATCGATTATTGTTTTATTTAACATCTCAAATGTTATCACTATAATTTAGCAATAAAATAGTGCAAAATTAGCATCTTATTAGAATATGCTTGCACTAAATAACTTTGCTCTAATGTGTATATTGGGAATGGATCTACTAAGAAGAAAAATAAAAATAAGAAGAATGAGAAATGTTTTCAGCCACACATTTCAAATGAAGAAGGAGAATTTCATGGAAGATGCATCTCTTTTGTAGGTGCATCTGAAATTTGTGGCTGTGGTTATTTCTCATACTTCTCATTTTACTTTTATTTCTTATTTTATCCTTACTCATGTGTACATTATATATTTGCACTAAATGTAATTTAAAACTATCAAAATACATAGAAATGCAATGAACTAAAAAAATAAATTAAGCAAAATATATAAATAGTGGGTTCATTTTAATAGCGTTCATGAGAAACGTACGAATATATATATATATATATATATATATATATATATATATATATATATATATATATATATATATATATATATATATTTTATATCAATTAGTTTTAGTTATTATCTATAAATCTTAATCCGCGTTGTCGGTGACAATTAAAAATAGTTTCCTATACCATGGTCAGTGGCGCTGGGATTTCACCTGCTTGGTTTTGGGCTTATTTGGGATTTTTTACGTGCACTGGCCCTTTTGGTTCATGGGCTTTTCCCATGTTGTGCGTATATTTGGTTGACGATTGAGTAGCTTTCTCATTACAGAATTTTAGAAAAACCTTTCTTCACCTAGGAGAAAATTTGGTAGGTGGCCAGATCTCACGGGATCTTAGGGTTTGCTTGCATTTTACTGCTGTTTTATAGATTCTATGCAAGGTTTTAGCTGTACTCTTCCTTATTTGTACTTTAACTCGCTTGCATGTTTGTGTGTGGAATGTAGATGGTGTTTTTTGATTTAGCCACCTTGTATGTGCTTTGTTTTAGCGTTTGTGTGTTTGCGTTGTTAGATTGAGGGTTTCAGTTTTTTTTGGTTGTTTATGTGGTTTCATGCGCTTTTACATGTGTTTAGGTACCTAAGAATGCATGAGTGGCCGTTTTTTTTAGTTTATAGACCGTTATGTTGATACTTTAGTTTGTAGTTGTTTGCGTACACGGTTTTGTTGGTGCTGGATTGGGGTGCAAACGGTGTTTGCATGTTGTTTTGGTGTTTTGATAAGCCTGTTGCTTTTTTACGATCATTTTTGTTTTGTAATTTTTTTCGATGTCGAGAGTTGTTGTTGATACTTTCTGATGCAGGTTTTACTGACCAAGTCTTAATATTTATAGTGTCTCGCTATACCTATGGTCTACCCTAATGCACTAACGGGCAGTGTACCCGGTCGTGTGTAGTGTAGTAAATGGTAAAGCCGAGGTCGTCCCAAGAGCTATGTGTGTTGGATTATTACTAAGTCAAGTTGTCACAGAATAATAATGGTTTTGATAGAGATTTAATTAATTAAACTACTAATGCAGAATATAAAATTAAAGCAGATAAATGGTAAAGGGAAATCAATAGAGGAATAGTGGTGCTAACCTAGTCAATCCTCCTAGCTAGTTATGTCTACCTCTACCTACTTCCAATTACTTCAGGTGGGGTCAAATTCGAGAGGACAATATTTGGTCAATTCGCCCTAACCTATCAGCAAAGATGCCACCACAGGAGAAATCAGGCGCACCGTCATAATTCCTGTTGTTCCTGGTCCCCTAAGCCGAGTCATTAAGTACCGCTACATGCTAGATTCTAAATAGTGAGTGCCCGGCCGTTAGGAACTTGGACACTACACCCCCCAATTCTTAAGTTCATCCAAACGATAGGTGGTTAGTTGGTCAAATCGCACAAGCAGAAAGGGTCGTCAGTTGGTCATATCTTACCCTTTCCGTCTCAGTCCGCTCAGCTAGGGTCAGTTGGTCATATCTCCTAGGCGATTGGCCTCTATCGCCATTCAAAACTACCGAACCAAGGGTGACTACCAAAGAACTATGCATGCATACACTTAGAAATAATTGTACGGAAGTAAAGGTAAACGCAAACAAAACAATTAAGGAATCATAACTAGGCTAGCACCAAAGGGTGCTTAGCCGCTCATATTAATCATGCAAATCAATTCAATATTCAAAGGTACGAAATACATGAATTGAAAGTAAAAGAAATATAAAACGCTAAAGCTTATCGTAATGGTGTGACTTCTCCCTTGGAAACAGCTCTGTATGCTTCCCTAGACCTGCCTTGAGCTTTTTCCCACGTTCTTAGAGTGTTGTGTGTGGAACTGGATGCTTTGAAATGCTGGAATTCGTGGGGTATTTATAGGCCAGGTCTGGGTTATGGCGTAACCAATAGAGGAGTTACGCCGTAACATTCTATTTCTTCGTAAATGCACTAGATCTGCTAGTTATGGCGTAACCTTATAAGTGGTTACGCCGTAGTCTTCAATAAACTCGGTTACGTCGTAAGTGATGCAGTAGTTACGGCGTAAGTATCCGCGGCGTGGAACCTCTTTTGACATAATGGAGTTACGTCGTAACCTTTGGGAAGAGTTACGCCGTAACCTCTTGATAAGTTGGACTTCTGGGTCACGCAATAGTTACGGCGTAATGTGAGAGACAAGTTACGCCGTAACTTCTTCAAAATAGGCATACTGTGATAAATCTTTAGTAATGTTTCCATTTCCGCGTCTCTTTAGCTCCAATGCTCGTAATTTACCTGAAAGTGGAAAACAATGGAAAACAAGCGTAAACCCATATAAATGATATAAATAACGAGCATTATCGGGGGAAATTGACACTTAATATTCAGGGCTATTTGATGTTATCACTTTCTCTCCTGTCTTCAGTGATTTTTTTTGTCAGTTACGTGTATAAAGGTTGTCGTTATGAGAACTAAGAGTAAAGCGTCTAGAAGCGTAGGTGTTGAGGATAGGTCGTTTGAAAATGTGGAGTTAAATGATAGTCTTCCGAGGTTAGGGTACGGTGCGGTAACCTCTTGATAAGTCACTAAAGTTACTAAAGTTTAGTATGCAAAAAAGTTACTAAAGTTTATGAAAAATTTGTCCTAAGTCACTAAAGTTTTTTTGTTGCTATTCAGGTTACTAAACTTATTGTGACCGGTTATATTTGTTACTCATGTTTTGGTAACCTAGAATTACCGGTAATAATACTACGTGGCAAATATTTTAGATTTCATTTATATTAAAAAAAAATGAGTTAATATACAAATAAGTTACTAAAGTTTGCTAAAATATTCATGTAAGTTACTATACGTTTATATTCTTTTACATTTAAGTTAATATACAAATAAGTTGCTAAAATTGTGTATATTTTTATACGTTTTTCTACAACAACTTTTTAGACATTATTATACATTTACATTCTTTTACATTTTTGTCTGTTTTTGCACTTTTTTTTTTACAATTTTGCACATATTTGTATGTTTTTTTTAAATAATTGGACGTTATTAGACTTTTTTGGAAATAATTTTTTGTTTTGATATGTTTTCATACGTTATTATAGATTTTTGGATGTTATTATACGTTTTTGGACGTTGTTATATGTTTTCTTACATTTTTATACGTAAAAACGTATAAAACATACAAACGTATTAAAGAAGATAAAACATATAGAACATATAAAAATACAAACGTATAAAAGCGGATAAAACATATAAAACATACATACGTATAAACATATAAAACATAAAAATGTATAAAACATAAAAAGGTGTAGAATAACGTAAAATTAGTATGAAAACGTACAAAAACGTAAGATAATATATAAAATGAACGAAAATGTACAAAACCATACAGTAATGTATGCAAACGTAAAAAGGTATAGAGAAAAACGTACACACACATATAAAAACGGATAAATACATACAAAAACGTACGAAAATGGACAAACATATATACAAAAATGTACGAAAATATACAAAAACGTAAAAAAAGGTACGACAACAGAGAAATGCATACACAAACGTATAAAAACGGATAGAAACGTAAACAAACATACGAAAATATACAAAAACGTACGAAAATGGAGAAAAACGTAAAAATGAACGACAACAAAAAAAACGTACACGACGTATAAATACTTATAAAAATGTACAAAGATGGAGAAAAACGTAAAAAAATAAAAGTATAAAACGGATAGTAAATTTTTTTTTTAAAGTTCAATAACTTATTTAATAAACCTCGTGATCTATAGTAACTTGTTTGTAACATCTCAAACTATAGTGATGACGTGGACAAGGGAACCGGTAAATCATCTGGTTGCCCACCCTCGTAGTAACAAGAATGTCACTTTTTTAAACGTTGAGTAACCAATATAATAAACTCGTTAACTTGAGTAACCTGAATAGCAACAAAAAAACTTTAGTGACTTAGGACAAATTTCCCGTAAACTTTAGTAACTTTTGTGTATATTAACCCTCAATTTCTCTAACGAAACAAGTATGTTTTCTAAAGGCCACTTCTAGATCAGAATCACAGAATTGACCAACAGAAAACAAATTATGACCAAGACCTTCAACATAATATACCCGGGAAATTACACTATCACCAACCACATAATCTCCATAACCCATAATTGCCCCAAAATGGTCGTTCCTGAATCTAACAGTCCCGATAAATTTACTCACGAAGTTCATGAGCCGCGAGCGATCTCCAGTCATATGCTTGGAACAGCCTAAGTCCAGGTACCACAGAACGATTTGAACGACCTGCAGTTGAACACAGATAAGAATAGATGACTGGACAATTGGGATCCCCATGCAAGAATGGGTTCCATTTGGTTAGTAAATGAGATTGGAGCACCCACATCAGAAGCAGAAACAATGATATCATTAGAGGTAGAGGCCGAGCTAGTAGTAACAGTAGATCCATTCAAAGTATGTTCACTTCTTAACGGTATAGTTCTACCAGTAGGTATCCATTTCCAAATGGGCATTAATCTAAATAATATAGGACCTTAATTTTATCAACCTTATCACAAACCCAACACTTATATCACGTTATGCGTATAACACGAAGACACAAACACAAACGTTATGCTTAGAAAGATTAAGAAGAAAGGAAAGATGGTGACTTGATATAAGATATGTTATGCGTATGAATGTGTAGAGAGATGAAAACAAGAGATGTTATATTGCTCCAAAGAAAACACACACACATACACTTTCAAGCACACCCCTCAAATGAGACTTTGAGGGGTTTATATAGTTGGAATACATGATGCCCTAAAAGGCTTTCTATGGGCTTTCGTGGGCTTGGACATGGGTTGGATTAGATATAAGGCAAGCTTAACTAAACTAATACCCATTTAGCTTAGTCCAATCCACGAGCCCGTTGACTATTCTAGCACGATATCTAACACACGTTACAAAGTTCCTAAACGTGAATGACCATCACTTCTAATAAAACTATTAAGGCTAACAATCTCCCCCTAAGGGGTGTTAATTCAAAAGATGCTCCACTTGAATAGGTCTTTACTTTTCTCGAGCTTGAAATTTGTGTGTAGATATAGAATAGTCTTGTTTCATTGTTCCTTCATGCTTTGTGATCAGTTAATGTGGTATAGAGCCATTTATCAGCTTCGATGGTTAGGTGTCTCCACGTCTTTCTCCACCATGCTCACACTTCTATTTGTCTTTTGGTTACCAATGACGTAGTTCTCAAGTCTTTAAACTTTGTAGATTCTTTGACATTGAAGAAAAGTCATCTTTGACTTTGTGTTGCCTTTGATTTTGATGAGAACTTTCATGTGTTGTTGGTATGAGCATGTGGGGAATCTGCACGATCAATTCGCTCCGGAGCTTCCATAAGAAGAAAACATAAGAACAGGTTAGTAATAAGCGAATTCCGGCACTTACAAGTTTGAATTTCGAGGGTGTTAACAGCATATTGTGAAAACACATCTCTAATTCTTACAAAGGCCGTTCCTGAACTGGAGTCCCACAAGTGAGATAAAGCGTTATACCGAAGTACATCTACAGTTCAGATGAGTCGCTGAGGTACACCGAAGCATCACCCCACGACTGTAGACCGTTTGAGACACACTAAGCGTAATCTACGGGGAGTTACCAAAGTGACCTGCTGTCAGGGCTGCATGATGTTGACCCTGGCAGGAGTTTCCATTTAATCACTGAAGATCACAGATGTGAAACTTCTCATAAATGTTCTGGCAGATTGCTAAGATCTGTGTAGGACTCTATAATATATCACTTGTGTCCTTAATGATGAACATCAAGCGATGTCATGTCAAGTGTTCCTATGAGATCTTTTGATGAATCTCATGGCTCTAGACTTAATAGTGCATTTTGGTTTTCCTGAGCGGAGACTAGGGAGAGGGTCTCCTTCTTCAATACCAACAATCTCTAAGAGAACGTCGATAGATTATGTAGGGTTCCCAGTGAGAATGAAACAAGTCCCTTTTGAGAGGAATTGAGTGTCTAGAAGGTTAGGTGCAGTGCGTCACTGGGTCCATGACGTCTTTGTCTTCAATACCAGTGTCATCTAGTGACAACCAGTAGCAGATGAATTGAACCCGGTTTCTGCCCTAAGGTTGAATATGGAGGGCTATTTCTTTTCACCCTTTTTCATTACTTTTCTTTTTAATTCTTCAACCCCTTCTTTCTCCTTTCTCACATTACTCCTTTTTTCAATCATTCCTAAGGACTTCTAATACTAACTATTTGTGATGTCCTTGGGTAGATCCTTCCGGCTCTGGCGGATCATAGGACGAATATTCCTATCCTTAGTCACCTTATAACTCAATGACTGTCCTATTGTTGCCATAAAACCATTTTTTCATGAAAATCTCTCAGAATGTTTATGATAGAAAACATGTTTGGAACACTCCGAGAGTTTTATATTTTCAGAAACACTCCCCCTTCACATGTGCTTATAAGTTTTGACAGAAATCTGCACAGTGAGAGTAGAGTTCGCACTTTTTGAATTGATCGACTTTAAATGAGCTAGACCGATTCGAGACATGTTTACATCACTAGAGAACTAGCTTGAAATTATTACCCATCCTGGTCAAGTCCATAGAAAGTTTCTCGAGATGGTACATGATTCCTCGTCAATTCATTGGTTCCGTATGAGTCGAGCTCATTTTGAGATTTAAACACCGATTTTGATCACATTTTAATCACGTCTCCTCCCCCTCAAAAATAGCATATTCGTGATATTTTTGATATCAACGGATTAAACAACATTTTAGAATCTTTTGGGGAGACAAACGGATATGATTTAAGCATGAATTTGGAACATTTTTGTTTTATACTCCCCCTTTAATAAAGCATAATCAATTAAAGGGTTTTAGAGGGAGTTATCTTGAGCACAAAATATTTTGAATGATTTTGAAAATCTTTTTGAACTATCTTGAAAAGGTGCTCAAGATGATGATGATTTCTCACCAGTTTTAAATGTAGTGCACTGAAGCGTACACTAGTGATTTTCAATAAAAGCACGAGTTTTGATTTGAAAAATAATCAAAAGTCATCATTTTGGTCCGGGTTTCGTACTGAAGTATACGAAAGCCATCATTGAAGAAATTTTGAGAAACGACATGTTTTAGAAAACATATTAAATAACTCTCGCTCAAGCATCTGTACATGCCCGTATCATTGTTGAATGAAATTTCTAGAAACGTACAGAATATCGATGATACTGTTAGGTCACTAGTTTTACAAACACAAGTAATATAGAAAGAGGTTAAGGTGATTGAACAAGTAAAACACACACACATACAAGATAATAAGCACGGTTATGCGTAGGAGTGTAATGAGAGAATAACTTGAACAACCAACCTTCAAATGAAGGTTTACATCAGGTATTTATAGGAGGAAAGCTAGGGCAACACTCCTAGTTTCCATCCTTTCCTTAATGGACTAAGGCCTAGGCTCATGGGCCTTCTACACAAGCCTAAGGCTAATTACAAACATAAAGACCATAATAAAGCTAACTATTATATATTAATTACTAACACTTGATTATGGTTTAGGAGTGATTCCAACAATCTCCCCCTCAAGTGTTGGTGATGAACGGTGAAGGCGATGATGTAATAGTAGCTCTGACGTCTTCTTACATTCTTCTTTCTTGTAAGAAGAATTGCCTTGATTCGAACAATCTCTCCAATGTAGAGAAATTGTCTTATTTGAATGGTTATGCTTTGACGTCATCTTTAACTTTGTTCTTTGATTATTGTTCTTTGTGGTGAAAGTGATAGTATGTTGTTGTCTGTATCAAGTCTGCATCAGGTCTGCTTCGCTGCTCCAGTGTCTCCACGTCATTCTTCAACATTCTCACACGCTCTTTGACATTGGAATTCAGTACTGATGAAGTTCTTTAAGTCTTTAGCTTTGTAGATTCTTTGACGAAGAATCATTCTGACTGTTGTGTTGCTTTTGGATAGAACTTCCATTAGTGATGATGTTGGCGTGAGCATGAGAAGAATCAGCACGATCATCCCGCTCCGGAGCTTCCATAAGAAGAAAACATTTCAAACGGTTAGTAATAAGCGGATTCCGGCACTTACAAGTTTGAACTTCGAGAGTGTTAACAGCATAGTGTGAAAACACAACTCTAATTCTTACAAAGGCCGTTCCTGAACTGGAGTCCCACAAGTGAGATAATGCGATGTACCGAAGTACATCTATAGTTCAGATGAGTCGATGAGGTACACCGAAGCATCACCTCACGAGTGTAGACCATTTGAGACACACTAACCATAACCGACGGGGAGTTACGGAAGTGACCTGCTGTCAGGGATGTTTGATGTTGACCCTGGCAGGAGTTTCCATTCAATCACTAAGGATCACAGTTGTGAACCTCTCATAAATGTTCTCGACAGATTGCTAAGATCTGTGAAGGACTCGATATTAACCACTGATGATCTTATTTGTTGATCAACAAGTGATGAGATGTCAAGTGTACCTAAGAGATCTTTTGATGAATCTCGTGGCTCTAGACTCAATAGTGCGTTTTGGTTTTCCTGAGTGGAGACTAGGGAGAGGGTCTCCTTCTTCAATACCAGTGATCTCTAAGAGAATGCCAATAGTTTTCGTAGGGTTCCCTGTGAGAATGAAACAAGCTTCTGTTGAGAGAAACTTGAGTGGCTAAGAAGGTTTAGTGCATGCGTCACTGGGTCCATGACGACTTTTAATCTTCAATACCGGTGTCACTAAGTGACAACCAGTAGCATATGAATTGAACCCGGTGTCTGCCCTAAGTTGAATAATTTGGAGGGCTATTTCTTTTCACCCTTTTCTTTGCATTTCTTTTTAATTCTTCAACTCCTTCTTTCTCCGATTCTCATTTTCTCCTTTTTATAATCGTACCTAAGGACTTCTAAGTACTAACTATTTGTGATGTCCTTGGGTAGATCCCTCCGGCTCTGGCGGATCATAGGACGGTTATTCCTAACCTTAGTCACCTTATAACTCCATGACTAACCTATGTTGCCATTAAAACCACTGTTGTGAAGAATATCTCAAAGGGTTTGTTAATGAAAATCATGTTTGAACCACTGTGAGAGATATGATTTTGCATAAATACTCCCCCTCCACATGTGCTTTAGAGTTTTGACGGAAATCTGCACTGTGTGGGAAGAACGCGCACTTTTGAATTGATCAACTCAAGATAGACAATCCCCCGCGAGACACGGTTACGTTGCATAGTTAAAGAGTTACATTGTCAGCTTTTAGGTGACAACTAGCTCTAATAACTACCTTGAAGGTTTAGACAAGCCTCGAAAGGTTGTCATACCCGTCAGAGTTCATGTCTACCAAGAGTTTCTCGAATGGTACATTCTACTCGAACAAGTCCTTTGCGAGACACGTTTACATTACTAGCGAACTAGCTTGAAATTATTACCCGTCCAGGACAAGTCTTTTCGAGTTACTAACAGTTTAGTACCGTCAATTCATTGGTTAAGTCTATTACACAAATATTCATTTGCATTTGCACAACATATTTCTTATCACATAATTTTCTCCCCCTCAAAAATGGCATATAAAATGTTATTTTTGAAAAGTTGAGAATAAATATGACCATTTCGAGTGTTGCGGGAAGATGACCACTGTGAACAATTTGTGAACAAAGTTTTGATTCAAATACTCTCCCTCAACTAGTGATATAAACGGTTGAGGTTTTGAAAAACATACGGGGAAGTACTTGTCCTTTTGTGTCACACCCCCAAATTACCTGTTTTGCAGCGGAATGGAATTCCTGGGGATTGACTGTCATAGCATCACAATCACAGTTATATTGAACGACCTAAAGTGTCGTTTGGAAAATACATCGTTTGATTTAATAAAACAATCAGAGTTTACAAAGTAGGTCCCAAATGTAAATTAACTTGTGCGGAAATAAGTTTGTACAATTCAAACGATGTTTTAAAGTATGTAAAACCCAAGTGTGACGCGTCGTCATTGCGACTCCATGATGTGTCCAAATGCATGCCATGACGTGAAAGCCTTAGATACCTGAGATAAAACATGCTAAAAAGTGTCAACACAAAGGTTGAGTGAGTTCATAGAGTTTGTTTTGAAATGTAAAGCCTTTAGAAATCGTTTATGCAGCAAAGGCATTGTGAATCCACTCAGTTCCAAGTCCCGCCCATACAAAACTTGCAACCTGTGTGTTCACAACCCATTGCCAAGATATGTACAGTCAATGATAATCCCAAGACATTCAGCACAATGATAATCCCAAGACATTCAGCACAATGATAATCCCAAGACATTCAGCACAATGATAATGACATAGGATATGACTAAACATTCAGTTTAGTTAAACATGTAGTTTGCAAATAGGTATGAATGTCATAAAAGATGATGAGCATGTATCTCCCCCAAAACAGTTATGAAAACAAGTAAAAGTGGGGCTATGAAAACTCACTTGGTGGAATGATGCGAAGACAAAAGTGAGTACACCGAGATGTAATGTGATACGTTAATCTTGACCTATTGTGAAGGATATGATACGTCATGTGTTGCAATGTAATGCTATGCATGCACTTCGTATGTTATTTATACCATTTACGGGTTTTTGAAAATATTACCCGTCGACGAAAAATACTCTTTTGACGTTTTGACCCTTCAAAAATAACTTTACATGTTTTTACGTCAAAATGTCATCCTACAATGGTTTTATAATGATTTTTGGTGAAATAAACACTTTTCGTCGCAAAACAGTGTCGTCGGAAAAACCATGAAATCAACAAAAATGACTTTGGAAAACTAGCCGTAAAACGGTGCACGTCGATCTAAAAACAACTAAAGTACCAAAAAGGCTGCTGTGACAAAACGCTGCTTTTCACAAATAAAGTGGTTTTTAGTAATATTTTGGTAACATCCTACTGTAAAACTGCATTTTTGTACATTTCAATAAAAACTTCCCAGTTTTGCAGTTTTCTCATAAAAAGCAGCTGCCCATTATAAAAGTTTTTGGGCATTTACCATATTTATTGTATGCTTCACGTACGTATCGTAATGTAACGTTGTGTACTGCATAGTATAGGAAGTGTTATCCAGTTCTAATTGCATAGTGTAATGTAGAGCCACATGAGTGAAAACAGAAGCGTAGTAAGGTGGTTCACTCAAAAGTATCGGGGTGAAAATGAACAAAAGTATTGACAAAACCCCCTCTATGTACGAGTAGTAGAAAATACTGTAAGTATGGATAAACGTTTGATGTACAAATTGATTTGACTTACAAATCAGTATAGGATACAGTAATAGTAACACGACTTACAGAACCCTAAT
>BPTQ01000001.1:79725905-79737957 GCA_019973895.1 Chrysanthemum seticuspe
GTTAAATAATCAAAATAAAAACTCACGCGATAAAAATATATTAAATATAAAAATTACGCGTTGAAGGGTGAAATGAGATGTCGTGAATGAACTAATGAGATGCACATGATGTCCATGAAATGTAGACTAATAATAGTCCATATGAAATGTACGTGATGACATGATCATGAATTCGCCGCTAAACCTCCAAGGTTACGCGAATTTGAAACAAGTAAACCAAGTTTACTAAAAATGTTGAAATAATGAGACATGAAATGTGTCGAGACATGACCTGAAAGTACGGGTTGTCACATTTTGAGCAAAACCTTGAAAAATGAAAGGTTTGATAGGTTTTACTCAAAACTAAGAAGCTTTCGCTCCTTTTATAAGGATTGTGGCACTGAAGCGTACCACAGGGTCCTTTCTTGACAATTACAGGTTGTACACTGTAATGTATGCACAAGCCGTACGCATATATAATCACACATCTAAATTTATAATGAAGGAAACAATTCAAGGGGTACCAGGAAGTGCAGTGATGTCGCCAGGAGTGCGAACAGGGCGTTGATAGCCGGTGATGTTGATCCTGGGTCGACCACCAACAAAGCTTTCCAATGTTCTGAATTGATCCCTTCGAAACAACCTTTCATCAATCATCTTGATGATCCTCCTCACATCCCTTCGATCTTGAGAATTCCATCGTTTAGGAGACCCAATCTTGTGACGTATGTCCTTCAACCTATAGGCCAATCCGTCCCTAACCATCTTCAAAGTGTGATCCCCAAACTTGTGAAGTTCACTACACGCCATTAAGCAATTTCTTTGAAGTTCCCTGCGGTAAACGATGCCGAAAGGTTTGCTAATGAGTGTATATTGTGAGAGCTGGTTGAGGTCGGGAAGATCTAGCTGAGGTGGTGTGAAGTTGACACGGGTCTGATAAGATTCAACTGCTAGCTGAAGATCTTCAACACGTTCTTTGATGAATATGCGTCTGATGAAGATGAGCAATGACTTGATGAATTCACGTTGTACTTTGGTTGAAAATTGTCTCATGCGACCTTGTACTTTGGCAAGGTACATGTCTTCGATGTCGTTGATAGACAAATTCTCAAAGTCAGCTTCAGAGAAAGAATATTCTCTTTCATCTTGTCGTTTGACTACGATATTCTTTAGGAAGGTGTAGTCCCACTTAGATGACAGAACAACATGTTTGATGGCAACGATATCCTTAATACTGAACACCGCATGTTGAGACTTCTGAACCTGACAGCTTCTGTAGTAGATTCTTCGGCGTTCCGGCCAATGATGAATCCCGTACATTGCATCTCGGTCGTATGCTTCCACTTTGTCAGAGAACAAGTGATTGGCACGTTCCTAGATGGCTATGCAGTTCGAGTATATAGCTGCTGGGAATGGAAGTGTCAATGATGTAGCGTATTTCCTTGAACCATAGCCACCATGTAGAAGAAATTCCAGGTCTTTGTTGAAGAAATATCTGAATGGGATCCTAGGTTCATCTGGTTGGCCAATTGTTGGTAGAGGTTTTGACCAGTCGGTGTAGTATGGAGGGTTGTCCTGTTTGGTGAAGTCGATGTTTGCTTCTGGGTTGAGCCAATCAATGTTGTTAGACATAGCTCGAGCAATGTTTTCAAGGTGATATTCGACCTCGATGGCACTTTCTGAGCTATCTTTCCATAGTTGAAAAGCTTCATTCTTGATTCGCCTCAACTCGGATTTCGTCATCTTCTTCACCTGGAACTTTTCTTGCAAAATTTTTGTATGCTCCAATGTATTACCGTCTACCAAATCCTGACCTTCTTCAGGGTAGGGAGTGTTGTTAACAAGAGTAGAGAACCATTCAAATTCTTTAGTTTTATCGTCATCTAGCCAAGATACGACGTCAGTTTGAGGCGTCTTCTTCTTCTTCTTTTTCGAAGGCCTAGATGATGATGCTGGTTTCTGAACTTGTTTGGGAGAGGTGGGTTGTTGTAGGGGCTCAAGGACCTCTTCATCGTCACCACCCGTATACTCAAAGTGATCACCGGTTTTCTGAGTCAGGGGTGGTAACTCGGAATCGTCCTGAGGTTTATCTGTAAAAGAACGGGGAGGAGACCTTTGTTGAGTAGGAGTCCGTTGGAGAGGAGGTAACATAGAAGATAATTCACCAGACTTCTTCTGACGTTTAGCTTTATCATGCTTATCCTGATCCTTGTCTTCATCGTCTCTAGGACGTTTAGACTTTTCTGCTTCGAATCTACAGGCTTCTTTGAGTTGGTAGTCCAGCAATGCTTGGCCACCAATTCATTATCTGAGAAAACTACATGATCAGATGGATTGATTGTGACGGTTAAAGGTGTGGATCTTATAGTTTGCTTGGCTATCTGCATAAGATTCGGATATAGTTGTCTGGTAAACATCTCCTTTGTGACTTTAGGAACGAAATCCTGAAGGTACCTGTTAGTGTAACCTTCGATTATTTCGTTCAGTTCCCCTTGACGATGACTTCTCATGAATTCCTGGATAAACTTCCTTTCTTCTTGCATCTTGTCATTCTCGTAATGTAGATATTGTATTTGTTGATTGAGAAAGTTCAGCTTCATGTATAACATGTCTTTCATTCTGACTTGTTTGACAACTTTCACAATTCTTTCATGTGTTTGAGAAATCCAAGATCGAGGTGGTTTCTTCACAGATTTGGATGTTGATTTGGTTGATTTCTTTGATGGTGGTGGTGAGGAATGAGATGATGAATCTGATGAGGAGGAGACATGAGGAGGCTCGGGGTCCTTAGGAGGTGCAGAAGTATCCTCCTTGGAACGAGTTGGACTGTTGAGAAGCAAATCATCATAATTCTCTTCGTCATCTTGTCCAGATTTAGCCTTTTCTTCCGTCTGATCCTTAGCTTCTTCATCAGTCTTTTCTTTCTCAGTCTTATCCTTTTCTGGTTCCTCAATGTTATGTTCAGTAGACACCTCCACAAGCGTTTGTTGTTGCACAAGAGTGGTGGCACCAGATCCCTTATCGGGTCGATTAACCGCATTAGGATCTGGTGAGGAGTGGGCAGCACCACTTGATCCTTCGGGGCCACCCATTTGGTCTTTTGGAAATTCTTCAGCTTTTTGAATGTGTATAACTAATTTAAACTTCTTCCTGTAGGATTGATCCAGTAGCTCTTCTTCATCTTCAGAGCTTTCATCATAGGGCACAAGTGCAGGAGTCTTCCCTTTTCCTTTATCAGCTTGAGGACTTGGAGGTTTTGGTACTGAAGGATTGTCATCCTTTGCAGTTTCAGAGTAGGTAATCTCTTCATCTGTGTCAGTACCTTCAGAGCTTTCGTCCAACAGCTTTCTTTACGGTTCAGGTGTGGGAATAGGTTCAACTTCCTTTACAGGAACAATCCTTTTACGAGGAGGATTCCTTTTGGGAAGCTTCCTATAACTTTCAGAACTTACTGCACTTCCAGCACTTCCTCTTCTGGTTCTCCGAGTAGGAGTTCCTGAAGGTTTTTCATCAAGATGACCAACTTTGCCTTCTTTTACTGCTACTAGATACCTTTTGTACGTTTCAAGCTTCTTGATTTCTTTAGATAGAAGGTGATCAGGCAGCACGACACCCTGCTTCTTAGTTGTCGATTCCTTGATTCTGATAGAAAGGATAGGTTCGGACAAGTGCCTCATGGGGATATCAGGATTAAGTCCAAGTGCTCTCTGGATCAAAAGCTTTGTGTATCTGACATAGGGAATCTTTGAGCTAAGCTTCTTGTGAAATAGCATCATGTCCTCCCATATCAGTGCTTCGATTTCGATGTCCTTCTTATTGATCAGAGACCAGAAGATTTGTAGTTCCATGAGCTTTGGATGCTCATAACCACTGTCACGACCAGAAACAGACTTGGTAATGATGATGTAGAGGGTTCTCCACGGTTGAGGAATGTTCTTAAGCTCCACGTGAGAATGCTTAGAAACAATCCCTGAAGCTTCATCATAGCCAATGTCAAAAAGAAATTGCAGAACTGTCTCTTCAGTAGGTGTAGCAAAGAAGTCAGTTGGCTCGATTTCAGGAATGAGAAGAACAGCCCGTAAGTCTGCATGAGTGATGGTGACTTGTTTGTGGTTAAGTGTCACTGTCACTGCACTTTGACATGTGATCCTCTGCATAGAATTCCAGAATTGCTGAATGTAGATTTCCGGTACAGTAGCAGAGTGTGAGAGCATGTTCTGGTAGGGATGATTCCTTAGAATATCCACAGCAATGAGGCAAGAATATTCTGAGCATGTAAGGGTTTCAAAGTCAACCCTAAGGTTATTCTTTCCAATCTTTCTCGGATAGTAATTTGGGAAGATGTCAGCAATAGTGAGAACCTCAGGTGCATCCACATTCATTTGAGCAGCCATGTCGTGATCTGAAATAACATTAGCCAAAAGAACCAACATATCGAAAGACATAATGTTAGTCAACAGAAGGTCTTATTGTCTAGTTATTGAATGTACAGTGATAATAATTGTTACGAGTCCTAAGTCACTTGTTTGTCCAATAGTCCAATGACGTCGTGAAATGTTTCATGAGTTAGTTAACTTTAAGTTTTAAAGTTTATGTTATCACTTATTGTTCACAACATATCAAACGATTAAGTTTATTAGTGACATTATTGGATTCGTGACGTTATGATTTGTTTATTAACAAGTTTGTACACGTAACAATTCATAATGAAGGTCAATCAAGGCTTAAGCGTAGATTTGGCAAAGTTAAGCGTAAACAGGAAATATATATACGCGTAGACAAAAGCTTACGCGTAGGATCCTAATCTTACGCGTAAGAAATGTTATGCGTAGGAAAAAGGGGACCTTATGCGTAGAGCTTACGCGTAGGCGTATAATAACCTTACGCGTAGGCGTATAAGAACCTTACGCGTAAGGCTTACTCGTAAGAGTAGACCTTATGCGTAGAGGTCACTGTTTACGCATATCCTTCACAGGATACGCGTAGTCCCATTGTAGAACCTTATGCGTAGTAGTTACGCGTATGATTTCTCTTACACATAACTTCCTACACGTAAGGTAATCCTTATGCGTAGAGTAACAATCAACCTTGATTCTGAATTTTATGCGTAGCAAGCCTGAAATAAAACATCATAACATCAATTTTGACACTCAACATTCATTCAATTACGAATTTAGACATAATCACTCATTTAAACTGTTAGGCGTAGAAAACCTTACGAGTAACCTAAAACCCTAGTTTCAGAATTTACGCGTATGAAATCTAGCCATAGGATATGCACCAAAGTATTTCAGGTAAGTCTAAGATGTTGTGAGAGTGTAATGACCAAGTTATAACATCTAAATCGTGGAGAATCAAAAATACCCAAACTTATGAACATTAAACCCTAATTCCAAATTTTTAATCATTAGAGTTTCTGGGTGGTTATAGAGCCTGGAAACCTTTAATTCAACATGATATGAGTATTACACAATAATCTTTTTACCAAAACCCTTCACATTTGAAAACACCCAAAATCACGCATAAACCCTAATTTTGAAAATCATTCAATTCGAGTTTCAGGGTTTGTTTTGAGGATAGAAAACATATCATTGATGTTATTAAAACATTTTGACATTATCTTTTTAGCCACAAACACATAACACATGATCATGTGTTCTTACGCGTATGCGAAGAACACAAAATCACCCATATAAGTAGATTTGACCGTTGGATTAATTTGAAAATCAAAACCAATGTTTAAAAACATGTTAGAAACATTAATCCACTTATAGTTTGATGATCAAAAACACAGATTGGATGAACGATTTTTAGGCGTAGGATCTTTTAGGTGTATGTAATAAATGTGATGGAATAGTTGGGTGGAGAGTGGTTTTATTAAAATGACTTTAACATTTTGACAGTTTTGGTCCCTCCACCTTTTCCCTTTTTCATACAAAGCCATTTAACTTCCATTTTGGTTACCAAACGAAAGATTTTAAGAAAGAAACTTGACGACACTCCCCCTCGACTTAAGAAATATTGAAAGGTTATTAATTTTAGTCCGAGGAGTGTCTGTGAACCAGAAAATTTACCACCATTGATAAAAGAAACAACTGGGATTGGATAACATGCAAGTACATAGATGTTATGAAACAGTTAAGTGAAAATTTTCTCCCCCTCAACACTTGATCGGAAAGATACTGAATTTTGAAAGATTAAAGTGTTGACGGAAGAAATGTACTTGCCATGTCGAAAGAAAATTAGATTAGAAGAATATTTTTGTTGTTTTATCGGGTTTTATATTTTTGTATTTTGTTTTTGAAAAATTATTTACAAAAGAGATTTTGGTGTTTGACAGGTTTTTAAGACTGTTTTAGGAGGTCATCCAATTCCTCTTGAGTCAAACACCTCATACCAATCCGGTGGACCAACTCATTAAACCTAGCGGGAGGCAAGGCTATGGTGAGAAGATCTGCCAATTGGTATTCTGTACCCACAAAGTATAATTCAACGGTACCCTGTTCCACGTGGTCCTTGATGAAATGATAGCGAAGATCGATGTGCTTTGATTTCGAGTGCTGAACTGAGTTGCACGAGATCTCTATGGCACTCCGATTGTCGCAGTACATCGGGATTCTGTCAAATACGTAACCATAGTCTTTGAGTTGTGTTCTCATCCATATGACTTGAGCACAACACGCGGACATGGCTACATATTCTGCTTTGGTTGATGACAGCGATGTACAATCCTGCTTCTTCGATTGCCAAGACACCAGTTTAATGGTTCCCTTGATGTATCGGAGGATTCTTTTAGCCTCAGAGAGGTGGGTTTCAGTTGGTCGCGACTGATAACTGGAGCATAGATAAACGGCAAAGACAATATCAGGTCTGCTAGCTGTTAGATACATGAGAGACCCAATAATACTTCGGTATTTGGTAGGGTCCACTAATTTTCCATGTAAATCAGCGTCTAGCTTCTTGGTATGAGTCATTGGTGTGGCATAAGTATCACAGGTTTTCATTCCAAATTTGTTTAACAATTCAAGGGCATATTTGGACTGACTCAAGAAAATACCACGGGGTGATTGATGAACTTGTAAACCTAGAAAGAACGTAAGTTCACCCATCATGGACATTTCAAAATTTTTCTTCCTTAGTTTTGCAAAAGCGATTGAAAACTTTTTATGTGTAGACCCAAAAATGATGTCATCCACGTAAATTTGAACAATTAAGATATGTGCCCCGTGATATTGTATAAAAAGAGTTGGGTCAACCGAACCTTTGGTGAAATTATTAGCAATGAGGAAAGATGATAGCTTATCATACCATGCCCGAGGGGCTTGTTTGAGACCATAAAGAGCTTTGTTCAGTTTGTAGACATGGTTCTGGCACTCTGGATCAACGAATCCTTCTGGTTGGCTGACATAAACCGTTTCTTTCAGTTGTCCGTTGAGAAACGCAGTTTTGACATCCATTTGAAAGACCGTCATGTTCATATGAGCCGCGAACGCGAGAAACATCCGAACAGCCTCAAGACGAGCAACCGGAGCAAAAGATTCTTCAAAGTCTATTCCTTCTTCCTGACGATAACCCTTAGCAACTAGACGTGACTTGTTTCGGATGACGTTCCCTTCAGCATCCAATTTGTTTTTCCAAATCCATTTGAGACCAATGACGTAGACCCCTGTTGGTCTTTCAACCAGTTCCCATACTTCAAGACGTTTGAATTGGTTGAGTTCTTCTTGCGTGGATTCAATCCAGTTATCTTTTGTCATTGAGTCTTTAATGTTTTTAGGCTCAGATTGGCAGACAGTGAGTGCATAAATGCAATGTTCACCATCTGTGTGAAGACATTTTCTCGTAACGACTGGTTGATTCGGGTTGCCAATAATATTAGCTAGAGGATGGTCTTTTGTCCATCGATGTGTAGAGGGTTGATGTTGGTATACATTGTGCAGATTCTGAGGATTCAAATGGTTTGTTGACGATTCCGCGACATCTGGTGCAGCAGTTTCATTAGCAAATGGGTTGAAGAACGCATTTGGATCAAAATCTGCAGGTGGGGGTACATCATTCAGAATATCATCAGCCGGTCCATCATTGTTGGAAGCGGTTTGTTCAACTGTTGTGGTGGAGTCAACTGGTGTAGGTGCATCTTCAACAATAGTTGTTGTAGCAGGTGTATCAGGTATAAGAGTATTATCAGGTTGAGCAGCGGAAACAGCGGATACACCTGGAGCACGTTCATCAATATCGTCACTGAACAGCGGAGCAAATAACCTTTCCATTTGTTGACGAGTTAGCTGGGGGATTTGTTCAGCTGATGATGGGGGTTGAGGGAAGTTTAAATGGTTGTGTCCGGGTTCTAAGCTGTTATACTCAGAAGCCATTTCCATAAGTTCATCAAAATGAGCATGAATCGTTTCCATCACCTGTTTTGTACGACAATTCCAGATCCGGTAACCTTTAGAATTCTCACAATATCCAATAAAGACTCCAATGTCAGCTTTGGCTTTGAGCTTTCCAAAATCATCACGATCATTATTCGGATAGCAAAGGGATCCAAATACATGAAAGTGTTTGAGATTCGGTTTATGGTTGTGGACAAGCTCGAAAGGTGTTTTGTTGTGGCGTTTTGTGATCATAGAACGGTTTTGAGTATAGCATGCAGTAGATACATCTTCTGCCCATAAGTAATCTGGAAGTTTAGCATTGATTAACATTGTTCTTGCAGCTTCCACTAACGTTCGGTTTCGTCTTTCAACAACTCCGTTTTGTTCGGGTGTCCGTGCAATATATGTTTGATGCTGAATTCCCACTTTCTCATAGAATTCACGAAGGGTTTGGTTAACAAATTCAGATCCTTTGTCTGTTCAGATTATCCTAACGGTGTTGCGGAGCTGAACCTGTATTTTCGTGAGAAATGTGACGATCATTTGTGGAGCTTGGTCTTTGCTTCGAAGAAAGTAGACCCAAGTCCATCGTGAGTAGTCATCAACAATTACTAAGATGTAGCGTTTACCATTGATCGTTTGCACGCGCATCGGGCCACACAAATCCATGTGAAGAACATGAAGCACATGATGAGAGCTGTGTTCCACCTTTGAAGGAAAATGAGCACGAGTGGTTTTCCCTTGTTCACAGGCTGAGCAAAGGTGATCTTTTGAATACCGGAATCGTGGGAGACCTTCAACTAGTTTGTGTCGAGCAAGGTTGGTGATGGTTTGAAAGTCTATATGTGAGAGACGACGGTGCCATAGCCAGGATTTTGTTGATGTTGCCTTTGAAAGTAAGCAGATGGGAGATGAAGCAACCATGTCTTGCATAGAGATAGTGTAGAGACTAGAATTACGCGAGCCAGACATAAGGTCATTTCCTTGTAGATCATGAATGAAACAAGTTTTCTCCCGGAAAGCAACCTCCAAATCTCCATCACAAAACTGACCTACTGAAAACAGATTGTGACCGAGGCCTTCTACATAGTAAACCCTGCTGATTTCGATGTTCCCATTGACATAATCTCCGTAGCCCATGATAGCTGCGAAGTGATCATTCCCGAACCTGACAGTGCCAATGAACTTTGCAATAAAGTTTGATAACAGTTTAAGGTTGCCTGTCATGTGTCAGGAACATCCGCTATCAACAATCCAGAGAATGATCTGTATCACCTGCATTACACACAGACGACACAGATGGAATAGAAGTAGATGTAGAACCCGAAATGTTAGAGGGTTCCGAAGCAGGTATATGAGACATGCACACATTAATGACTTTAGGCATCCATTTAAATCCTAGTGTGTTATATATCTATTTCTGCCATCTATAACTACTCTTTGCTTTAGTCTTAGTGAATGCACTAGGTGGTACTACATTCTTAGGAGGAGCTACAGGGACAACAATGTTTGCCTTAGAATCTAAAGAAGGCGGTCTACCAAGCACTGATTTAGAAGAACTAGTGGGCTTAGAAGTATTCCGATTCTTAGGATTCCGTAAACGAGAGATTATAGCTTTAGCAACACATTTATCATGACAATCAGAATTCATACTTTTACGACAAATAACACAAGGTGCATCAGACTGAATATCAAAAGTGCTCAAAGGTTTAGCATTCGTTACATCACTATTTCTATTACATTTTCCAGACGCAACATCTATAGTGGAAGCAACGTGAGTCTTATTCATAGTCCTAGGGTGTTCTTCTACTTTAGCATTCCTTATTGATCTTTTCTTAGGTCCCAACTTCCTATTCTTCGATTGAGTGCTCCTAGGCTATAAAGTGCGGACGTTTGGAAAAGACGCAACTATTCCTGTTTCAGTAGAAGGAAGCACGTTCGCAACTTGTGATTTGGCAGTAGGGATTCTAGGTTCACGATTACTGAGTGTTACTGGTGCTAATCTCTTAATGATGGTTGGCGGAAGTTGTTCATACTTTCCTAACATTTCTCTTAACTTAGAGATAGTGTGAATCAAATCTTGATTTTCAGAATGAATATTACCAGCAAAATTCATGACTTCTCTAGTGTGAGCAAGATATTGATCAAGTTCGTTGGATGCTTCATGACGAGTCTTATTGAGTAAATCAAATATGACACCATATTCCTGTTTAACTTTTATAAGTTCTTGTTCATATTTTGAGATTTGACATTTCAAAGACACGTTTTGATCATCCAGTTGCTCAATTTTAGGATCAAAAGATTTTGTTTGCAACTGAGCGATTTTCTTTTGAAAACCAAGTTGTTGAATGTGAATATCTTTTTCACACCAATTAAGACGACGTTTTGCATTGTAAAGTTCGTTAAGTAATCGTTCATTTTCAGCTTTTAAAGACTCGATTTGAAGCATCTTATCAGTATTCTCAACAGTTACCACATAGTCAACATTATCAGCAGAGATATAATCAGATGCATGTGGCAAAGAATGGAGTAACACAACATTATGGATATCAGCACAGATAACATCTTTCAAGAGTCTATCAACATCTTTTCTCTACATTTTCTTTTTACGTTTAGTATTAGAAATAGATGTTTTAGTTTTCTCGAAAACGACCTTCATCACTCCAAGTTCCTTATGAAAATCCTTTTCCCAAGCTAATGCACAACTTTTCAAATTTTTAACGTTAGGTAAAAGATTTTTCTGAAAAATGTCTCTTTGTTCTCGCGCCAGAGGCGATTGAAAATGATCAATTTTGATTTCAGAACGATATTCTATCTCATGTTGTAAAATTTTGAGGTCAGCCAAGAAAATGTCAAAATATCTAAGAATTTTTTGATTTTCAGGTTTTGAGTTTACTTCACTGATGGAAGGTAAAGGACCATAAATTTGTGCAGAATCTGGTTGGGGATTAACATTAGAAGACTCAGGTGTTTTGATGATAACCCTTGGTGTGTTAGTAGAATCCGTTGGTGTGATGAAAGTGACCGGTTTTGAATAATTAAAAGGTTTGTTGTAAACAACAGTTTTTAATTTTGATCGACTCTCGTCTTCTGCATCTAATTTCTCTTGACGATGATATTCAACAACACTCATAACAGTATCATTAATTTTATATTCTGCACTAGAAACTTCAGGATTTGGTTTGAATGTTTTTAGTGAAAGCTTTGGTTTGTAATCAGCTAGATTTGGTCCATATCCTTTCGGATTGGGTTTTAACGTAAACTTTTCAATAGCTGTTACTAATTCACCATGTTTGTAAACAACAGTTTTAAAATCTTTGATTTTGTTTTGCAAGCCGATAATTTCTTCAAGAAGGTCATCTACCCGATTCGTTGAATGCTTTTTGTATGCGGAGAACTGTTTTTGACAAGTTAACAACTCAGCCTTAGCTTTTTGATTTTCCAAGGTGAGAGCGTTAATTTGCTTTTTATGTTCATGTTTCAGTTGTTCTATGTCAGACAACAAAGCATTCTTCGAAGCGGCTAGATCACGCATCTGTCTCTCTAAATATTTTTTGTTTTGATGAGATTTAGCAAAAGCGGCTTCAAAACCTTTTTCACGGTTTTCTTGAGTTTTGAAAAAGTTGAGTTGCATTTGTAAGCATTCAAAATCCTTGGTTAACAGTGCATTTTTGCTTTTTAAGTCCTTATTTAATGCA
>BPTQ01000001.1:79742180-79769056 GCA_019973895.1 Chrysanthemum seticuspe
TTGACGTCTTGACCAATCTTAAATCACTTTACAAGTTTTTACGTCAAAATGTCATCCTACAATGGTTTCGTAATGATTTATGGTGAAATTATCACTTTTCGTCGTAAAATAATGTCGTTGGAAATTTTATGAAAGTGACAAAAATGGCCTCGAAAAACTAGTCGTAAAATGGTGTACGTCGAACGTTAGGAAACGAACTCGACGGTTTTGGAAAGTTTGTATCAAAATATAAAAGTTTCAGTTCAGAAGTTTTCGACATAAAGGTCTCGAACATAAAGATAATAAAGGTTAAAGATGGTGATTTTGTCTAATTGTTGTGTAAAAAGTGAGTTTCGGCCAAGTTTAAGCATCCATAAATAATTTATTACAACTCCGCTATACAAACGGTTGGTTGTTTTGAAAAATATGCTCGGTGATCTTGATTTTATTAGAAGACATTTCGTTCCAAAAAGTTCCACATCATGGTTAAAAACAGCCTCCAACATGGTCGTTACAGCTACCGTAACACTTGTCTCGTAAAATAATATAGTTTTTCAGAAAATAATAGTTACGGCAATTTTATGAAAACGTGCATATCTTTGTCGTTTCAAATCCGTTTTCTACGTATAATACGTCCTTAGCTTCGTATCAAAGTATACAATTATATTTTTGATAAGTCGAAATAATTTGTAAAGCTTAGGACTCGTTTTTGACTCGTACAAACCAAAAATAGGTTGCTGAATTTTCTGAAATATATATATATTTTGTCGTCAAACTTGTAAAATCCATAACTTCTTCGTTATAACTCCGTTTTAATCCGTTCAAGCGGCCACGGATTCGTTTTAAAGTATATTTTCTAAATATCAAGGCCAAAAATTCGTGCCTACTGTTGGTTTTTCCAGAAAATCAAAACAAGGACAGAACACATTTTATACTTATCGAAAATAGTTTTTCTCGTACTAAACCTATTCTAATCCCTTCAAATCAACTCCAAAGCTAATCTAATCCTACCATACACCTTCTTAGGGTGTCATGGGTTCCTAATCATCATCAAGACCAACATATACTAAGGGGATAATTATAGGATGACTTTATATATATATATATAACACTAAAAATCATGTAAAAATGGTATAAATCAACATAAGTCATGCATGTTTTTGCTCAAAAATGATGAGATGAGTATGAAATGAATATGTAAGATGAAAAATAAACATGAGATGCTTACTAGTGATATGATGAGGTGATTAGAACAAAGGATTAACCTAAACACCCTAGGTTTTTATTTCAAAACCTAAACAAGAGTGTATTCTAGATTGATAAAACTTGATCTTGCAAAATTGTGATGATCTCCTCTTGGATCACTATGAGGCCGGTTTTGGGAGGAAGGAACAAGAATAGAGAGAACTTTTTAACACTTCTTGAATTATTATAAGATGAATGAGTGTAAATGAGGTGAAGTAAGAACTTATACAATCAAATAAGAAAACTTTACCCACATTAAATGCAATCACCCATAGGGCCGGTTTCTAGGGGATGTTTGTCCTCAAAATATCTTTTTTTTTTTTTTTTTTTTTTTTTTTTTTTTTTTTTTTATAATGTATAATTGTTAAAAAGAATGTAAATAAAGTGTAGTTTAAATGTAACTTGTAAGGTTTTATATATTAGTGTATTTAAGGAAATTTTAGGTGAAAGAAATTTTTAATAGATCAAAATAGATTATAATGAGATCATAAAAATTGTAAAAATACATTGCTTGTAAGATTTGAGTGATAAAATAATTACCGTGCAGTTTTTAAGAAAAACGTCGTAATAATATAACTTTAATGATTTATATACCAAATAAATTTAAAACACTAGATAAACTAAAAATATAGTTTTTATAAACTAAATGTAAGTATAAAAATATATTGGGATCATTTTTGGAAGTATCGGATTAAATTTTCAAAATAATAACTCACGCGATAACGTTTATTTAATATGAAATTTACGCGTTTAATGTGAAATGCAAAATCATGAATGAACCGTTAAGAAATGATGAATATGGAGTATGAGGAATGACCGGAATTTGAGAATTGTGACAGACACTATAAATACCCTCTACCTCCCAAGGTAGAGGTTTGGAGCTTCAATACCATTTTTCTTAGTTTCACATAGTTCCCAACTCTCTTCCCTTTCTCTCTCTAGAACTTTCTCTCTTTAAACATTTGTATACGCCTCATGTGATTATGTTTGATGTGTTTGTGAAATCCTATATCTTACAAAACCTTTTGAAGTTCTCCCCCTCAATGTGTGCTTCGATACACGAAAAGGTTTAGCACATATGAGGAAAGATGCCAATATATTGAGTCTTGAAGATCACATTTTATCAGATTGCATATTTATATCACATTTTCTCCCCCGATCAAAAATTTCAAATCTTTTGAGATTTTGGATCTCAAGTGATTTAAATATGTAAGAAAAATTTTGTTGGAGAAAAAAATGTGTCCGGTTTTATTTGATCTGAAACAAAACACTCCTAAATTCCCTTTTCAGAACAAATGGGAAAACTACAAGCCATAACCTATCACTACTATATACATTATAGTTATTGTTGTTCATATTACATTCACCACATTACACATAATATAAACACAACATAGCTACAAAAGGAAGATGTCTTCATTCTGTTCTTTGAAGTAGCTTGTAGTGTCCTTCCCGTATTCTCCCACCCACAAAGCTTTCAAAGCTACGGTAAATCTTTCTTGTCTTGAGTCTTCGTCAATAGCAGCAATGAAATCTTCACAACTCTTCACATTTTGTTCAGTCCAGAACCTCGTGTTGTCCTCCGGCTTCAGGTTTAGCTTGAACTCCTTCACCCTTGAATTCAATTCTTCTTCAACAATATTGACCGTACCATCACTGAATTTGTATAGCTCACACAGCCTCATTAGCATTCTTGACCCGTATTTGTCGGTGAAGATAACTGCTCTAGGAGAGTCAATCACCGTGTAGTCGCGTCCGAAGTCATGTCCTGTGGCTTACCATTAAGGTCTAGTTAGATTGACCTGAGTCTGGTAGCTTTCCACACCTAGTTGAAAATCACCAACTCTTTGTCGAATTACTATGCCCCTTATCCAAAGATTGACTGCAGTAGAGAAAGACTTCTTTTCTCGAACAGGTAGATGGTCAAGATGCCCTTGGAGGTTCAGAAGATATAGGTCTTCAAAATCACTTGGTAGAAAATGTTTGAAGTCGTTTTCTTGAATAACATGATCTTTCAAGTCTGCTCTTCTAAGAAAAACCTTCTTCAGATAATCATTGCCGTAGATTGAGAAGATTTTCACACTGACCACACTTAGAATACGCAGCTTGGATCGAACAGTTTTGCGACTCTTTTCTGCACCATGTCTTTCAATGTAGAACTTCTTCTTTTTGAACCACCAGTGCGAAATGCCGTATGAGGCAGCTATGTCGTATACTTGTTCCTTGTCAACCCAGAAATGATCAGGTACCATCTGCTCAAGACCTGGATCTAAGTAGGTAGCAGCCTTCATCTTAGAAATAGATAAGGCTGGTCTTCGTCCTTCTGTTCCAGCACGTAGGTAATCCAGGTCTCGGTTGAAGAAGAAATCTGATTGTATAGTTGTTTGTCCGGGTTCACCTCCAAGAGGAAGAGGATGTTTGACATCAAAATGACTGATATGCTCATCAACTTGATCAGTTAGCATCTTGTGGCATTCTTCCATCTGGTATTGAAGGTGACCGGCATCAGAATGGAACACTTTGACAATTTAACATGATGGGCCTTCCAGATCTTTAGGAGTGATTGACGAGATTCCCTTCTTTTCAAAAAACCATTTCATGAAGCTTCCCATGTCCCCAGTGTTATGTAAGAGTGAATCTTCTAAGGGGGCTTCATAGTTGGTTGTAATGGTTCTTGCCCAGTTGTTGTCAGGGATTATCAAGTCAGACTTAGGAATGACCCATGAAGGTTCAGGAGTTTGAGGTCTTTCTTTTGTAAGCCAGATTTGAGACATATCCTTGGTTGGTGCAGATCTAGAGGTTTTAATGCGTTTACCCAAAATGTATGCATCAAACCAATCTTCATCTTCAGAAAATTTAGGGATATGTTTGGTGGAAGCATCATTGTCTTTTGATTCTGACTCATGCACAACGTGAGACTCTTCCTTCATCATCTGCTCTTCTGGGATTGTAGAGAAGGTGGGTGTAAACCGAGAGTCAACAGTGGTCCAAGCTGTAGACGTTTTCTGAGATCCTTGACCACTGGATGAGCCAGTTTGTTTAGAGGATTCTGGTGGAGGTGTTGGAGGATTTGTATTTTGAATTGTAACATTGCCAGTAGATCCACCAGTTCCAGATGTTCCAGCTCCATCATTTGGAGGAGGAGGAGGTGGTGGAGATTTTGGTACTCCAGGCATAGACTCCATCAGAACAGTTCTTCTTTTCTTCTTCCCCTCCCTTTCATGAATATCTTCTAGAAACTGCAGGTGATTATCATGCCTTATTGATTCTTCAAGCGCCTCATATAATTTCTTATGAACTTCCTCTAAATGCTCATCTGCGTCATACATTCTATCTGATAGAACTGCTCTCATATCGGAAATATGCAAATCCTTAAATCGTTGAAGCAGTGGAGCTTTCATTTCCCATTCTACAGCATCTTTAACTTCTGCTTCAATGGCATTTGCTACTACAGTATCAAAGTTAAGGTTCTACAGCTTGGATACATGACGATCCAGATGCATGACGGATTCGGGCAAATGGTGCTTTTCGAGGACCTCGATTCTTTTAAGTGCTTCTTCGAGGAGTTGCTCTGCAGTCTTAGCTAGAGGTGGTGAAGCCGATGGTGTGATAGTGTCACTAATTGTGACAACTGGTGGTGAAACGTTAGCAGGTTCTTGTGGTGGAAGTGTGGTTATTTGAGCAGGAACGGGTGGTGGGAGTGCAATTGATGGAGTTGTTGATGATGAAGTGACAATTGGTGCTGACATCAGAGGAATGGTTGATGTGTCTTGCTGAATAGTGACCGAGAACATGGATTGAACTTCTTCCTTTTCATCGTTTTGCTTGTCAGACTCGATGTCTGAGGGTCTTTCCTTTAGGAATTGATCACCATAAGTAAAGTCAGGCTCAAGTTCTTCAGTGATGACAGAGATCCTGTGGACATGTTTGCTTCTTCCAGGCGCACGTGTTCCTCAGATCTTGGCTCAAGAATCTCCTGTGAACCTTCCATCAGTTCATTACCCTCAACTTCTGTATCATGTCTGTTAGTGTCCATTTGTTCAATCTCTGACTCAAGCACTGGAACCGTTTCTGTAGAAGGTGGTGATTCCAGACTTTCTGACTGAGTATCACTGGAAGCAAGAATTTCCTCCTGTGTAGACACATCCTTTTCCACTCCAGTTTGATCTTGAGCTGAGGCTGATTCAACGCTTCTTTTCTTGAGCTTAAATTGATTAGTCATTTTTGGAGTCGGAGTGGAAATGGTCAACAACATCTGAGCTGCTTGTTCAGCTTCTTCTCCAGCTATTCCTTTGCCTTTGCCCTGTGCAATGGGAGTGGTTTGGCGTGGTGTCGACTCAGGTTCTCGTATCATGACCCCTCCCACTGGTTGTCTTTGTGGCATGTCAAGACTTTCCAGACTCTGTTGGATTCCTTGTTGCAGATCAGCATCGTCTTCATCCATTAACCTCATCTCTCTCTCAAGTACCTTGGTCCCTTTATCTTTTCCCTTTCCAGTGTCTCTCCTTCTCCTTTTATGCATTTGAGATGGAGATTCAGCAGATACTGATCTATCAGGTCTCTTCTTCTTCTTAGGAAGACTTGCGTAGGTAGAGTTAGATTGTTTGGATTTGGATTGTGTGAGAGTAGGATTAGATGAGTCATCATCGGTTATGCCTGAGACTTTCTTCATGTATTTCTTAAAATAGTATGCTTTCTTAATTCTTTCAGTTAGAAGAGCTTCAGGGATTGGCATTCCAAAGACTTCTTTGTTCTATCCTTTGGCAACATATCTTAAGTTGCCAAGAATGAATTCATCTCCGGCTTCATGGAGAGCTGACTCACTTCGAGGAGAAAACTTATGAGTTCGTTGCAGATGCTGGATAATGAGCTTTGAAAACCTGATGCTAGGAACCACTCTCTTGCCTAGGCCTTTCCTTCCTTTGACTTTATTCAGAGAGTTTTGTCTGTCAGTGATGAATGTGTCTAAAGACAAGGAGAATTCTTCCCAAATACGTTCCGCAAAATCGATGTTTTTCCTCTTAACCAACCCACACAAAATTTGAAGAATAGGAGCTCTTACTCTGTCCTGCCCTGAAGTTTTACCAGTTATGCATAAGTTGAGGATTGTAACAATGGCTCTCCATGGTTGATACACTTCTGTGTTGATGAATGCAGAGACCTTCGTTAACTTTTCTGGATATCCCAATTCATCAACAAATTCCATTAGTTCTTCATTAGTGGGTGGAGCGACGAATGGATTTGAGGGGTCTCTTAGGGTGATCTGAAGGGCATCCTTGAGCGTCTCAGTGGTGATGTCATACCATTTATCTTCAAGTTTACATGAGTATGTAGTAGTGATCTTGTCCCATATTACGGTATTCCAGAATTGTTGAAGATAAATAGAAGGAACTGTGCAACGCATGGTTAAAGCACCAAATAAATTGGTATCCTTCAAAACATCAATAGCTAATCGGTAGATTGGGTTCTATTGGTTTCTATCCACATCCACATAGCAGTTGCTCTTTGCTATTGTCACCCATTCCACAAATGGAAGTATTTCCTCATCAGTAGGAACATTGGTTGGTGCAGTGGTAGCAAGGTTCTCCGAGGTCGTGGTGTCTGCCATTGAAATCTGAAGAGCACACATACAACAACAATATCCGGAAAGTATGTTAGGTTAAACAAGGCTATTAGATTGACCAAATAACCACTCCATATCGTAGACTCAAAGAAATTGATAAAGGCATGCGAAGACATATGCATACATCAGAAGGCAAGTTATGAATAAGGCAGAGACATAAAAGGCACATCATATAATGACCCAGTTTGAATGATGTATGGATTAAGTTGCATGGAAACACCTAAAATATGAACAAGTTGCATAGGACAAGTAGTACGTTAATATCACTCATAATCTGGATAACTCGTATATTGATTAAGATACCTAGTATAGTACAACACGCATACATCAACTCGCATTTTTCACGGATATGGACAACTCGCATAGGTCATATAGCATATAATAACTCGCACACCTCAACTCGCATGAGACAAGTCGCGTAAGGCAACTCACATTCATAACGTAACAAGAGACAACTCGCACCCTGAGTGTCAAGGGACAACTCGCATTAGGTAACTGAAACAACAACTCGCATAAGTAGAGTTAAACATGACAACTCGCATACATCAACTTGGTTTGGTCACGGATATGGACAACTCGCATATCACAACTCGCATGGGTCACAGTGTGTATACTAACTCGCATACGTCAACACGTATGAGACAAGTTGCATATGGAAACTCGCATACATTAATAAGCAAGAGACAACTCGCATTCAAGAACAACATGTGCAACTCGCATACAAGCAACCAAGGACAACTCGCATACAAGAATAACATATATAACTCGCATACAAGCAACCAAGGACAACTCACATACAAGAATATACAACGAGTGTCCCAGATCAACTAGCTCATTCAAACAAGACAAGTATATTACCACAAAAATGAGAGAGAAACACATGGATGCAGGATTCAAAGGAGACAATCCACAGATAATAACCTATCATTCAACCAAAATCAAATATATCGATCTAAACCCAACAAACACCACAACACCTAAATCCATACTACGTGCTTATAATCAACATCAGATCATGATAATGAATCCTCAACACATTCAATATCTAATGCCTATATCGATTACATATAACAGGAAATAAATTGAGGGATTCAAACCTAATTATCAGTTTGAGGATCAAAGGTGAGGGGATCTGCAAGATAAGTAAGGTTTAGAGGAATGATGTATTAAGTATTCATAACAAAATCATGTAAAGCAAGGTCAAGTATCCTACCACATGAATACGCAAAAGACAACTCGCTTTGAAGAAAAATAGAGAGAGAATGGTGTGAAAATGTTTGACCAATAAGACAAGTGATTTGACTTTTGAGTCAACACGCTTTACTTAAACCAAGAAATAAATTTTAAGACTTGTTACTTTAAGTCCCTACACTATCAACTCGCATGTTTAGACAGGTAAGACAACTCGCATACATCAAGAGATTTAACAACTCGCATATACAAACACTTCATAACAATTCGCATACATGAAGAGACTTATCAACTTGCATAACTTCAAAAGACAAGCACATGAGTCCAATATACAAAGAATTATGCAACTTAAATCACTCCAAGTAGCATGCAACAACTAAAACACACAAGCAAGATAACTGACACAAGCACAAAAAGGGACATAAGTATTCCCCCTCAAGCAAGAAGCACATGAAGAGACTTATCGACTAGCAGATAGATACAATTCTCCCCCTCAATCAATGATACGAGTGAGTGAGTGATCATTGATTGAATCAATTCCTTGCCGTGAATCCTAGTCGACTTAAGTATGTGAGTATTAGGACAGGTAAAAAATGGTAAAGTATCTGTTCGAACTTCATCTAAAGACCCGTGCCATTGTTGAATGACATTTCTAGGACCGTAGATGTTATCGATAACAGGAAAAAAAATATTTTTAGTTTTTATTTTTTTTATTTTTTTTGAAACAATCAGTAGGTTACGAGTCTTGAGTTGAAGCGATCAGAAGTCACAGTACATCCAAATTAACTTTAACAAGCAACAATTCCTTGATGATTCAGCTTTAATTCTGTTAGAAACCAGTTCATGATAGAATTGAGCATTGTACCTGAAAAAGACTGAGAAAAATCTGCACTAGTAGCACATGTAGCTTTGCAAATAGATAGGTTAGTTGCAGTTGTATCCTCATCTTTGGATGTTTTACAGTCAGGCCTTGGAATGTCATTAGTTGTCAATGTTCTGATGGGAATTTCCTTAAGTTCAGCATTCTTGAAGATTTTCCCTGTAGGCATCCACTTAAGACAAGATCTAGGTATGTAAGTCTATTTAGATCTTGTGTTCTTAAATAATATACCATTGGGCATCCATTTTAGACAGCAGCTAGCAGGGTTGGATCCTTTAGTTACAGAAGACGATGTAGCCATTTCCCTATTCTGAATTTTGGTACTATTGCAATTAGTATGTTTCTTAGGGGAGTGGTCAGCCATTTGATGCTTCTTATGTAAACTAGATGATCTCCTTATATTCCTGATCTTAGAGTTTTGAGCATTAGACTGAGAAGATTTAAGTGAGGTGACTGATTTTGGCAAAAATGTGTTTTCATCGACTTGGGGAGCAAACCTAGACTAGAATGATTTAATTCTTTCTTAGCTAAATGCATTAGGTTGCCTAACAACAGTTCGTTCATTACCACTTTGTGAATCTGGTTTCTCCAAAGTTGATGGTTTAGCAAACTTAGTGTTCCCACTATTCCTAGTAATTTTCCTAAGCTCATTTTTTAAGGCAACTACAGTGAAGCTCTGGTTCTGAAGACTAGTGCTGAGGGCATTGATAACATCAAATAGTCCTGAATATTAAGTGTCAATTTCCCCCGATAATGCTCGTTATTTATATAATTTATGTGGATTTACGCTTGTTTTCCATTGTTTTCCACTTTCAGGTAAATTACGAGCATTGAAGATAAAGAGACGCGGAAATGGAAACATATCTAAAGATTTATTACAATATGCTATTTTGAAGAAGTTACGGCGTAACTCATCTCTCACATTACGCCGTAACTATTGCGTGACTCAGTATGCCAACTTATCAGAAGGTTACGGCATAACTCCTCCCAGAGGTTACGACGTAACTACATTAGGTCAAAAGAGGTTCCACGCTGCTGATACTTACGCCGTAACTGCTGCATCACTTACGACGTAACCGAGTTTATTGAAGACTACAGCATAACCATTCATTGGGTTACGCCGTAACCAGCAGATCTAGTGCTTTTTACGATAAAATAGAAGGTTACGGCGTAACTCCTATATGGGTTACGCCGTAACCCATATCTGGCCTATAAATACCCCACGAATTCCGACATTTCTAATCATCCCATTCCACACACAACACTCTGAGAACGTGGGAAAAAGCTCAAGGCAGGTCTAGGGGAGCATACGGAGCTTTTTCCAAGGGAGAAGTCACTCCATTACGATAAGTATTAGCGTTTTATATTTCTTTTACTTTCAATTCATGTATTTCGTACCTTTGAATATTGAATTGATTTGCATGATTAATATGAGCGGCTAAGCACCTTTTGGTGCTAGCCTAGTTATGATTCCTTAATTGTTTTGTTTGCGTTTACCTTTACTTCCGTACAATTATTTCTAAGTGTATGCATGCATAGTTCATTGGTAGCTACCCTTGGTTCGATAGTTTTGAATGGCGGTAGAGGCCAATTGCCTAGGAGATATGACCAACTGACCCTAGGTGAGCGGACTGAGACGGTAAGGGTAAGATATGACCAACTGACGACCCTTTCTACTTGTGCGATTTGACCAACTGATCACCTATCGTTTGGATGAACTTAAGAATTGGGGGTGTAGTGTCTAAGTTCCTAACGGCCGGGCACTCACTATTATGAATCTAGCATGTAGCGGTACTTAATGACTTGGCTTAGGGGACCAGGAACAACATGACTTATGACGGTGCGCCTGATTTCTCCTGTGATGGCATCTTTGCTGATAGGTTAGGGCGAATTGACCAAATGTTGTCCTCTCGAATTTGACCCCACCTGAAGTAATTGGAAGTAAGTAGACGTAGACATAACTAGCTAGGATGATTAACTAGGTTAGCACCACTTCTCTCTATTGATTTTCCTTTACCATTTTTCTACTTTCATTTACTTTATTCTACATTAGTAGTTTAATTAATTAAATCCCTCTCGAAACAACTATTATTCTGTGACAATTAGACTTAGTAATAATCCAACACACATAACTCTTGGGACGACCTCGGCTTTACCGGTTACTACACAACACACGACTGGGTACACTGCCCGTTAGTGCACTAAGGTAGACCATAGGTATTGCGAGAGAATATAAATTTAAGACCTGGTCAGTAAAACCTGCATCAAGTTTTTGGCGCCGCTGCCGGGGAGTTATATTAGGATTGATATTAAGTCTTTAATTTCGTTTTAAACTTTTCTCACTATCATATTTCAAGTTTTCAGGTACCATGGAAGTTGTTAACATCGATGACCTCACTCTTGAGGAATACTTGGCGTTGACAAGAGCGGAACAAGGGTCGGGTCTCGTAAGACCGACAATTGGAGCGGATGTCCGTTTCGAAATCAAAGACCAATTTATAAGGGAGCTTCGCGCTAACCCTTTCTCAAGAAACAGGGACGAAGATGCATATGAGCACGTTGAAAATGTCCTTTACATTTCAAGCCTTTTCAACATTTCGGGCGTGTCTCATGATGCTGTTATGCTAAGAGTATTCCCTATGACTCTTACTGGAGCTGCCAGGAGATGGATCGAAAGATTGCCCGCGGGCGCAATTAATACTTGGGCGCTACTAAAGAAACACTTTATTCAAAGATATTGCCCGACGTCAAAGATTTCTAACCAGCTTTTAGAGATCCATAATTTCAAACAAGAAGATGACGAAACGTTGTATCAAGCTTGGGACAGATACAACGATCTTCTTTTCAAGTGTCCTACTGATGCTTTGAACAACCAGCAAAAGGTCAACATCTTCTACAAAGGAATTAACATAACTACAAGGCAGATGATGGACTATCAAGGACCTTTCCCGAACATGACTCCTACTCTTGCAATTGAAGCCATTCAAAAAATGGCTGATCACTCTAAAAAATGGCACGACAGAGGGAGTAAAAGAAACCAAGGCAGAAGTCTTGATGAAATTGCAACAATAACCAACAAGCTTGAAAATCTCGGTAAAGATATGCTTAAAATCAAAGAAACTGTTCATGCCATCCAAGTCGGCTGCGAAAACTGTGGTGGGGGACATTTGACTAAAAACTGTCCTAAATTTGACAAGGAAGATACGATCGAGGAAGCTAAATATGGAGAGAATAGGCCTTTCTACAGGGATAATCGTAATGGGTTCCGTGGAGGACCCCCACCGTATTATGAGCATAATGAGAGAAGAGCTAACCTGGAGGAAATTATTAACAAGTACCTTGTGGATACTACCAAGAGGCAAAAAGAGCAAGAGGAATGGCTTAGAAATTTCCAAGATAATACAAACAAGAGCCTCTCTTCCCATGACATATCACTTAAAAACTTGGAAACTTTAATTGGAAAGCTTGGCGACGAGGTACAAAGAAGAAACGAAGAACAAAAGAGCAGATCCACTATATGTAAGGCTGTATTCTCTAATAACAACAAGTACTCTGGTGAGTCCGATACTAATGGCGAAAGTAAGTTATGCTTTAATCACACCTCAGAGTTACGACATAACCCGAATTTAAGCAAAGACACGGACACCAAGGACGACAACCCTAAAAGGAGAAGTCATTGGTGTAAGGCTATTGCAATTGACGATGGAGAATGCTACAGCTTGTGGGCCTCGTGTGATCCTCGGAAAACCTGCGATGGTGGTGTTGATAAAGAAAGGATAAAAGATGACAAATACAAGTGGACTACACTAAACGACGAAGAAAGGTTAGCCAAGTTCTCGATCAACGAAGTGGAAGGACCACCCATTAAGCATTACTGCAAACCCTTACTCATCATGGAATATGAGATTACTCACGCTTGGCCAACGTGCAATCCTTTTCGTGATTATTGCAACGGAGGAGGTAATGAGAATAACGAAGTTTGGATTTGCCCACACGAATCTGGGAGGCACGACGTTGATTTTGGAAATCTATCATTCAGTGATTGGTATTCAATAAGATTCGGGGACGCGATAATTAATTCAGCTTTGTTCAGAAATCTGGAACTCAAATATGAGAAACATATTCTTCGAGGAAAAACCATTAAGCCCCTCGATGATATTCCTTCTGAAGATGATAATGATGAAGGAGTTCAAAATCATTGGTGTGAACAAATTAAAACCAGGGACGGAAAAGTTTGGGCTTCCTGCAACCCTTTTGAGTATGAATGTGATGGAGAAAGCATCATTGAGAGAGCTGGGGAAGACGAATTCCTTTGGACTTCAACTAATGATTCTGAAAGAACAGAATTGCCTTGGCCAGATGATCTCGGATTCAAAGATTGGGTCAGAATCAAATACGGAAAAATTGACGCGTTAACTAAAAAGAAAATATGGAATGGATGTATGAGTAAGGATCATCCCAATGACAAAGTTCCTTATGAAAAACCAGAAGATGATGACACCAAGGGCTCGTCTAAAGTAGAAAATGAAGAATGCAAGCAAATACGCAACCAACTTGAAGATACTGATTCCGAAGATGATTTCGATTATCTAGAGTTACAAGGCGAAGACGGTTTCATTGACCCAGATGATGAAGTACACGAGAAAAGAAGATGCAAGCTTCTTGGCATCCCATTTAAGAGGCCGCCACCTATTATAGCCGAAAAATTTGAGTTTACGAGATACCATTTGGGGCATGAAGAAATTTTTTGCAAGATCCGGAAAATTGAAACCAAATAATATCTCCGCACTGCCACTAATGTCGGGTGGGTTAGGCGCAATTTAATGAAAGACATGGAAGAAGTCGGGGAAGTCCAAAGGCCCCCATAGAAGCCTCGCGGCTCTGAGTCTAACTTAAAGACTCGTAAATAAAGAAAAGTGCTCTTTCGGGAGACAACCCGAATTATCCCTTTCTTTGTTTTATTTCCTTTTCTGTTGGGTTTTGTGTTTTCTAACTATTTTTGCAGGAAACGAGGAACTAATTGCTGCTGCATTTGCTGATCTGAACAGAGTTACGGCGTAACTCATCTTGGTGATTACGACGTAACCTACCTTTTAGCAGCATAATTTTTGACGCATCACCTATTACGGCGTAACACCATCTCAGTGGTTACGCCGTAACTACTCGCTTTGCAGCTCATTCCAGGTTTTGCCAGTTACGGCGTAACTCCATCAAAAGAGTTACGACATAACTTTCCTCTACTTTAATTCTTTCATTTTAAAACATAGTAACCTTGTATTAGTTTTTAAATGAACTTTGTGGGTGTGTTCCCTGTAAACCCTCACAAGACTTCACTCGTCCACTTGGGACACCAAGTGGTTTAAAAGGCTTGTTGCATTCGCTAAATGCAACCGTAATTCCTACGAAAGTGAGTTAGGTTTGTTTTTTCGTTTTTCATTTTTTATTTTTAGAATTATGCTTGTCGGTATTGTGATTTCACGGATTGAAGTTTGTTCATGACGCTTATACGAAGGCACGTCTCTTGTTCGTACGCCTTCCTTCTTTATGGAGCAAACTTTAGGGAAGTTCTCGCTCTAATTCTACTTTTCTCTTCACCTTTATTTTAATGCCTAGTACAAAAGGGACTTTGTACAATTCTAGTGGGGGTACGGGAGTAGAATTATCTCTTGAAGTTTATTTCGCCCTCATTTTCTAGTTTATTTTGAAAAATTATGCCATTTTTAAAATTTTGACATGTTTTTCTTAACCTAACTGGATTAGACCTTAGCCGAGCACATACAACCCTTGATATTATATGGTGAGATTAGCCTTATCCATTTCTAATATTTTACCCCAAATCCACCAAATTATGAGTGTGCCGGTAGCTTGTAAACTTTAGAACTTGGCCTTTGCATCATTTCGAGACCATAGACGAGGTATGTTGAGTTAGCTCGATGTATTTGGATTTTTCAGTTTTAGAAGGCAGTATTATAGGATTATCACCCAAACAGCCTACCATTGTGAGTTTATTGTTTAGTCACCTCGACTTTCCGACCCCCATGTGCCCTTTTGTTGCACTCATCTTTAGTGCAAGATACCCCTAGATACACCCTTCTGAGCCATTCCTTTCATTTTGTTCACCCAATATATTGTTTCGATACACCTATACACCTTAGCCTACCCTGTAGTCTTTATTTGTGATTGGAAAGTCATCATTTGCCTAAGTTCAAGTTTCGAGTGGAAAGGTTCGGAGATCATGCTTTCATCGACAACATTTCTGAAGATCATTGAAGACCCCCCGTATTCCCATTGTTCATCTCAAGTGGGGGGATATTATGTTAGTATTGATTGTTATGTTTAAAAAAAAAGTGATTCGAAAAGAAAAAAAATTGTTATGATTATGTAAAGTGCGATGTTATAAGCACTGTAGTATGAGCTTTATTGATTTAGTATCGAGGAGGCCACCTCGGTCACATTTGAAGATTGGAGTTGGTAGTTATGCCAAGAGTTGGAGAAAAGGTAATGTGCCCATCACGACATCCTCTAATGACACATCTACCTTGCATTTCATGATCCGGTTTCTTGGCTTCTAAGCTTGAACTTTGGGCGGACGGTAAGTGGTGATGACTTGGTTATAGGTTTAGACTACCTGCTTGTTTTTTATTTTACACCAATTATATATCCCATGTCTTATCCTACCCTTTTAGTCATGAAGCGTGTCTAGGTGATGCAGCGAGCAATCTTTGGTGTCTTGGCCATGGATTTGGTCATGTATCGTTGATTTTGTCCACTTCGCCGTGACATGTTAGTAATGATGAGTCACCCCTTAACCTTTGTCGTGTCTACCCATATTGCCTTCGAGAATTGTTTTGCCCTTAACTCTAGTGGTGGAGATTTGTGTAACCGCCAAGCTTATGATAGAATACATGCTATGACTGTGCGATTGAGTGATCACCCCGAAATTGACACTTAGAATAGTTGAGAGATTTGAGTGTTTGTTCCCCTTTCGTGAGGTGTTCGGCTTTGTTTTATTCTAGCATAAGGGATTTGTAAACTCATATTTTCCAGGTTATGCGAGATATCTTTTTAGTAATCTATCTAATAAGGTCTACTTGAGGGTAAGTAGAGTTCAAGTGGGGGGATATTTGATAACATCAAATAGTCCTGAATATTAAGTGTCAATTTCCCCCGATAATGCTCGTTATTTATATCATTTATGTGGATTTACGCTTGTTTTCCATTGTTTTCCACTTTCAGGTAAATTACGAGCATTAGAGCTAAAGAGACACGGAAATGGAAACATATCTAAAGATTTATTATAGTATGCTATTTTGAAGAAGTTACGGCGTAACTCATCTCTCACATTACGCCGTAACTATTGTGTGACTCAGTATGCCAGCTTATCAGAAGGTTACGGCGTAACTCCTCCCAGAGGTTACGACGTAACTACATTAGGTCAAAAGAGGTTCCATGCCGCTGATACTTACGCCGTAAGTGCTGCATCACTTACGACGTAACCGAGTTTATTGAAGACTACGGCGTAACCATTCATTGGGTTACGCCGTAACCAGCAGATTTAGTGCTTTTTACGATAAAATAGAAGGTTACGGCGTAACTCCTATATGGGTTACGCCGTAACCCAGATCTGGCCTATAAATACCCCACGAATTCCAGCATTTCTAATCATCCCATTCCACACACAACACTCTGAGAACGTGGGAAAAATCTCAAGGCAGGTCTAGGGGAGCATACGGAGCTGTTTCCAAGGGAGAAGTCACTCCATTACGATAAGCATTAGCGTTTTATATTTCTTTTACTTTCAATTCATGTATTTCATACCTTTGAATATTGAATTGATTTGCATGATTAATATGAGCGGCTAAGCACCTTTTGGTGCTAGCCTAGTTATGATTCCTTAATTGTTTTGTTTGCGTTTACCTTTACTTCCATACAATTATTTCTAAGTGTATGCATGCATAGTTCATTGGTAGCCACCCTTGGTTCGGTAGTTTTGAATGGCGGTAGAGGCCAATTGCCTAGGAGATATGACCAACTGACCCTAGGTGAGCGGACTGAGACGGTAAGGGTAAGATATGACCAACTGACGACCCTTTCTACTTATGCGATTTGACCAACTGATCACCTATCGTTTGGATGAACTAAAGAATTGGGGGGGGGGTGTAGTGTCTAAGTTCCTAACGGCCGGGCACTCACTATTATGAATCTAGCATGTAGCGGTACTTAATGACTTGGCTTAGGGGACCAGGAACAACATGACTTATGACGGTGCGCCTGATTTCTCCTGTGATGGCATCTTTGCTGATAGGTTAGGGCGAATTGACCAAATGTTGTCCTCTCGAATTTGACCCCACCTGAAGTAATTGGAAGTAAGTAGACGTAGACATAACTAGCTAGGATGATTAACTAGGTTAGCACCACTTCTCTCTATTGATTTCCCTTTACCATTTATCTGCTTTCATTTACTTTATTCTGCATTAGTAGTTTAATTAATTAAATCCCTCTCGAAACAACTATTATTCAGTGACAATTAGACTTAGTAATAATCCAACACACATAGCTCTTGGGACGACCTCGGCTTTACCATTTACTACACAACACACGACTGGGTACACTGCCCGTTAGTGCACTAAGGTAGACCATAGGTATTGCGAGACACTATAAATTTAAGACCTGGTCAGTAAAACCTGCATCAGGCATCTATGTCAGCTAACAAGGAATTAGTTTGATCTAGAAACTTGGTCTTATCCTCTATTTGATTCTTCCTCAAAGACTCATTTTCCCTTAACAGCTTGGCCACACATAATGCTAATTCATCATTCCTAGATTTAACAGCATCACTAACTTCATAGTTAAGATTATTCTCTCCCATATTGATTTTCATTTGTAAGTCTGATATTTGTCTTTTCAGATTACATATGGTTGAATCTTTGTCTTGAAGCTGAGTTTTTAACTAGTTAATTTCGAAAAATTCTCAAAATTCTGGGAATTTCGTATTAATGCAAGCTTTTGCTGCAAGAAAACTTTCTTCCTTTTGTTGTATTTCAATTTCTAAAGAGATGCAATGTTTTTCAAGAATTGAGTATTTATTCGAAAGTTTTTCGAAAAGTTCCTTATCAACCATGTTGTGAGTCATGATATGTTTTATTGTTGGCTTAGTCTCAATTGCAGGACATGTATTCACCACATGTTCTGTAAGATCATTTGATTGTATAGAATTAAGCACAGATGAATTATCATTGGGTGTTACCGAAGATTCAGCACTTGATGAAGATTATTCACCTAACGTTTGTTTGTTCAATATTTTCCACTCTGCATCCATCATTTGTGAGGCTAAGGTTTCTGAACTGCTTGTTGCTTCCATTGTTGACGTGTCTGTATTACTATCTTCTGCACTACCTAATAGATTACCCAACTCTCCACACTGCACCATTGATTGTATCCCATGTTCTTTCATGTGATCACTGTAATGTACTTCTTCAATGTACTTCATCACATTGTCCATAAGGTTTGTGAGTGTATCAATGAAATCATGGATATCCATTCCAGTATGTTTTTTGAAAGAGATTCCAGTCAAGTGTTGATCATAATCTGATGAATATTCCCCACTGATGAAAGGTTGAAATTGTTTGTAGATTATTTGAGGAGCTGCACTTGAGCCATCCTTTTGAACCTTTGTATTAGTAAGTTGTAGCTTCAAATGTTCTAAGTTCAACAGTGTGTTTCTAGACAATGTAGATAAATCCTGACGGAAGAGGGCACTACATGTTCGATCAGTAATCATGGATAACAGCTGTATGATATGAGAGTGAAGTAGCTGATAGGGCTTAATGCTGCATTCCGTTTGCATGGAATTTTGTAGCATTACCTAGTGTAATTCCATAGGATTGGATTCAGAGTGTGAAGAGTTTTGATCATCATTTGGTGAATCAATCATGATTAGGCCTTCTGAGTAGTAAATACTTTCTTTGTTGTCCACTGAATCATATAGTTTGAGCACATTGGAAATCAATGGATCAATGGTGTAAGCCATAATGTAACTATCAGATGACAAGACTCAAGATAATTCACACCCAGGACAACTCGCTTAATGCTCAACTCGCATAGTCTGTTAACTCGCATAACAAATAAGTCGCATAAAACCCAACACGCTTCTTCAACAACTCGCTTAAGGCACAACTCGCTTAAATGACAACTCGCATAAGCTGAAAACTCGCTTCCAAGGCAACTCATTTAAATGACAACTCGCTTATGATACAACTCGCTTAAATGACAAATCGCATAAGCTGATAACTCGCTTCCAAACCAAGACAACTCGCATGCAAGAAATGAACTACGAGACTCAACTCGCATCCAATCCAATATTCAAAAACCACCACTTTTCAATCCAAAAACAACCCAACCACGATGATTCAAGCCTTACAAATCAAAACCTAAACACTTATAATGATTCTAAACACAAAAGTACAATCAAAATCCAAACTTTAACACTAGGAATGATCCAAATGATGCAAACTACTCTAAACTCATTCAAACCCAAAAACCTTATGAAAACCACTAGAAATCCAAGAACATGAAAGATGAGTGATCAAACCATGGCTCTGATACCAATTGTAACATATTGGATTTCATTAACACATAAACATACAAATCTATGGGCGTATATATTAGAGTTTTAGAGAGGGAAAGTGAGATGTTCTAGAGAGATAAAACACATGGAAGGTTAGATTACCAAATAAACATCCAACCCTCTCCCTTGTGGGGAGAGGGCTATTTATACAAATGACTACGCCCTCCTTCGGGCTGTGGATCAGGCATACAGTGGGTAAAGACCCGTCCTTCTTCCACGGTGTTACTTACACTACTGCTAATCTAACTAATATACTATTATGTCTACGAGCTATAATCTGCTAAACATACGTTGGGGTGACCGACACTTCAGTATGGATTTTATAAATCCTAACAGAATCACTTGATGAAGATATGCATATATCGTGATTTCTTTGAAATGAACGTGGTGTGTGAGCATGCGGCTATGGAATGACTTATCAATTCTGATCAGCTGCAACCGTCAGGTTTCCCTGCATACAATAGTTAGTAATAAAGCGTACAAAAGTGTCTTTGATCACTTTCGTTGAATTGCGGTACACGGCCCACGGTTCCCCATTGATCAGTGCAAGTACTACCTGTGATCATATAGAATTCTAAAAAATCTCCTTGACAGGGTTTCGCAGCTGCTATAGCTGTTCTCAAACCGGAACGTCTCAAAGAAGACAACACGAAGTGAGTAAACCAGCGAATTGAGATTCACTGATTGATGAAAAGTGATATGAAAATAATCGTGTATTGCTTAATATAAAGGGTTTTGCAATACAATGAAGGTTTTATTGGAAAATCAATTATCAATCATAAATACCTTTATAATTTTGAAACATTAATGCTCAGTCGATGTGCTATAGAAAAGAATTTTTAAGCACAACGACCGGTTTTTCAAAGGAATCCATCAATCCATTTCCTAGACCAAGGTTGATTCAAGATTGAATCACCCCATTGTTTCTATCCAGTTGTCACAAGTTTGATCTATTGGATAGATATCACATGTCACCCACCAAGAGCTTGTTTGATGTCGGCTCTAGAAGGATTTCCATCTTCATTGTGAATATTTTACATATCACTCAGATGTTCTGGTAATACCACAAGGATAATGCGTAGGACTCTTAAGATATATTCTCACTTTCCACATTGTGTGAAACAGTGAGTCTTCATAAATTGTGTCCTAATGAGATTTATTGATGATCTCGTGGCTCTAGACTCAATAGTGCACATTTGGTTCCTATGCCAGAGACTAGGGAGAGGGTCTCCTTCTTTAATATCAACAATCCTTAAGAGAGAGTCGATAGATTATTTAGGTTCCCCGTGAGAATGAAACAAGCCCTTTTAAGAAGAACTTGAGTAGCTTGGGAAGTTGTAGTGCAGAGCGTCACTGGGTCCATGACGGCTTGTCTTCAATACCGGTGTTACCTTGGTAACAACCAATAGCATATGAATTGAACCCGGTTTCTGCCCTAAGGTTGAAAAAATCGAGGGCTATTTCTTTTCACCCTTTTCTCATTCAATTCTTTTGCATTCTTCAACCCCTTCAGTCATTACTAGAACCTTGTTTGGTTTATTCCAGTTCTAGCTCTATCTCAGTCCGCACTCTTTCCATTTCTCACTTTTTTCCTTTTTCATCATACCTAAGGACTTCTACACTATCTAGTGGATTGTCTCTGGGTAGATCCCTCCAGCTCTGGCGGGATCGTGAGAACGAATACCTAACCTTACCATCCTTATATCTCCATGCATATAGTAAATTTGGTCGGTCTTTTGGTATAGTTCTTCTGCCATAGAAACCAATTGAAAATCATTTGAAAATCAATCCAGGTACTTGTGTACAAGATCAAAACATTTTGTACCTGAATTGTTTTTGATATTTTAGAAAAAGCTTCCGCTCAACATGTGCTTCAAGTATTAGAAATTGTTTTAGCACATGGAGTCAAGAGGGATTTGAAGTCTTAGATTCAGAATTAAAGATCCAATCTTTGATTAACATTTTCTAAAATGATCATCATCACTTCCTGATCAAATCTAGTATTTTAAATACTTTGGGTAAAACACTTTTGGGAAGGATGAGGTTTTCTTATGATTGCTCCCCCTCAATATGTGCATTGAGATTTGAAAGTGTTTTGCACATATTAGAGAGAACCTGCACATAGAGTCAAATCAGTCACATTTCAATCCATTTTGGTTTGAGATAGATGCTCCCCCTTAACACGTGCATGGAAAATTTGAAATCGTTTGGCACATGTAGGGAGGAGAGCTTGTTATTATCTTTATAAAACCACTTATTGAATTATCAGTTTATATTCAATTTAAATTCAAATTCTCCCCCGATCACAATTTTTAAATCCTTTGAGATTTGTGATCTCTATTGATTTAAATTGTTTTTGAAAGCTTTTGAGGAGAATTGTGACTTGCTTTTCAAAACATTTAACTGATAAGTATCAAATTTTGAGAATTTAAACTCCAATGATTAAACATGCTTAAGTATCTTATGAAAACACATCCTTAGCCTTGGTATGGATCCAATTGTATAAAAACATTTTTCTTTTTTATTATCCAAAATTAGACCTTGCTCGATTACGTGCCAATTGTTTGAAAAATAACATTTTTATTTGATATGATTGAAATCATTATCCCTCTCAATCAATGACATTAGTTGTTGATTGAGTGTTGGAGATTTTGACAAATGATAAGTCCAGATGATATTCAAGAATATAGGCCGAGTTATTTTCAAAGCAATTTTGTTTTCATTAGATGATAAATATTTTTCAGAAGAATGTTTAGAAGGAAAAATATTTGTGATGGAAACATTTGTCTTTTTGGCGACAAACATTTGTTATTGGAATCAGAGCATGAGGATTCGAATAATTAAGTTAAGCATGGCTCTGTTCTTTCTTTTAAAACTGGTTACTGCCTGAAATGACAATAAGCTATCATTTTTCTCCATCCCATTTTTTTTTTAAATTTTATAAAAGGTTTATGTACATTCGAACTTCATCTAAAGACCCGTGCCATTCTTTGAGTGACAAAACAAAGTCCGTAGATGTTATCGAAGAATAGAAATAGATGGGGAAAAAAAAACTATTTTTGGGCTTTTTCAAAGATTTTCTGATCTTTATGGATTTTTGAAATTTTATATTTTTCTATTTTCTTTCTGTGGGTTTTATAATTTTGTATTTTTCTTTTTGAATAAATATGTACAAGAGATAGATGAAGAAAATCCTTTACTCCTCGTCTTCCTCTTGAAGACGTTTGAGTGTTTTCTGTTGTAGACTCTTAAGTCCAAGTCGTGGAAGAATAAACTCAAAACGTTCTCTAGGAAGAGCTTTGGTGAAGATGTCTGCTAACTGATAATCAATCTTCACAAAATATAGTTCCACCACACCATTCTCCACTTGCTCCCTGATGAAGTGATGTCGAATGTCGATATGCTTTGCTCTTGAATGTTGAACGTTGTTGCATGAGAGAGCAATGCCACTCTTGTTATCACAGTACAGAGGGATTTTGTTGAATTCAAAACCATAGTCAGATAATTGGGATCTCATCCATAGGATTTGAGCATAACAAGATGACATGGCTATGTATTCTGCCTCTGTAGAGGATATTGAGGTACTAATTTGTTTCTTTGAAGACTAGCTCACAAGCTTATCACCCAAAAAATGAGCACCTCCTGACGTGCTTCGACGTGTATCTTGACACCCTGCATGGTCAGCATCTGCATAGGCTGTTAGTGACATACCGGTGTCCTTCGGGTACCAAATTCCCATCTTGATGGTTCCTTGGAGATACCGAAAGACCCGTTTAACCGCTTCAAGGTACTTTTTGGTAGGCTTAGCCTGGTATCTAGCACACATGCATACATCGAACAGAATTTCTGGTCTACTGGCCATAAGGTACATCAGGGATCCAATCATACTACGATATTTAGTTTGGTCAACCATGATCCCTGAGTGGTCCTCATCCAGTTTAGTACGCTCCACCATGGGAGTGTCAACAGGGTCACAAGAATCAAATCCAAATTTATTTAAGATCTCATTTGCATATTTAGATTGATTGATAAAAATGCCTCCGGGACTTTATGAAATTTGTAATCCCAAGAAAAATGACATTTGTCCCATCATTGACATTTGAAATTTGGAGCCCATCTCCGTAGAAAAACGGTCACATTTATTGGGGTCAGTCGAGGCAAAAATAATATCATCAACATAGATTTGAACATGAATTAAGTGTTTGCCTGACATTCTGGTGAACAGTGTCGGATTAACTGCTCCTTTGCTGAATCCATTAGATAGAAGAAACTTTGATAGCGTGTCGTACCATGCCCTTGGAGCTTGCTTCAAACTGTAAAGGGGCTTCTTCAAGCGATAGGCATGAGTAGGATGCTCTGGATTCACAAAACCTTCAGGCTGGCTGACGTATATAACCTCTTTAAGATCTCCGTTAAGAAAAGCGATCTTTACATCCATCTGATAGACTACCATGTTCTTACTAGCAGCGTTAGCCAAGAAGATTCTGATTGCCTTGGTACGTGCAACTGGAGCAAATGATTCTTCAAAGTCAATAACTTCTTCTTGTCGGTATCCTTTCACAACCAGTCGAGCCTTGTTCTTAAGCACATCACCATGCTCATCAAGTTTTACTTTGAAGATCCATTTTAGAGCAATGATCATAGCACAGTCAGGAGCAGGTACTAATTCCCATACATCTAGTCGATCGAACTCATGAATTTCTTCTTGCATGGCATTGAACCAACTGTCCTCAGTCATGGCTGTTTTAACATCTTTTGGTTCGACCTTAGATGATACGGAGTTGAAGAAGCACCACAAGGCATCAGTTGCAAGTTGTTTACGAGTGGATACTGGACGAGAAGGGTTCCCAATGATGTTGTCCAATGGATAGTCATGTGTCCATTTTCTAAAGTGCTCGTGTGGTTGTTGTTGAGGGACTGAAGTAGCAGAGTTTGGATATCCTGATGAAGATGGTTCTGAAGTTGGTTCAAGAGCAAATATGTTCTCAAATGGAGCATCTTCGGGAGTAGCAAAAGGGTTATCTTCATCATAATTTGCAGCTTCATTTCCATGATGTACAACTGAAGATTGAGGATTTGAGAATGACGATGAGTGATCTGCAGCTCGCGCTTCTTGAGACAGAGTCATTGAAACAAATGGATTATCTGTGTTGATTGGATTAGAAGCCGCCACTGTTGATGGTGTAGAATGATCATTAACAATAGGTTCATAATATTCATCAAACATTGGATCAAACTGTTTCTTCAAATATTCTTCAGAAAGAGGTACATATGGAACTGCAGGTGAGGGATTCTGTACAAGAGAGGAACTGATAGGACTACAAGATAAAAGTTGAGATGCAGTCCAGAACTTGATTTTCCTGGAGCCATTTGCTCAGACAACTCATCGAACATGACGTGAATAGTTTCCATGATATTTCGGGTTCTTTTATTGTAGATTCGGTAACCCTTCCGGTTTGGTGCATAACCAACAAAAACTCCAATGTTCGCCTTAGCTCTTAACTTTCTAAGTCTTAACCATCATTCGTTGGATAGCATAAGGCACCGAAAACATAAAGAAAAGATAGATCTGATTTTCGGTTGTGGACAAGTTCGTAAGGAGTCTTTCCTTGAGAGGTGTAAATAAGAGAACGGTTTTGGGTGTAGCAAGCAGTGGCAATGGCTTCAGCCCAGAGAAACATTGGAACCTTTTAGAAAATTAGCATAGTTCTTGCAGCTTCGACAAGAGTCTGATTTCGTCTTTCAACTACACCGTTCTGTTGAGGAGTACATGGAATACTTCTTTGATGGCTGATTCAATGCTTTCATAGAACTGACTCAGTTCTTTGTTAACAAACTCAGTTCCATTGTCTGTTCGGATAATTCTGACAGTTTTATTAAGTCGAACCTGTAGCTGTTTAATAAGTTTGATGATGACCTATGGAGTTTCATCTTTTGACCTCAAAAACTTAACCCAAGTAAACCGAGAATAGTCATCAACCACGACTAACACATATTTCTTCCCATTTATAATTTGCACTCTCATGGGTCCGCACAAATCCATGTGAAGAGTATGAAGAACTTCCATAACTGAGTTTGGAGGTTTGGGTTTATGGGCATATTTCTTGCTTTTTCCCAATTGGCATGCTGAACAAAGATGATCTTTTTCATACTTCAATCTGGGTAAACCTCTTATGAGGTCCTTTCTAGACAAATCATTTATGGTTCTGAAGTTCAAGTGATTGAGACGACGATGCCATAACCATGATTTTGTTTTAGAGGCCTTTGATAACAAGCAAATTGGAGAAGACTTCATCATATCTTCGATAGAGATGGTGTACAAGTTTGTTCCACGTTTTCCTCTTAAAAGTTCCACACCATCAAGTTCTCTAACGAAATAAGTATGTTTTCTAAAGGCCACTTCTAGATCAGAATAACCTAATTGACCAATAGAAAACAAATTATGACCAAGACCTTCAACATAATATACCCGAGAAATTACACTATCACCAACCACATAATCTCCATAACCCATAATTGCCCCAAAATGGTCGTTCCTGAATCTAACAGTCCAAATAATTTTACTTACGAAGTTCGTGAGCCGCGAGCGATCTCCAGTCATATGCTTGGAACAATGATAAGGTTTTAAAAGGTACCATTTTGAAGGGTCGTTTAAGTCCTTATTTGATCACTTTTGTATCCGTTATTGCTTAATATCGTTCCTTTTTACTTTTTAGGTCTCGTGAAGGCAAAATGCTGGAATGGCACTTATTTGGACGAAAAGGCGCGAATATATGAAGAAAATGGCCAAAGTCGAAATCGAGACACTCACAGTTGCTGAAAGTAGAAGGTGACGGCGTCAGGTGCTACTTTGTGACGCCGTCCCAAAATTATTGTGACGACACAGGTCTCAAAACTCGTATTTTCAAGTGCGGCAGTGGAAGATGAAAGTCGTTGACACTCACAGAGCTAAAGCTGAAACCGGTAAAAGAAGTATATAAGCGCGGAAAAGCAGGTTTATTCACGGTAAGGTCGTAAAACGGAAGTGCTCTGGATTTTTCATTTTTCCTTGCTATAATTCGTTATTGCCTATGTTTTCACTAGTTTATTCCTGAATTTGCTGGGAAGTTTTACCATGGAAAATTTTGGAATAGTAACAAGGTTCGTATACTGACCTCTAGCGAGCGCCGAGTGCTTGAAGCATTCATTTTAATAAACCTGACAATCTAAGTCCTTGCTGGTAAAACCCCGTTAATACCCAATACCTCTAATACACCAACCACTATCACATTAAAGAGCCCATATAATACAACTTCCAGAACCAGTATTAAACAAAAGATAACCAGTTAATC
>BPTQ01000001.1:79775076-79785150 GCA_019973895.1 Chrysanthemum seticuspe
ACATAAGGTGACGCCGTCGCAAGGTTAACGTGGCCAAGACGAAACCCTAATGGCGGCGACACGACGGCGTCACTAAACATAAGGTGACGCCGTCGCAATTGTAATCTTATATATAGAATCCGAATTTTTCAGTCTTTGTGTGGAGAGTCTTTGGAGTAAAAACCTAAAACCAAACATAAGGTGTCTTGTACAGTATTTTAGGGTTTTAAACCCTATCTTACACCAAGATAAGTCTTTACTTCATTAATTCAATTATGTCTTTGATTATTTGTGTGTATGCTTGCATGTTCTCCATGTCCGGCTAATTTATTTGTGTGTTTGCTTAGGAAGTATGAAACTTAATTATTAAATATTGATTGGTTGTTTCTTATCTTAGTTGATTAATGATCTAGTAATGCGATAGGTCATTCGTTGTGCACTTAATGCTTGATTCATCTTTGTGAACCTTAGAGTATAATTACCTGAGTAATTGTAGGCTAAACCATCCGAAGAGCGCCTTAGAGTAGGAGTCTATAATCTCTAGTGGGTTTGTAGACAAGACCCTTTGGTAAATTCGAAGAGTTAGGGAGAAACGCATACCCTACAACTTTAGAAACACAACGCAACTAGGAATAAGACGTGACACTCAACCATCAATAGGAGATAATTAAGGAGTAATACAAACTAAGTAAACACATCTTTAAACTATCATACGAGCACACATTAATTAGACATAGACTCCCACAACCTTAGTTTAGATAATTAGATAATAGTAGAGTAATCGGTAGAAATACCAACCCCCCAAATCCAATACCCGAGATTCGTACTTTTCCATTTTTCATAAAATATAAAAAGATAAAAAAATAATCTTCCTCAACCTTAACCTTAGCGTAGTAACTCCCTACTAGCATTCCTATTCCCCTAGAGAACGATATCAATACCCGTGGCTTACCCTAATTACTACATTACAATAATTAGGTTCACTGCCTAGGGTGTTACAAAACTTGCTCGAAGAAAAGGAAGTTCCTTTGACCCCGAACGACGCGTGTAGCCTTATCAAACAACCTAAGTCCAGGTACCATAGAATGATTTGAACGACCTGCAGCTGAACACGAAAAGAATAGATGACTGGACAATTGGGATCCCCATGCAAGAATGGGTTCCATTTGGTTAGTAAATGATATTGGAGCACCCACATCAGAAGCAGAAACAATGATATCATTAGAGGTAGAGGCCGAGCTAGTAGTAATAGTAGATCCATTCAAAATATGTTTACTTCTTAATGGTATAGTTCTACCAGTAGGCATCCTTTTCTAAATGGGCATTGATCTAGATAATTTAGGGCACAACTCATTAAGATTGAGTTTACGGCCAGTAGGTATCCATTGATAACCTACATTACTAAATTTTCTTCCTGTTGGTTTCCAATATTTTCTAGCCCTCTTTCACCTTGGTTTTCTGACCTTCTTATCCTGTTTTCTAGTGTTAACATTTTTTACCAGAGATTTGATAGCATTACTCAAATCATTCACAACAAATTCATGATTAATACCAGAAATCAAGCATTCATTACATGTTTTGCAACTAGTAGCAGAATTCGAATTAATTACAGTACGCTTATAGTTAATACTAGAATCAACACGATTCATCTTATTCAACATAAACTTATTGTTCCTAGGGTGGTCTTCTACTTTCTTCCATTGATCACTCTTAGCTTGCGAGGTCCTATCTTGCTTTGTATTTCCTGGAGGCTTTGACCCGCTTGCCTTAGTGTCACTGATTACTCCTGTAGAGGGAATGATGGGAACATTAGTTAGTTTTGCTACTTTTTGCATTCCTGATCTAGAAGTGATGGGATCTGAAGTACTAGTAGGCACATAAAAGTTCACATGTTTAACTTTAGGCATAGAACAAGGCATACTGACTTTATCTTTAGTACAAAAGGATTTAGGGCATTTTGCTCTTAAACATTCTAAAAGCTCCTGAGATCGTTTGGAATATAAGCATGCATACCTAACTTCTCTATCAAGTGGTTTATTTATGCTATCCTCTTCGACAATCTCACGGAGGCATTCTAGACTATCCTTAAGATGCGAAAAATATTCTTGACACACACGTTCGTTATTTCTAAGATATGGGGGAATATACTTTACAGTCACAGCATACTTAGAATCTGCAGATGCCTTTGATACAAAATTCTCATCACAGACAAGTGGCATTTTCCCTTTTTCCTGACTTTTTAGATTCTCAATTTCCTTATGTAAAGATGTTATTTTTTCATTGTTCTTGTCATGAGTGACTTTCATTGAATCATATAACTCTTTGAAATGTTGTTTAACTTTTTCATTTTCTTCAAGAAAACTCTCATTTTCTTGTTGTAAAACATTAATGATGTTTTGATGATGAAAGTTTTGAGAATTCTGAGAATCTAAAGGAGGAGGCATTTGGGAGCCATTCACATTATTCTTATCACCCTTCAATTGTGAAATTTGGGTTTTCAATCTTTTGATCGTGTTACAATGAGCTCGAATATGTTCATCATGTTTGCTTATTTCAAAAACTGCATCAAACTCAGGAGCATCCGAGGATGTCTTGACATTTCAGGTTTTAACATTTTCTTTAAGATGTTGATATTTTAATTGCAAAGCAAGATGTTCAACTTCCAATTTAGAAAATTATTTGACCAAGTTATCATGATCATCCTGTTCAACTTTATCATGCAATTTTGAATTTTTGGTTTCAAGCTCAATGACACGATTATGGGAAACTTTTAATGCAACAGTTAATTCATGAAATTGAGACGCAGTAATAGAATAATTTGTAACAGTGTAGAACACATCTTGAGCAACACATTAAGAGATCAAATTATCATCAATGATGTGCAGATTCTTTATCTTAATTTCATTACTCTTAAGCTTACGTTCATACATACTGACCTCAAATTCCATATCATTAAACATCCTTTTCATTTCTTTAATCTCTGTGTCCATTCCCTTTTGAAGACTCTCAAATTGTTCTTTAAGTTGTTTAAACAAAGGCATGACCTCAGTTAAATAGCATTCTTTAGTTTGTTCAAAACCCCTTTCCCCTTCAGTTATCCCAGTGGGTGTGATTCTCTTCTTACACATTTTCTCAAAATCAACAAATAGTTGGTAAATTACATAAAGGCTGATTAAGGTCTTGCTATTAGTGGGAAGATTTCTAGGCACTAAATGCATTGGTGTATTTGGAGGATACACAGTGGCTGGAGGCAATTTCCATCAAGGGGGATTCTTTGTAACAAGATTATCTGCCTTTTGCTTATCTATATCTTTTTTCCAGAAAACTTGTTCAGGGGTTAGTTGAGTTTAAGGTTTAAACATGTTCAAAGAAATCCAGTTTTCCTTAGTGTAATCATGGGGTTTATACGTTATATTATACTTTGCACACTTAGGATCATTTAACTTCTTTGCCATTTTCACTCTAAAGGCTTCTTCAAATTTTCTATCCGCATCAGTGCTTCCTATACATGATGGTGTTGGCCTAGGCTTAAGAATCTCATCACCATCATAAACTACCTTTTGTGCAGCTCTAGCAACTTTTCCATACTTGGGATTGGGTACCTCTACAAGGGGGATGCTATGTTTAACACTTAAGACTCTATGCTTAGTGATCATGTGAGCAGTCTGACTGGTATTTCCTTGTATGTACAATTTGTTTTCAAGTTTGTTTTTCAAAGTTTTTAGGTTGGAAAAGTCATTCAAAAGTTTTGATTCCTTAGCATTAAATTACTGTTTAAGAACTTTTACATTTTCTTGAAGTTCTTGCTTTTGCTTAACAGTTTTAGTAAGCTTTTCTTGTAAGGAGTTTAACTCTTGTTTTAAGATTTCTTCCCTAAAGTTACTTTTTCTAATGACTGTACGTATTTGGTTATCCATCTCCTGCTCACGGGTGTTCAATTCAAACTTAGCACGTTGTTCATAAATGGCAACTTGTTCCTTATATGCATTAAGTTCAGAGGATATGGAATCATCAAGGGCACATGCAATGTATTCATAAAAAACATAGTCATCATTGACTGCAGAAGATACATTACTTGGTACATATTCACTTCCATCTTGCTTCACATATTGATCATATGAGACAACATTGCTATTACCCATATTTTCAATATCTGATTCAATAATTTCTGTTGATTGTACTTTGTCATGCATCTTTTGCACATTAACCTCATCGTATAGTTTTAATACCTCTGAGATGATAGATTCCCTGGAAGGATTGGCCTGTTTTGGTGAAGAAGCCCTTGGAGTGACCATTGGTGAGATACTAGCCATGAAGATGGACTGGGTAGTTGGTTCATCATCAACATCTGAATCAAATGCATCACAGTCTGCAACTTGAAATGCATTGGGATTGTTCTGACCCATACACTGCACTGGCTGTTCATCCACATCAGCATCATAAGTTCTGGCATTTCCCTCAGAAAGGAATAACAATTCTTCCTCATTTAACACAGCTCCACTGTCTTGAGCTTGCACCAGCAGCATCTTGTCCCTGAAGTAATCTGCATTTTGTGGACATTTTGGAAGAGTGCAATTCCTTGAGATGTGACCTTCTCCACCACAGTTGTAACACTTGATAGGCTTTACTTGACCATGAGCCATGTTCCTTTCGTGATTCTGATTACCCACACATCCACCACCACCGCCAGCATTCCCATATCCAGCACCAACATTCCCATATCCAGCACCAACATTCCCTTGCTCATTATGTGGAAGGTATGCATTCTGTCTTCCTTGCACATTTTGCACCACTACCTTTCCGTCTTTAACCGAGCATGATTGTGAAGATTGGATGTAGTTCTGAGGTGATTGTTGGTGTGTGGGGTGAAGTTCAAGTTCTGCTTGACCATTACAGCCAGTTGATTGACAAGCTGTTCCATGAACGTGTATGATTCTGGAGGCTTATACCCTGGATCTGGAATGAGTTTGTGATTACCATTTCCAGTAGGTATGACTTGAGATGCTTTGGTAGTTATTCCTACATTAGTGTAGAATGCAGTTGAATCATTTGAAGAGCTTGCATTTCCAGCATTGTTGTTGAACTTTTCAAGGATCATCCGTTCAAACACAACATGCTTCTCATTTTGGAACAAATATGCATACAATTGCTCATAATTGGTGTTCCTCAAACCTTTGTTTAGCTTGACTGCAGTGACAAATTTGTGCCATTCGGGATTCATGTTATTCACAAACTTTGAATTGAGCTGAATATTTGGCATTGTCATTTTGATATTTCTCATATCATTCACAAGCTTGTAGAATCTTACATGATATCCAATAACACTTTCCCCTGGATTCATTTTAAAGTTCTCAAAGTCATCATACAGCTGAGACTCCTTGTCTTCTTTAGTCAATTCAGAACCAGAGAGAAGCATCTGAACATTGTCCCATACTGCCTTAGCTTCAGTGTTGTGATTGATCAGCTTGTAAATGTCCTTAGGTAAACCCTGAAGTATGATGTTTGAAGCCCTGATATTTGCATCGTATCTCTTCTTCTCCTTATCAGTAAGTTCATCATACATCTTTGGTCTATCCAATCCTAATATCACTGAACCATCAGTAGCAGTTGCAAGAATGTATCTGGTAGTCTCAACTTGATAAGGTCCTTCATCAATTGACTTTAGTATGTTAACCCCATTTTCTTTTCCTAAACAATACAGTCTGATTCTTTGAGCCCAAAAGTCATAGTCGGTTCTGTCCAGCATGGGAGGACGAGTGTCAGATCCTGCAGCTTGAACATCATCAGCAACGGAAGATGTGATTGTAGACATGATTACAGATTCTACGGGATTTCACAACTCTTTGATTAAACCGGGAAATAGATTATTTCACGGGATTTTACTAAATCAAGAGAAAACCCTAAAACGTAACACTAAGAAACAATAAGTTTCAAAAGACAAATCGTACACTTGACAAGTCGCACCCTTAACAAATCGCACCCTAATTCCCAAAGCGCTTAAACGACAAATCGCTTAAACAGACAAATCGCTTAAACAGACAAATCACTCAAGCAGACAAATCGCTCAAACAGACAAATCGCATAGTACACAAGTACACCCACTATTTTGTCCTTTTTGTCATTTTGTCTCAATAGACAAATCGCATAGTATACAAATTACTTCACGGAAACAGACAAATCGCTTCATTAAGCAATCTCTCGAGAGACAAATCACATAAAAACTGGGACAAATCGCATACAAGAAAATATATACAAGACACAAATCGCTTAACAGAAACCTTCTAAAACACCACTTTTTAATCCAAAACCAACCCAACCACGATGATTCAAGCCTTCCAAATCAAAACCTAAACACATATAATGATTCTAAACGCAAAAGTACTATCCAAATCTAAACTTTAACACTAGAAATGATCCAAGTGATGCAAACTACTCTAAACTCATTCAAACCCAAAAACCTTATGAAAACCACTAGAAATCCAAGAACATGAAAGATGAATGATCAAACCATGGCTCTTGATACTAATTGTAACATATTAGATTTCATAAACACATAACACATCAATAATATGGGGCGTACACAATGAGTTTTAGAGAGAGAAAGTAGAGAGTATTGGGAACTTAGTGAGACAAAGAAAAATGATATTAAAAACCTTCAACCCTTTGCCTTGCTAGGCAAAGGGTATTTATAGGTTCTTATAAGATACGCCTCTTACGGGCTGTGGATCAGGCATACAGTGGGTAAAGACCCGTCCGTCCTCCACGGTGTTACTTAAAAAACTACTTACTAACATTACATGACTACGACTACGAGCTTTCTAACGAATAACTATTCTTGAGGTGACCGACTCTTTAACAACCGGATTTTCTAAATCCTAACAATCTTTGCTGATAGGTTAGGGCGAATTGACCAAATACTGTCCTCTCGACTTTGACCCTACCTGAAGTAATTAGACTTAGACATTACTAGCTAGGATGAATAACTAGGTTAGCACCACTCTCCTTTATTGATCACAACCTTTGCCTTTACTTGCTTTATTAGTTTATTAGTTAAATCATCTTAAAATCTATGACACCTAGACTTAGTATTAATCCAACACACATAGCTCTTGGGACGACCTCGGTTTTACCGATTACTACACTACACACGACCGGGTACACTGCCCGTTAGTGCATTAGGGTAGACCATAGGTATAACGAGACATTATAAATATTAAAACCTGCTCAGTAAAACCTACATCAAAATTCTTCAAGTTGATAGAAATAATCTCATGATAATTGTGCTAAAAATTACAATCATTATTATGTTAAGTTTATATAATGATAACCTAATATTCTAAAACTCTTGATAACAAATTTATTAGATTTGTAAAATTTCGTTTTAGCCTAATAAAATCTAACTTTTCTACACCCGTAGCAACGCGCAAGTGAAGAAAACCTAGTTATTTTACAATCATGAACTAAAGTATGTGAGCGTTATGTATAAGTAACTTAAGTCATATTTTAATAAATCATTAATAAGCAAGTATGTAAAAGATGAAGTGACTATTAAAATTGAGGCAATTCTATATCTACTTAACTAAAACATAATAATTTCATATTTTTTCAATATATGATTTAAAAGCATTGTATTTATACATTAAAAATTTGTATTTTAGATAAATATGAAAATTTGAGACTTAAATTAGATAAATATGAATTTTTTCCTGTTTAAATTTTGATCTTGCTAAAGTGGAGGATGATGTCTTTTTATTCAATTAATACTAATATATGTTGCAAAAATTTACACTTACACCCTTAGGCTTATAGCATTATCACTTTTATACCTTTTATTTCTTTGGTGCAAGGAAAATATATTATTTTGTAATTTTAATCAAACTCAAGAAACATATATACTAATTTTTAAAAATTTATGACTCGGGGTTTTTAAGGGACGGACCTTCATGAAAGCCAGGTGTGGCACATGTCACACTATTTTGAGTCACCAAGTGTATTTTTTTCACGGAAAATGTCCTTTTTTGGTACGTGCAATACTCAATAATATATTTGAGCTATTTTCTTTCTTTATAGTGCAACTTTAATTTAGTCCAAAAATTCTTAATGGTGAGAATTTTATTACTTATGACATAAGAAGAATTATGCAAGACCCCTCCGAATTTTTTTTTGCAGTGCCCTAATGAAAATCCTAAGTCAGTCCCTGTTTTAAGTGATGGCTCTAAAAAAATTAACTCTATTTTTCTATGACGGAACATATTTTATATATCGTATTAAATTAGGCATACTATATACGATTTTCAATTTTCTGCAAAAAGAAATAGTTAAATTGTACATAATTGTTATCATATGAATGTGAAAAATCGATTATTGTTTTATTTAAGCATCTCCAATGTTATCACTATAATTTAACAATAAAATAGTGCAAAATTAGTATCTTATTAGAATATGCTTGTACTAAATAACTTTGCTCTAATGTGTATATTGGGAATGGATCTACTAAGAAGAAAAATAAAAATAAGAAGAATGAGAAATGTTTTCAGCCACACATTTCAAATGAAGAAGGAGAATTTCATGGACGATGCATCTCTTTTTGTAGGTGTATCTGAAATGTGTGGCTATGGTTATTTCTCATACTTCTCATTTTACTTTTATTTCTTATTTAATCCTTACTCATGTGTACATTATATATTTGCACTAAATGTAATTTAAAACTATCAAAATACATAGAAATGCAATGAACTAAAAAAATAAATTAAGCAAAATATATAAATAGTGGGTTCATTTTAATAGCGTTCATGAGAAACGTACGAATATATATTTTAGATCAATTAGTTTTAGTTATTATCTATAAATCTTAATCCGCGTTGTCGGTGACAATTAAAAATAGTTTCCTATACCATGGTCGGTGGCGCTGGGATTTCACCTGCTTGGTTTTGGGCTTACTTGGGCTTTTTTTACGTGCACTGGTCTTTTTGGTTCATGGGCTTTTCCCATGTTGTGCGTCTATTTGGTTGACGATTGAGTAGCTTTCTCATTACAAAATTTTAGAAAAACCTTTCTTCATCTAGGAGGAAATTTGGTAGGTGGCCAGATCTCACGGGATCTTAAGGTTTGCTTGCATTTTACTGCTGTTTTATAGATTGTATGCAAGGTTTTAGCTGTACTCTTCCTTATTTGTACTTTAACTCGCTTGCATGTTTGTGTGTGGAATGTAGATGGTGTTTTTTGATTTAGCCACCTTGCATGTGCTTTGTTTTAGCGTTTGTGTGTTTGCGTTGTTAGATTGAGGGCTTCAGTTTTTTTTAGTTTTTTATGTGGTTGCATGCGCTTTTACATGTGTTTAGGTACCTAAGAATGCATGAGTGGCCGTTTTTTTTAGTTTATAGACCGTTATGTCGATACTTTAGTTTGTAGTTGTTTACGTACATGGTTTTGTTGGTGCTGGATTGGGGTGCAAACGATGTTTGCATGTTGTTTTGGTGTTGTGATAAGCCTGTTGTTTTTTACGATCATTTTTGTTTTGTAATTTTTTTCGATGTCGAGAGTTGTTGTTGATACTTTCTGATGCAGGTTTTACTGACCAGGTCTTAATATTTATAGTGTCTCGCTATACCTATGGTCTACCCTAATGCACTAACGGGCAGTGTACCCGGTCGTGTGTAGTGTAGTAAATGGTAAAGCCGAGGTCGTCCCAAGAGCTATGTGTGTTGGATTATTACTAAGTCTAATTGTCACAAAATAATAATGGTTTTGATAGGGATTTAATTAATTAAACTACTAATGCAGAATAACTCTGTGATATTTATAATTCTGGACCAGTCATTTTGGACGTAGTCTTTCATAGTTGTTGTTGAGAGCTGTAGCTTTTTTTAATGTTTTGTTTTTACTAGCATTTTTTGTTGTCCGAATAGTGTTGTGGTTTTGTTGTACGTTTGTAGCAAACGTGGGGTTAGGTCGTGGTTGTTTTGGTACATGCATTTGTTGATGTTTGATTTCATAGCTGTATTGCCAGATATTTGATTTTTTTTGCCGGTGAGTACGTAAGAATCCATGGATTTGTGTACATTTTCGCGTACGTTGGTGTATTTTTTGACAGAG
>BPTQ01000001.1:79786117-79862406 GCA_019973895.1 Chrysanthemum seticuspe
GTAAATCCATATAAATGATATAAATAACGAGCATTATCGGGGAAAATTGACACTTAATATTCAGGACTATTTGATGTTATCTGTGATAACTGGCAAATTTAGGGAGTCTATTTTAGGTAACCGCATTACGCTAAATTAAACTGAGATTTGCCTTTAACACTATTTTATAAACTGTGACTTGATTTTATATCGTCGATTGGTTTTTATGGTTTATTTCACTATTAAATGAGTTATCGTATGCGTTTTAACTCTATTTGGTAGACACTATTCGATTCGGCACTAGAAAAGCCTAAAACAAGAGTTATTGTAACTTTTAGACCGTAACTCGAAAATTGACAAATAAATAGCCAAAACTCGTGGAAAAACGTAAGTAACGATGTTGGAAAGTTAAATAAATGTCGTGGGATACTCGGGGGATGATATGTGAGCTCGAGAATAGGTAAACGAGTTAGATACGAAAAGTTACAACCCGAACCCTCCCTTTTTATTTGTAGCCGGCGCCCCCCCCCCTCATTTTTATTTATTTTGAGGTCCCTAGCTCATGAATATAAATACCACACTCAAGCCTCACTTCCACCTTTTATTTTCTCTCACTAGAAAACACACACATCTCTCCCTCTCTCTTGTTTCTCTCTCTAAAAACCCTAATTCACCACCACCACCACCTCCACCACCACCACCACCTCCACCACAAAAAGTAAGATCTCTTTCTCTTCTTTCTAACCATATATCATACACTCAATTTGGACACCATTAACACCTCAAAATTCATGAATTAGAATTCGTACTTTTAGGGTTTCAAAAGATTTCAAAGGGCTTTTGCAATTGGTGATTAGATAAGGTAAAGGAAACATGTTTTGAGCTTGATTAGGCTATAAAAAGCCACGAATTGATTTCTAGGGTTTCGACCCATGAACAATTTTTGGGGCTTTTGGGTGGAACATTAATTTAAAGCTAATTAGTGTTGAAATAAATAAGTAATTAGTGTTTGGTACATGTGTGGTGCATTAATTTGATGGGTTTTGCATTTTAGGGTTTAGTTGCATGTTCTTGGTGAATGATAGTTGATGGGTTTTGTGTTTGGTTAGTGTTTGGAGCTTGAATGATTGGATTGGAGTGTTGTAGAATTGGTTTGGTGATGTTTGGTTGAGACATATAGGACGTACGAACCACATAGGGCTCGTACGTGGCTCTTGAGTGGCGTACGAGACCCACTTGGGTCTTGGGTCCGAGTTGGGTCGATTTGGTAGCTTATTGATTGGTTTAATTGAGGTTTGGATGAGTCGCTTGGAGCCGAAAAGCTTTTAGAAGCTTGTTTGGTTCACATCGTCTTGACCGCGACCGTGTCATGACCATTAGGGTCATAACATTGGTTTCGAGTATAATTGGTTGATTGATTGGTTGGCGAGATTGTTTTGAGTTGGTTTGGGATTGAATTGCGACGTTATGACTATTAATTATGGACTTGATATATATATATTGTTGACTTTGAGCTACGTCGGCGTCACTTTGACTTTTTAGTCAATAGTTGACTCCGACAAAGCCGTAACATGGACTTTAGTATAATTTGGACAATTGATTGATTAAAAGCCGAGAAGTTATGACTCGTGCTTGTGGACTCGAAACGAATAACGTTATGAGATTTATAATGGGATTTGATGAAATATATATATTATATGAAAATGATAATAAAACTATGAAATGTAAATAATAATGGGCTTTTGTACCAAAAATATCAATAACAAGATTTATCTTGTTATTTACTAGTTTTAAACGGAAACTAACGACTAAATTGGAAAGGTTTTGTAATAAATAAGTAAATTATGGTTTCGAGTACACGTTCATCAATAAATGTTAATCGTGGACATTTAATATTAGTTGAGTATTTATTTGCGTTATGTGTGCATGGGTTATGGATAACCTAGCATTAATATTGTTGATCCACGTAGGTAGCGGACTTATTAGGTTGACGAATCTAATAAGAGCCCGCTAGGTACGTTGGGTAACCTTATTAATGGGCGACTTATCCTTATGACTCTTTAGGATACGATTGATTTATGGGATAATAAGCGACACGAATCAATGAATGAGTTTATCGAGTTGACGAATTCGATAAGGTCTACTATTTATTCTGAAACTTATTGAACTATGGAGCTTATCGTTTAGAGGTCTCATTGTGTCGCATTGAGTTATATATTGGTTGTTTGAGTGCATTCATGGCATCATATTGAGTCGATACACCCACACATGAGGATACCAAACACTAGGATTAATGGTGAAACGAGACATTTTTGAAAATAAAGAAATGGAATATATTGGGGTAGATAACGTTGATTTTGAGGAATATATATTAAGTTGGTCTACATTAATAGGTTGTGCCGAGTTGATAGTTGCTGTGCTGTGATTTCTGTTATCTTCTGCTAGTGATATTTGTGCGTTGATTGCTTGAGGTGAGTTTCATAGCCCCACTTTTATATATGTTTTAACTACGTTTTGAACTATTTTGGGGTGAGAATCATGCTACTGTTTTTGGACCGTTAAAACTATTTGGATTTGCTTATATGCTTGACTGAGTAGATAGATGTGCGATAGTTGTTGCCTTAGTCTAGGTTTAACCGTGCCTAACTAAGAATAGACTTCTATCTCGACCTAGCCTGGGGTTGGCAACTGTTCTAGAGGTTGCCACGATAGTGCTGGACTAGAGTCGCAGGGGCCCGAGTAAGTGATTATATGGTTGGTGATCCGGGTAGGATCTGTGCGTGTGCAAACAGTATTATTCTATCTAGGTCTTGCATAGCAAATCAACTCTTATTGGTCCACTATGATTTTGTTGAACTTAAACCTATGAACTTACCAGCGTAAGCTGACCTTTTAGCATGATTTCTCAGGTATTTGAGAGATGTTTGGATTATTTGATGTGTGGAAGCTTGGCATGGAGGCGTGGTTCAAGGATCATTTTTTGACTCTGATAAACAATGGGGACCTATTTTGTTAAACTATGTTTTGGGCCTAAAGTTTATATCTTCGGATTAAATGTTTGAATATTTGATTTGGGATTGGTTTTAAATGGTTAAATGGTTATCTTTTATTTTACTTGTGTGCGATACCAATCCAAAAAGTAACGCCCCGAAAACTTGATTAAGTCTTCCGCTGTACCGAGATTTGGGGGTGTTACAGATTGGTATCAGAGCTCAAGGTTATAGAGAACTAGATATTTTATAAACCCTAAACTATAACCGCTTTTAAGAAAAATTGATCCTCGACCGACGCACGCCCGCTTGCCAAGCCGAAGCTTCTTATTTGATTATGGTATGAAATGCGATTTGAATTATGAGATGATATGTTAGAGAATATTGTGAACTGATTATGAAAACGTTATGATTTAGAGATATGAGATATGATTATTGGTTTTGGAAATGAGATATGATTATTGGTTTTGGAAATGAGATATGATTATTGGTTTTGGGAAATTGAGATGTGATTATCGAGGTATTACGTAAATTAATTTGAGTAAACGGTATATTATGATTTTGGAATTTGAACTCAATTGCTTTGATATGTGATTATGCAATAGAATGGAACTTGTGTGTTTTATTTAAAGGCATGTTTTGAGTAATGCGGTACCTCTACTTTTAAAGCTTGCATTATGTGATATGTGTTTTGGTTAAGTTGTTGCGCTTATTAAAACTAGTTGTTTCGAACACTTATACCTACCCTATGCCGTTGTCACAGACTATGCCTTCACTAGCTTTTGATGTGTTTGAGGAGGTCCTTGCTATTGCTAGTTCCCCAGCATTGACTCTCATGACGGTTGCGCAGGGTGATCCTTATGAGATCGCCCATCACACTAGTTCATCATCATCAGATCACCCTAGCTCGTCTAGGCAGCTCACTTTACATCAGGTTTTAGCGAGAACACAGACTCCTAGGCTTGTTTATAGCACTGCCCGCATGTCCGTGCGACCACCATCATCACCTATCCGTTTAGCAGCATCACCATGTCTTAGGAGGCCTAGATCTCCTATTGTACCACCTCAGGATTTACCTACACAGAGACTCCGACTCATGGACTCTCCCCCTATGGATGAGGGTGAGGAGGAGCATAAGGTCGAGGAGGAGGATGAGATTGAGGAACAGTATGTTGATGAGGATGAGGATTCTCAGGAGTAGGATGATGAGGATATCCCAGAAGGGGGTACTCCTCCATTGCAGAGTCCTGTACATTCTCCGGGACCAGGTTCTCCTTTTCCTGAGCCTGAGTCCCCTGGACAGCCTTTAGACATCGATTCACCACCTTACTCACCTTATATAGGTAGCCCGTTAGGATCTGAGATACCATCAGAGATTTCTTCAAAGCCCGAGGCGTATGGTGAGACGGGTCTGATGTGGGAGAGGATTACCTCTCAGGGTACTAGACTTAGTCAGTTGACGGAGCGTTTGGTTGGAGTGTCTAGAGCTAGTATTGAGGATCTTAGAGTTGATATGGGTACTGTAGTCAGGAGGACTAGGGTTTTTCATGATGGTATGTCAGAGCTCCAAGAGCAGGTTGGGGACCTGCTTAGAGGGTTTTCGACATCACGTGATGCTGATAGAGCGATTTGGCGTAGGATTGGTGAGTTGGAGAGAGAGGTCAGAGCTTAAGAGCGATCGCGACGCTCGACGTGTTGAGTTAGCCTCTTTGTGGAGAGAGGTTGACGATGTTAGGAGATCAGTGAGTGATATTCGTAGACGTGGCTAGATAGTATTAGATTTATGGTTTGTGCCATCTTGAAACTAAGTAGTACTTGGTTCGAGATGTAGTATTTATCCTAGTTGTTTATAGTTATCGTTGTTAGGATCGTTTTTTATTTCTTCGAATCCTTCCATGTATCCCCACCTTTGAAAACTTATGATTTATGGTTATGGGAACGTGCATCTTTAGTTATGATGCGGTAGTTGATTGTTTCGATTTGGTATAACGTTATCCCTATTGGCCTTGATTATGTATTCAGGCGTTATTGAGTGACCCTTGGAACCCAACTCTATTTTAGGGCGTAAATTGTGAACTTAAGAAACTGTTCTTCTTGCCTCCAGAATGGTGGCAACAAGACGAAACTTGCTTAGGAACAACCGAGCAGCTCCTGCTGCTGTTGTTGCCCCTGGTCGTCGAGGTCGTCGCCCAACCCCGACCACACCACCTGTTGAGAACCCAAACATTGATAACCCAGTTGTAGAGAACCTGAATGTGGATGCCTGTGCTAAGAATGGCCCTGTTCCACAAAACCCTCCACCTGTGTACCCAACCCACATTGACCAACTAGTGTCGCAGCGTGTCGCTGAACTGCTAGCTGAGGCTAATCTCTCTAACACTTCTAGTGGAACCCCAGTGTTGAATTGGTCCCAAGGTTGTACCTATAAGGAGTTTCGATTCTGTGGTCCCATTGAGTTTGGAGGAACTGAGGGAGTAGTTTACCTAACTAGGTGGTTGGAGAAAACTGAATCTGTGTTTGCTGTTAGTAACTGTGATGAGGATTGTAAGGTAAAGTATGCAACATTTACTTTGAAGGACGAGGCGTTGACCTGGCGGAATAACTACCACAGAGAAGTAGGAATTGATGTAGCTTATAGTATGTCTTGGACTCAGTTTAAGGCTCTCCTGATTAAGACTTACTGTCCTAGGAATGAAGTTAAGAAGTTAGAAAGTGAGTTCTGGAACCATAAGGTTAAGGGTACTGACATGGTGACTTACACTCGTCGTTTCCAAGAGTTATCCTTGCTTTGCCCTGAGATGGTTCATACCGAAGAACTTAAGATTGAAAGGTATACTGATGGATTACCTTTAGCTACTCAAAATGATGTCATCGCTGCAAAGCTAGTCAGTTTGTATGAGGCAATTGCTGTGGCTCAGAGTCTGATGGACTCTTGTGTGATAGAATTAGGAAGTAAGAGTAAGAGTGATAGGAGTGATAAGAGGAAGAGGAACGAAGTTGCTAAAGGAAATGGCAACAAACGGCAAGAGTCAGCCAGGGTGTTCGCCATAGGAAATGGAGGTAGGAATGATTATGAAGGTAGTAAACCCGTGTTTGGTCATTGTAACCGACACCACCATGTACCGTGCCTGGTTGTGTGTAGGAAGTGCTCTAAGGTAGGACACATGGCCAAAGACTGTAGGTCCCGACCACTTGCTGCAGCTCAAACTGCACAAGGAGCGGACTGGAAGGCCACTGTCACCTGTTTTGGATGTGGAAAGAAGGGACACTTTAAGAATGAGTGCCGAGAGCCGTGGATGAGAGGAAATCCCGGTAATGTAGGAGGATTTAATAACCGAGGTGTAGGAGGTAATGGCTTAAACCCTGTGAAGCGTGAGGTTGTGGAAAACCAGGGAAACAATGGTGTTAGGAATCAACAGAGAGACATGGGAACAACGCGTGTTTACGCTATTAGGAAGGAACCCTAACGTTTTTACGGGTACGTTCCTTCTCAATAATCGCTATGCTTCCATACTGTTTGATACTGGTGCGGATATGAGTTTTGTATCCACCAATTTTATGCCATTACTAGGAATCTCCCAAACACCTCTAGGGTTTAGTTACGATGTGGAATTAGCGAATGGGAATAGAGAGAAGATAGACACCGTAGTTCGAGGTTGTACCTTAAGTTTCCTAGACCGCCCGTTTAGTATAGATCTGTTGCCAGTTACTTTAGGAAGTTTCGACGTCATTATCGGAATGGATTGGTTATCGAAGAACGGTGCACACATCATTTGTGATGAGAAGATTGTGCGTTTACCGTATGGAGGAAAAGTTCTGAGCATACAAGGAGATCGGAGCGACCGTGTAAGTCCTTCCCGGTTGGGCATCATCTCTTGTATTAAGGCTCAGAAGTACATCGATAGAGGAGGTTGTCTTTTCTTAGCTCGAATTTCTGAAAAGAAAAGCGAGGAGAAGAATGAAAGAAACCTTAATGATGTACCCGTCGTTAGAGAATTTCCGGATGTGTTTCCGACGATCTGCCAGGGATTACACCTGTCCGACAAGTGGAATTCCAAATAGAGTTGATACCCGGTGCGACACCCGTAGCCCGGGCACCTTATCGACTTGCTCCAAGAGAATTGGAGGAACTGTCTAAACAGTTGGCTGAATTGTCAGAGAAGGGATTCATTCGACCAAGTTCGTCGCCATGGGGAGCACCAGTGTTGTTTGTGAAGAAGAAGGATGGATCGTTTAGGATGTGTATTGATTATAGGGAATTGAATAAGTTGACCGTGAAGAACCGATATCCATTACCTAGGATAGATAATCTATTCGACCAACTCCAAGGAGCTAGTGTGTTTTCTAAGATCCATTTACGATCTGGTTATCACCAGCTTAGAGTTCGAGAGGAGGATATCACTAAGACTGCGTTTAGGACTCGTTATGGACACTATGTATTCCAAGTGATGTCGTTTGGCTTAACCAACGCACCAGCGGTTTTTATGGACCTCATGAACCGAGTGTGTAAGCCTTACCTAGATAAGTTTGTGATAGTATTCATAGACGATATCTTGATATACTCTAAGAGTAGTGAGGAGCACGAAGAGCATTTGAGGCTCATTTTAGGATTGCTGAGAGAGGAGAAGCTGTATGCCAAATTCTCTAAGTGTGAATTTTGGATTCCGTCCGTGCAATTCTTAGGTCATGTAATAGATAGTCGAGGTGTTCATGTTGACCCAGCTAAGATTAAGGCCATTAAGGAATGGGCAGCTCCTAAGAACCCATCAGAAATCCGACAGTTTCTAGGTTTAGCAGGCTATTATAGGAGATTCATTGAGGGATTTTCCAAGATAGCTAAACCGTTGACCAAACTAACCCAGAAGGATGTTAAGTATGAATGGGGAGAAAAGGAACGCCCATCCTAGCTTTGCTTGAAGTGTAACATATTGGATTTCACAAGCACATAAACAAACACAATATGGGCGTATACTTTAGATGATTTAAAGAGAGAAAGTGGGATATTCTAGAAAGAGAAACTCTTGGAAGGTTATATTCCACAAAGAACATCCAACCCTCTACCTTGCAAGGTAGAGGGTATCTATAGGTTACAAACTAAACGACCTCCTGACGGCCTGTGGATCAGGTATACAGTGGGTAAAGACCCATCCTTCCTCCACGGTGTTGCTCTAGACTAAATCTAAGCTAATCAACAAACATAATAAACGATATGTCTACAAGCTAACTTAAGCTAGATTATACTTGGGGTGACCGATGCTTCACAATAGAATTTCCAATTCCTAACAATCTCCCCCTAAGGGAGGTCACCCCATGAATTACATTATGAATCCTAGCATTCTAATAAATCTTCAGTCTTGAGCTCGTAGACTTCTCTTTAACAAAGTATTCAAACTATGTGCATCTGTGGTGATTTCATCATTATTCAACTACACTGTATGTTTTGTGGAGGTTATTGAGCTGATCCACCTTGATGACCTTTGAGCATTACTAGAGATCATTAGCCATAGTAAATCTCACCATTACCCATTGTTGTGTTGCCAGCATATGAAGTTGTGACATTAGGACCGACATGCTCACATTCTGGATCATGATTACTTCTTATCAGAGTAGCAGAGGCTTTTCGTTGATTCATGATATTAGCAACAGCATAGCAGAAGCATGGAGTGAAAATATCAGAGTCATTGATGCACTAATCATGAATTCTTTAGATATGAATGTGTTGTGTGAGCATGCGGCTATGGATTGACCGCTTCATTCTGTTCAACTGCAAACGTCAGAGTGTACCTTCATAAGACAGTTAGCAATAAAGCGCACAAAAGTGTCTTTGATCACTTTCGATTAATAGAGGTACACGGCCCACGGTTCCTCGTTGATCAGTACAAGTACTGCCTGTGATCCGGTATAATTCTGAAGAATTTCCTTGACAGGGTTTCGCAGCTGCTCTAGCTGTTCTCAAACCGGAACTTCTCAAAGAAGACAACACGGAGTGAGTGAACCAGCGAAATGAGATTCACTGATTGATGAAAAGAGATTTGAAAAACAATCGTGTATTGCTCAATAGAAATTGTTTTTGCAATACAACGAAGGTTTTAATGAAAATCAATTATCAATCATAAACACCTTTTATTTTGCGAAATAAGTACACAGTCGATGTGCTAAAGAAAAGAGTTTTTAAGCACAACGACTGGTTTTTCAAAGGTATCTGTCAATCCATAACCTGAACCAGGATTGATTCAAAAGATTGAATCGCTCCATTGTTTCTATTCAGTTGTCACATGGTTGATCTATTGGATAGATCTCACATGCCACCTACCAGGAGCTTGTTTGATGTTGGCTCCAGAAGGCTTTCCATCTTCATAGTGAATATGTATGCATAACACTCAGATGTTCTGGCAATACCACAAGGATAATGCGTAGGACTCATAAGATATAATCTCTCTTTCCACATTGAGTGAAATAGAGAGTCTTCATTGAAAGTGTCCTAATGAGATTTATTGATGATCTCGTGGCTCTAGACTCAATTGTGCATATTTGGTTCCTATGCCGGAGACTAGGGAGAGGGTCTCCTTCTTCAATATTAACAAACTCTAAGAGAAAGTCGATAGATAATGTCGGTTCCCCGTGAGAATGAAACAAGTACTTTTTAGAGGAACTTGAGTGGTTTGGGAAGTTGTAGTGCAGTGCGTCACTGGGTCCATGACGTCTTGTCTTCAATACCGATGTTACCTTGGTAACTACCAGTAGCATATGAATTGAACCCGGTATCTGCCCTAAGGTTGAATAAATGGAGGGCTATTTCTTTTCAACCTTTTTCACATTCAATTCTTTTTCAGTCTTCAACCCCTTCAGTGCTTACCGAAACTTCATAACTAGAACCTTGTTGGGTTTATTCCAGTGCTAGCTCAGTTTCAGTCCGCACTCTTCCCGTATCTCATTTTTCTCCTTTTTTCAATATACCTAAGGACTCTACACTATCTAGTGGATTGTCCCTGGGTAGATCCATCCGGTTCTGGCGGATCGTGGGAACGAATACCTAACCTAACCATCCTTATAACACCATGCATAAAATAAATTGGTCAGTCTTTTGGTATTGTTCATTCCTTCTCGAAACCAATTGAAAAATCATTTGGAAAAACAATCAAGGTACTTGTGATACGAGATCAAAGCATTTTATACCTTAATAGTTTTGATCATTTAGAAAAACCTCCCCCTCAACATGTGCATATAATTTAGAAAATGTTTAGCACATGGAGGCAAGAGGACTTTGAAATATTTTCTTTGATCACAATTTTCATAGAAAAATCCATTTGATTTTCTTTGGTAAATTCTCCCCCTCAATATGTGCGAAGAATATTTGAAATCATTTTGACCCATAGAGGAAAGAGACATTTGAAGTACTACCACGATTACCAAACATTTAGAAACTATTTAACACCCAATCAAGGTACCTTATATAAAAGCATGGAAGACTTTGTACCTTGAAGGTTTGAATTTGTTTTGAAATGCTCCCCCTTAATATATGCTTCGAGATTCGAAAATAGTTTAGCACATATTAGAGAGCAGTATGCACTTAGAGACAAAAATGGTCATTTTATTTATCATCTTTCATATTTATATCACATTTTCTCCCCCGATCAAAAATTTCAAATCCTTTGAGATTTTGGATCTCAAGTGATTTAAATATGTATGAGACAAAACATTTGTTGGAGAAAAATATGTCCAATTTTATATGATCAGAAGTGGACAACACTGAAGTTCCCTTTTTAGACACAAAGGGAAAACACAGTACAAAACCTAACACTATTACATGCAATATAGTTGTTCATACATTGTACATCACATATTACACGTAAATAATACAAAACAGAAACTACTTCCGGAAGATGTCTTCATTCAGTTCTTTGAAGTAGTTTGTAATGACCTTCACAAAGTCTACCACCAACAAAACTTTTAAGGCTGCGGAAGATCATTCGAGTCTTAAGTCTTCGCTTGATTGCAGCAATGAAATCTTCACACCTCTTTAAGTCCGCATCAGTCCAAAATTTTGTTTTGTTCCACGGCTTCAGATCAACTCTGATTTCTTTCACTCTGGAGTTCAGTTCTTCTTCGACCATCTTGAGAGTACCATCACTGAATTTTTAGAGCTCGGACAATCTCATCAGCATGCGAGTCTCGTATCTGTCGTGGAAGAGGACGGCTCTAGGGGTGTCAAGCACTCTATAGTCGTGACAAAATTCATGTCCTGAGGCATCCCATTGCGGCCTTGTTAAATTGACCCGAGTCTGGTAGCTTTCCATCCCAAGCTGAAAGTCCTCAACCCGTTTTCGGATGACTAAGCCTCTGATCCAGAGATTGACAGAGGCAGAGAGAGATTTCTTTTCACGAACAGGTAGGTGATCAAGGTGTCCTTGGAGATTCAGAAGGTAGAGGTCTTCAAAATCATTGGGCATCAAGTGCTTGAAGTCGTTCTCTTCAATCACATGATCTTTTTGGTCTGCTCTTCTAAGAACGATCTTCTTCAGATACTCATAGCCATGGATTGGGAAGATCTCTACACTGATAACACTTAGAATTCATAGCTTGGATCTAACACCTTTTCGTCTTTTCTCAGCTCCATGTCTCTCGATGTAGAAATTCTTCTTTTTGTACCACCAGTGAGAAATACCATATGAAGCGGCAATGGCGTACTTTTGTTCTTCGTCAGCCCAGAATTGATCAGGAACCATCTGTTCAAGTCCCTGATCAGAGTAGGTAGCAGCTTTCATCTTTGAGATCGATAAGGTTGGTCTTCTTTCAGTAGTATGAGCATAAAGATAGTCTAGGTCATGGTTGAAGAAGAACTCAGACTGAATGGTCATTTGTCCAGGTTCACCACCGAGAGGAAGAGGCTTGTTCACATTGAAGCGACTGATCTGCTCACTGACTTAATCATTCAGCATCCTATGGCATTCTTCCATCTGGAATTGTAGTTGATTGGCATCCGAGTGAAAAACCTTGACAATTTCAAAAGCTTGTCCTTCAAGATCCTTTGGAGTGATTGACGCGATTCCCCTCTGTTCACAAAACCACTTAATGAAGCTGCCCATATCTCCAGTGGCATGAAGAAGAGAGTCTTCATCTGGGGTTTCATAGTTAGTAGAAATTGTCGAAGCCCAGTTGTTGTCAGAGATTATCGTGTCAGTCTCTGGGATAGACCATAAGGGTTCTGGTGAATAAGGTCTCTCTTCAGGTAGCCAACTTCGAATTGTGTCCTTTGAAGGTGCCACTCTAGATGTGTTAGGGAGTTCTCCTGATACGTATGGAACAAACCATTCATCTTCAGACGGCTTGGGAATATGCTTGGTGGATGCATCATCTTCATCGGATTCCGACTCTGCCATGACATACGTCTCTTTATGAATCATTTGATCTTCCGGAATTAAAGAGATTGTGGGTGTGAACCTTGAATCAACCGTTGTCTAAGCTGCAGATTTCTTCTGAGTTCCCTTTTCTACGGAAGGACTAGATTGATTGGAAGGTTTTGGTGGTGATGATGGTGGTTGTGGTGAAGGTGTAGTAGTTGTACCTGAAGATCCACCAGCACCAGAAGCTCCAGCTCCTCTAGTTGGAGGTGGTGGCTTGGGACCTCCAGACTTATCAATAGTTTTCTCTGGAACAGTCTTTCTTTTCTTCTTATTATCCCTTTCTCGTACATCTTCCACAAATTGCTGATAACTGTCAAGTCTCATTGAATCCTCGAGTGCTTCGTATAGTTTCTTATGTGTATCGTTCAAATGCTCTCCTGCATCGTACATTCTTTCAGAGAGAGCTGATCTCATATCAGAGATTGGCAAGTCTTTAAATCGTTGAAGTAACGGAGCCTTCATAGCCCATTCAACTGCATCTTTAATATCATCTTCTACTGCCTTTGTAATAACCTCATTGATTTTAAAATTCTCCAGCTTTTTTATATGACTATCAAGATTATTGACGGCAATAGGAAAATGCTTCTCAATGACTGCAATACGTGTCATGGCTTCTTTGAACAATTGTTCAGTCGGTTTGTCTGGAGAAGGTGAAGCAGGAGGAGTGACGCTATCCGAGACTGTAACCACTGGTTCAAGAGATTGAACATTAGTAGGATCAGGTGGTGGAAGTGCGGTTGATTGAGCAGGTTTGGGTGGTGGAAGTGTGGTTTTAAGAGTAGGAGCAGACATTGGCGGGATTGTAGAAGTGTCTTGTTGTATGTTGACGGTGAACATGGACTCTACTTCATCTTTCTCCTTACCTTGCTTCAGAGTCTCAGTGTCTATGGGTTTGTCGTTTATGAACTAATCACCAAAGGAGATGTCTGTATCAAGATTCTTCAAAGAGGGTAGAGAGTCATTAGACAGATTTGGTTCTTCCAAGTGCCTGGACTAATCAGATCTTGACTCAAGGTTCTCCTGTGAGACATGTTGCAACTCTTCCTCAACATTTTGCTCAGACTGGGTATCACTTGATGCAGGAGTTTCTTCTTGTGCTTCAGATACCTCCTTTTCCAGTCCAGAATGTTCTTGAGCTGAAGATGATTCAACTATTCTTTTCTTTAGCTCAAACTGAGTGGTAGTTCTTGATGGTGAAGATGAGAAGGTCAGAAGCATGTGAGCAGCTTGTTCTACACCAACAATCCCTTTCCCTTTGTCTTGTGTGATTGGTGTTGTTTGGCGAGGCACTTGTTCAGGTTCTCTTAGCACTACTCCTCCAATTGGTGCTCTCACATTCTGACTTTCTAGGCTTTGCTTGATTCCTAGTTGCAGAGCAGCATCATTTTCATCAATCAAACTAGTATTACCCCTCGAAACCTCAGTTTCCTCAACATTTCCCTTTACCACTTCCTTCTTCTTTCTTTTCTGCTTCTGGGTTGTGGTGTCAGTAGGTTGTGACCTTTCATGTCTCTTTTTAGGAAGAGCAGCATATGAAGTCTTTGAAGTCTTTGAGCCTGAAATAGACTTAGTTGATTTGGATTGTGGTGGAGTGGGAAAGACATCATCATTAACACCAGATCTGGAAGCCTTTTTCTTGTATAGTCTGAAGTAATCCGTCTTCTTAATATCGTCAGTGAGAAGACTATCAGGAATTGCCAGACCATAGATCTCCTTATCCATACCTTTAGCAACATATTTAAGGTTACCCAGAACAAATTCATCTTTTGCATTATGTAGGGATGATTCACTCCTAGGGTTGAATTTGTGAGTCTGTTGCAAGTATTGGATGACAAGCTTCGAGAATCTGATGCTAGGAATCACAAGTTTGTTTACCTTCTTTCGTCCCTGAGCTTTATTCTGAAAGTTTGTTCTGTCGGAGATAAATGTGTTTATTGACAATGAGAATTCTTCCCAGATACGTTCTGATACATTCACATTCACCCCATTGACGATACCCCATAGGATTTGCAAGATGGGAATCCTTACTTTATCAAACCCTGATGTTTTACCTGATAAGCATAGGTTGAGAACTGTAGTCATTGCTCTCCAGGGTTGATACATGTGTCCTGTGATGATGTCAGAAGCCCTTAATATGCCAACTTGATAACCCAACCGAATCAGAAAGACTATTAGCTCTTCTGCACTAGGTGGAGGTTCAGTTCGTATGGTGGGGTCACAGGGTGTGATTCCAAGGGCCTTACTGAGAACGTCCGAGTTGATCACAAATTCCTTATCATCCAACTTGCAGGTATATTGAGTTGTGATTTTGTCCCATTCAATGGTGTTCCAGAATTGTTGTATATAAATGGTGGGAATTGTGCATTGCTTAGTTAGGGCACTGAAGAAGTTTGAGTTTTTGAGGATATCAATTGACACTTTGAGAATTGGATTTTGTTGCAACTTTTGCATGTCCACATAGCAGTTACTTTTCCCAATCTCTACCCATTTATCTTTAGGAAAGATTTCGTTGTCAGTAAGCACTTTGGGTTGAGCAGAGACATACAGGTTCTCAGAAGAGGTTGTGTTTGCCATTTGAAGATCTAAAGATACACACATACAACAACAATGTTTTGAAAGCATGTTAGTTAAGATATGGTCAGTTAAGCAATGTTGAATGCCCCCTTATGTTGTAAACACAATAACTTAGTAGATTAGACAGAGACCCCATAAGCATATTGAAACAGATTGAGTGGCATTAGAGAGCACCTGTTGTTTTAGAATCAAATTATTAAACGCACAGTTCCTATTAACTAATTTCATGAGACAAGATACTGTTATGTGGATGCTATAGCAGGTCATTTGAGACAAGTTGTCATACTAAGTTACTACAAGAGAAACCAGGTACAAATTTGCTCAAACAAAGATGTTATAGCAAGTCGCTACAGGAAAACCTGAATCAAGTCGCTAATCATGAAATTACAACAGCAAGTCGCCTTGAAATAATTCAACATACCAAGTCGCCACTTTAACAATTAGCCAGCAAGTCGCTAACCTTATAAAAAATAAGTCGCTATCAAAAAATGATAGGACCAAGTCGCTATAAGATAAACAGCTTGCAGACTTGTAAGTACAAGTCGCTACCAAGTTTAATATGGATAAGTCGCTACGAGTTACATAGGTAAGTCGCTAAATAAGAATAAGTAAACCAACACGCCACCAAGAATATTGGTAAGTCGCTACCAAGAACTTACAAGCTAACTCACTACGAAGAACACATCTAAGTCGCTATCAAGATCATTCCTACTCGCTACAAAGAACATATCTAAGTCGCTACCAAGAACATTGTCATATCTACGCAATACAACAAAGTCCAAACAAAATCCTAACACGCACAAATCGTTACATAATCCAAATGCAATCCACGACAAACACAAACAAGTACACCAGACCCTATCTCAACATATTCAACAACAAATACAATATTATGTGAATCCATTAACACAATACAAAACACCTCCAATACTTCCTAAAGTTCCTAAACATTCATCATATGTCTGTTAAGAAATCCCATTAACACGAATCCAATCACAAACCTAATTGAGGGGATCAAACAATGAAGTTCGGTTGCTTGGTGGGATTTGTTAAGGAAAAAGAGTTAGGAGATGCGTATCTTCTTCATAATTAGAGACAAGAAACAGGTCATGATAGCTTACCACACACAAATCGCTACGATGATACGAACAGACGAGCGAGAAAGAAAGAAGATAATGTTCTAAAGTTTTTGAGAGTAAAAAATGGCAAGTCGCTACGGTAAAGGGAGGGGTTTATTATTTTCAAAATTACCAAGTTGTCACTTTCAGTCCCTGTAGTTTATGTTTAGCAACTCGCTATCAAAGAATTTTAACAAGTTCGCTAAGACTTTTACAAAGCAAGTCTCTAACCTTATCACATTATGTATTATAGACACTTTCATTCCATGAACTTATCAGATTGCAATCTAACAGATAGCATAATAGGATAACATAATAAGATAAGCAAACTAACACAATGGTCATCATGAAACAAATAAGCAATCAAGGACACCACAAAGTCAAGACAAGACAAAGACAAAGACAAAGACATGCATCTAAGCACAAAACATAACCAAAACAGGTGCAGATATAAACGAGGTAACTTGAAAAATTCTCCCCCTCAATCAATGTCACCAAAGAACATTGATTGAATTTAACCCACCCGTTTAGACAACAAGAATATATCATTTGTTCGAACTTCATCTATGATCCCGTGTCATTATTGAATGACATTTCTAAGACCGTAGATGTTATCAATGACAAGAGATATATCTTTTATTTGATAGAAGGAAATGAAAAAAAAAAAATGATTTGTAAAGATATGAAAAATGATATGAAAATATAAAAAAATGATTTTTAAAGATATGAAAAATGATATGATTTTTTTTTTTTATTTTTTTTTGTTTTTTTTTGTTTTTTTTAATGATTTTTACATAGATATATAAGAGCGAGTCCTGATTCAATTCGAATAGGAGTCAAAGCACAAGGTACGTCAGTTCTGGCAAGCAACCATTCCAGAGTGAGCAATATTCATCTCTAATGGAAACCAAGTCATGAAGTTCCTGATCGAATTGAGCATTGTACCTGAAAAGGACTGAGAATACATTGCACTGGAAGCACATGTAGAATTGCAAATGGATGAATTAGTGACATGAGTAATCTCACTATTGGATGTTTCATAGTTTGATCTAGGCGTATCATTATTAGAGATCCCTTTAGGTTCACTATTCTTGAAGAGTTTTCCTGTGGGCATCCACTTAAGGTAAGATCTAGGTATGTAAGTCAGTTTGGATCCTGTAAACTTAAATAGTCTGCCAGTGGGAATCCATTTGAAACAGCTGCTAGTAGATTTGGGTGTAGGCACTTTCCTCTTTTGAATATTTGTCCTTTTGTAATCATTGGGTTTCTTAGGGGATTGATCTGCCATTTGATGCTTCTTATGAGAAGTAGATGAACTCCTAGTGTTCCTGATCTTAGTACTTTGAACAATAACCTGAGGTTTGTTATTCATCATATCGGAACGAAGTAGTGAAGTGACTGGTTTTGACAAAACAGTATTCGCATCAACTTGGGAGGCAAGCCTAGATTTCGATAGTTTAAATCTTTCAGTTTTAAAAGCATTCGGCTACCTCACTACGGTATGTTTTGAGTTGTTCTGAACAGTTGACTTTCCCAAGGTTGATGGTTTTGCAAACTTAGTGTTCACCTTATTTCCAATAGATTTCCTAAGCTCATTTTCTAAGGCAACAATATTGAAGCTCTTATCCTGAATTTGGGCTTTGAGGGCATCAATGTCAGCCAAAAAAGGGTCAGTGATGTAAGACATTGTAGGTGGACGAGTATCTGCTGCATGAACTTCCTCAGCTACAGTAGAGATGATTGTAGGCATGTTGGTAGATATGTTGACAGATAACACGGGATTTTATAACTCTATGATTAAACCGGGAAATAGATTCTTTCACGGAATTTTACTAAATCAAGAGAAAACCGTATTACACACAAAAGTTAACCAAAATGCTATAAATCCTTGAACCAAGTCGCTAAGCACTAAGTTGCTAAGTAATGACAAAACAAGTTGCTAAGTTTCCAAATCGCTACGAATTTTGGCAGCAAGTCGCTATGCACCAAGTCGCTAAGATGTCAAGTCGCTAAATAGAAACTCGCTAAGGACCCAATCGCTACCACCAAGTCGCTAAGAAACTTAAAGAACAAGTCGCTATCAAAATTGAAAGCAAGTCGCTACCTTACCAAGTCGCTACCCGTAGTGGAGAATCCACTAAGTGTACTGTTTATCGGCTTGTCTCAAAAGGCAAGTCGCTACGACCAAGTCGCTACCAAAGAACACTACAACTCGCTACGTTTTACTGAAGCAAGTCGCTACCAAGAAATTCACTCCGAGAGCCAAGTCGCTACCAAGAAAAACTTTAAAAACACACTTTTCAATCCAAAACAAGCTCAACCACAGTGATTCAAGCTTACCAAATCAAAACCCAAGCACAAGAACATCCAAAATTCAAACTTTAACACAAGAAATGAACCAAATGATGCAAAAACAACTAAACTTTTTCAAACTAAAAAAACCATCTAAAAACCACTAGAAATCCAAGGATATGTAAGAGATGATCTAACCATGGCTCTTGATACCATTTGTAACATATTGGATTTTACAAGCACATAAACAAACACAATATGGGCGTATACTTTAGATGATTTAGAGAGAGAAAGTGAGGTATTATAGAAAGAGAAACTCTTGGAAGGTTAGATTCCACAAAGAACATCCAACCCTCTACCTTACAAGGTAGAGGGTATTTATAGGTTACAAACTAAACGAGCTCCTGACGGCCTGTAGATCAGGTATACAGTGGGTAAAGACCCATCCTTCCTCCATGGTGTTGCTCTAGACTAAATCTAAGCTAATCAACAAACATAATAAACAATATGTCTACGAGCTAACTTAAGCTAGATTATACTTGGGGTGACCGATGCTTCACAATAGAATTTCCAATTCCTAACATGAAGGAAGCGAAGACTTTTTCGTGTATTGCGACGCTTCGCATAAAGGCTTAGGTGCTATTTTGATGCAATGTGAGAAGGTGATTGCTTATGCATCCCGAAAACTTAAGAAGCATGAGAAAAACTACACCACCCATGACCTCGAGTTAGGTGCTGCAGTGTTTGCTCTTAGGATCTGGAGACATTACTTGTATGGAACCAAGTGTGTAGTATTTACCGACCATAAGACTTTGAAGCATATCTTAGATCAGAAGGAACTGAACATGAGACAACGTCGTTGGTTAGAATTGCTTAGTGATTATGACTGTGAGATTCATTGTCATCCTGGTAAGGCTAACGTTGTGGCTGATGCCCTTAGTCGTAAGGAGGACATTCCACCCCTACTTGTTAGATCCTTAGGAATGATCATTGTTTCGCCCTTACCATCCCAAATTTTAGCCGCCCAAGTAGAGGCATTGACGGAAGAGAACCGTCCTTATGAGAATCTTCATGGAATGGTAGAAAGTGAAAACGGCTTCTTGAAGCGTTCTGATGGAACATTATGCTTCAGACACAGAAGCTGGATACCATTTCATGGTGGAATCCGTGAGTTGATTATGCACGAGTTGCATGAATCAAAATACTCTATTCATCTCGGAGCCGATAAGATGTATCAGGATCTTAAGAAACTTTATTGGTGGCCCAATATGAAAGCTGATATAGCTCAGTATGTTAGTAGGTGCCTGACCTGTTCTAAAGTTAAGGCCGAACACCAGAAACCATCAGGACTTTTAGTTCAACCTGAACTCCCAGAATGGAAATGGGAGCGGATAACCATGGACTTTATCACTAAATTACCGAGAACAGTTAGCGGTAATGACGCTATCTGGGTAATAGTTGATCGCTTAACTAAGTCTACTCAATTCTTAGCTATTAGTGAAACCGATAGTCTTGATATGCTTGCTCGATTGTATCTTAAGGAGATAGTATCGCGTCATGGAGTACCGATATCTATCATTTCTGATAGGGATAGTCGTTTGACATCCCACTTTTGGAAGTCGTTACAGACAGCATTAGGAACGAATTTGGATATGAGTACTGCTTACCATCCACAGACTGATGGTCAAAGCGAGAGAACTATTCAGACTTTAGAGGATATGCTTAGAGCATTTGTGATTGATTTTGGCAAAAAGGCTGGGAGAGACATCTCTCATTGGCTGAATTCTCCTATAACAATATTTATCACTCTAGTATTAAGGCCGCTCCATTTGAGGCACTGTATGGCCGAAAATGTCGTTCTCCTGTTTGTTGGGCTGAAGTTGGCGATAGTCAACTTACAGGTCCCGAACTTGTCCTAGAAACCACTGAGAAGATAGTACAGATTAGAAACCGGTTGCAAACCGCTCGTGATAGACAAAAGAGTTATGCCGATAAGAGGCAAAAACCTTTAGAATTTCACGTTGGAGATCGTGTTATGTTGAAAGTTTCTCCTTGGAAAGGAGTGATTCATTTTGGAAAGCGTGGAAAACTCAATCCCCGATATATTGGTCCCTTTCCAATCCTGGAAAGAATCGGACTGGTAGCATACCGCTTGGAGCTACCATCAGAACTGAGTAGTGTAGACAATGTCTTTCATGTTAGTAATCTTAAGAGATGTCTTTCGGAGGAAAACATAGTTGTGCCCTTAAGAGATATTCGTATTGATGAGAAATTGAATTTCGTTGAGGAACCGATTGAGATTATGGATCGTGAGATTAAGAAGCTGAAGAATAGCCGTATTCCGATTATTAAGGTTCATTGGAACTCCAAGCATGGACCGGAGTTCACTTGGGAACGTGAGGACGTTTTCCGTAGGAAGTATCCTAAACTCTTTATGACATCAAGCAACTCGGAGTGAAACCCGGGACGGGTTTCTTCTGAGGCTGGGAGGCTGTGACAACTGGCAAATTTAGGGAGTCTATTTTAGGTAACCGCATTACGCTAAATTAAACTGAGATTTTTCTTTAACACTATTTTATAAACCGTGACTTGATTTTATATTGTCGATTGGTTTTTACGGTTTATTTCACTATTAAATGATTTATCGTATGCATTTTAACTCTATTTGGTAGGCACTATTCGATTCGGCACTAGAAAAGCCTAAAACAAGAGTTATTGTAACTTTTAGACCGTAACTCGAAAATTGACAAATAAATAGTCAAAACTCGTGGAAAAACGTAAGTAACGATGTTGGAAAGTTAAATAAATGTCGTGGGACACTCGGGGGACGATATGTGAGCTCGGGAATGGGTAAATGAGATAGATACAAAAAGTTACAACCCGAACCCTCCCTTTTTAGTTGTAGCCGGCGCCCCCCCCCCCCCCCCCTCACTTTTATTTATTTTGAGGTCCCTAACTCATGAATATAAATACCACACTCAAGCCTCACTTCCACCTTTCATTTTCTCTCACTAGAAAACACACACATATCTCCCTCTCTCTTGTTTCTCTCTCTAAAAACCGTAATTCACCACCACCACCACCGCCGACCATAAATCCGGCCACCACCGTCACACGGCGGCGCGTCCACCACCACCTCCACCACCAAAAGCAAGATCTCTTTCTCCTCTTTCCAACCATATATCATACACTCAATTTGGACACCATTAACACCTCCAAATTCATGAATTAGAATTCGTACTTTTAGGGTTTCAAAAGATTTCAAAGGGCTTTTGAAATTGGTGATTAGATAAGGTAAAGGAAACATGTTTTGAGCTTGATTAGGCTATAAAAATCCATGAATTGATTTCTAGGGTTTCGACCCATGAACAATTTTTAGGGCTTTTGGGTGGAACATGAAATTAAAGCTAATTAGTGTTGAAATAAACAAGTAATTAGTGTTTGGTACATGTGTGGGGCATTAATTTGATGGGTTTTGCATTTTAGGGTTTAGTTGCATGTTCTTGGTTAATGATAGTTGATGGGTTTTGTGTTTGGTTAGTGTTTGGAGCTTGAATGATTGGATTAGAGTGTTGTAGAATTGGTTTGGTGATCTTTGGTTGAGACATATGGGACGTACGAACCACATAGGGCTCGTACGTGGCTCTTGAGTGGCGTACGAGACCCACTTGGGTCTTGGGTCCGAGTTGGGTCGATTTGGTAGCTTAATGATTGGTTTAATTGAGGTTTGGATGAGTCGCGTGGAGCCGAAAAGCTTTTAGAAGCTTGTTTGGTTCACGTGGTCTTGACCGCGACCGTGCCATGACCATTAGGGTCATAACATTGGTTTCGAGTATAATTGGTTGATTGATTGGTTGGCGAGATTGTTTTGAGTTGGTTTGGGATTGAATTGCGACGTTATGACTATTAATTATGGACTTGATATATATATTGTTGACTTTGAGCTACGTCGGCGTCACTTTGACTTTTTAGTCAATAGTTGACTCCGACAAAGCCGTAACATGGACTTTAGTATAATTTGGACAAATGATTGATTAAAAGCCGAGAAGTTATGACTCGTGCTTGTGGACTCGAAACGAATAACGTTATGAGATTTATAATGGGATTTGATGAAATATATATATTATATGAAAATGATAATAAAACTATGAAATATAAATAATAATGGGCTTTTGTACCAAAAATATCAATAACAATATTTATCTTGTTATTTACTAGTTTTAAACGGAAACTAACGACTAAATTGGAAAGGTTTTGTAATAAATAAGTAATTATGGTTTCGAGTACACGTTGATCAATAAATGTTAATCGTGGACATTTAATATTAGTTGAGTATTTATTTGCGTTATGTGTGCATGGGTTACGGATAACATAGCATTAATATTGTTGATCCACGTAGGTAGCGGACTTATTAGGTTGACGAATCTAATAAGAGCCCGCTAGGTACGTTGGGTAACCTTATTAATGGGCGACTTATCCTTATGACTCTTTAGGGTACGATTGATTTATGGGATAATAAGCGATGCGAATAAATGAATGAGTTTATCGAGTTGACGAATTCGATAAGGTCTACTATTTATTCCGAAACTTATTGAACTATGGAGCTTATCGTTTAGAGGTCTCATTGTGTCGTATTGAGTTATATATTGGTTGTTTGAGTGCATTCATGGCATCATATTGAGTCGATACACCCACACATGAGGATACCAAACACTAGGATTAATAGTGAAACGAGACATTTTTGGAAATAAAGAAATGGAATATATTGGGGTAGATAACGTTGATTTTGAGGAATATATATTAAGTTGGTCTACATTAATAGGTTGTGCCGAGTCGATAGTTGCTGTGCTGTGATTTCTGTTATCTTCTGCTAGTGATATTTGTGCGTTGATTGTGCGTTGATTGCTTGAGGTGAGTTTCATAGCCCCACTTTTATATACGTTTTAACTACGTTTTGAACTATTTTGGGGTGAGAATCATGCTACAGTTTTTGGACCGTTAAAACTATTTGGATTTGCTTATATGCTTGACTGAGTAGATAGATATGCGATAGTTGTTGCCTTAGTCTACGTTTAACCGTGCCTAACTAAGAATAGACTTCTATCTCGTCCTTGCCCGGGGTTGGCAACTGTTCTAGAGATTGCCACGACAGTGCTGGACTAGAGTCGCAGGGGCCCGAGTAAGTGATTATATGGTTGGTGATCCGGGTAGGATCGGTGCGTGTGCAAACGGTATTATTCTATCTAGGTCTTGTATAGCAAATCAACTTTTATTGGTCCACTATGATTTTGTTGAACTTAAACCTATGAACTCACCAGCGTAAGCTGACCTTTTAGCATGATTTCTCAGGTATTTAAGAGATGTTTGGATTATTTGATGTGTGGAAGCTTGGCATGGAGGCGTGGTTCAAGGATCATTTTCTGACTCTGATAAACAATGGGGACCTATTTGTTAAACTATGTTTTGGGCCTAAAGTTTATATCTTCGGATTAAATGTTTGAATATTTGATTTGGGATTGGTTTTAAATGGTTAAATGGTTATCTTTTATTTTACTTGTGTGCGATACCAATCCAAAAAGTAACGCCCCAAAAACTTGATTAAGTCTTCTGCTGTATCGACATTTGGGGGTGTTACATTATCAAATATCCCCCCACTTGAACTCTACTTGCCCTCAAGTAGAACTTATTAGATAGATTCCTAAAAAGATATCTCCCAAAACCTGAAAAATATGAGTTTACAAATCCCTTATGCTAGAATAAAATAAAGCCGAACACCTTACGAAAGGGGAACAAACACTCAAATCTCTCAACTATTCTAAGTGTCAATTTCGGGGTGATCACTCAATCGCACAGTCATAGCATGTATTCTATCATAAGCTTGGCGGTTACACAAATCTCCACCACTAGAGTTAAGGGCCTAACAATTCTCGAAGGCAATATGGGTAGACACGACAAATGTTAAGGGGTGTCTCGTCATTACTAACATGTCACGGCGAAGTGGACAAAATCAATGATACATAACCAAATCCATGGCCAAGACACCAAAGATTGCCCGCTGCATCACCTAGACACGCTTCATGACTAAAGGGTAGGATAAGACATGGGATATATAATTGGTGTAAAATGAAAAACAAGCAGGTTGTCTAAATTTATAACCAAGTCATCACCACTTACCGTCCGCCCAAAGTTCAAGTTTAGAAGTTTAGAGACCGGATCATGAAATGCAAGGTAGATGCGTCATTAGAGGACGTCATGATGGGCATACTACCTTTTCTTCTTCTGTTGGCAAAACCACCAACTCCAATCTTCAAATGTGACCGAGGTGGCCTCCTCGATACTAATCAATAAAGCTTCCTACAATAGTGCTTATAACATCGCATTTTACAATATCATAACTCAATCAAATATATATATTTTTTTTCGAATCATCATCATTTTTTTTTGAATCATAACTAATAACATAACATCCCCCCACTTGAGATGAACAATGGGAATTCGGGGGGTCTTCAATGATCTTCATAAATGTTGTCGATGAAAGTGTGATTTCCAAACCTTTCCACTCGAACCTTGAACTTAGGAAAATGATGACTTCCCAATCACAAATAAAGACTACAGGGTAGGCTAAGGTGTATAGGTGTAACGAAACAATATATTGGGTTGACAAAAACGAAAGGAATGGCTCAGAAGGGTGTATCTAGGGGTATCTTGCACTAAAGGGGAGTGCAACAAAAGGGTTTCACATGGGGGTCAAAAAGTCGAGGTGACTGATCGATAGACTCACAATGGTAGGCTGTTTGGGTGATAATCCTATAATATTGCCTTCTAAAACTGAAAAGTCCAAATACATCGAGCTAACTCAACATACCTCGTCTATGGTCTCAAAATGATGCAAAGGCCAAGTTCTAAAGTTTACAAGCTACCGGCACACTCATAATTTGGTGGATTTGGGGTAAAATATTGGAAATGGATAAGGCTAATCTTACCATGTAATGTCAAGGGTTGTATGTGCTCGGCTAAGGTCTAATCTAGTTAGGTTCGGAAAAACATGTCAAAAATTTTAAAATGGCATAATTTTTTAAAATAAACTAGAAAAATGAGGGCAAAATAAAGTTCAAGAGATAATTCTACTCCCGTCCCCCCACTTGAATTGTACAAAGTCCCTTTTGTACTAGGCATTAAAATAAAGGTGAAGAGAAAGGTAGAATTAGAGCGAGAACTTCCCTGAAATTTGCTTTAAAAAGAAGAAGGCCCACGAGAAAGAACCGTGCCTTCGTTTAAGCGTCATGAACAAACTTCAATCCCTGAAATCACAATACCGACAAGCATAATTCTAAAAAGAAAAAAAATAAATGAAAAAAAAACCTAACTCACTTTCGTAGGAATCACGGTTGCATTTAGCGAATGCAACAAGCCTTTTAAACCACTTGGTGTCCCAAATGGATGAGTGAAGTCTCGTGAGGGTTTACAGGGAACACACCCACAAAGTTCATTTAAAAACTAATACAAGGTTACGGTGTTTTAAAACGAAATAATTAAAGCAGAGGAGAGTTACGTCATAACTCCTATGAGGGAGTTACGCCATAACTGGCAAAACCTGGTATGAGCTGTAAAGCGAGTAGTTATGGCGTAACCACAGAGATGGAATTACGCCATAATTGGTAATGCGTCAAGACTTCTGCTGCTCAAATGTTGGTTACGGCGTAATCACCAAGATGAGTTATGCCGTAACTCTGTGTTAATACAAATAAACTGTAAAAACGTTTATTTATATTTTACGATCTTCTAATGTTTTGTCGATAACAAAAGTAAAGATCATTTTAAGGAAACAAATAAAATACGTAAATGTTTTGAGCTAATAGTTTTCTAACACACTTACGCTTTCACATAAAACACTAAAACAAGTACAAGTGATTTTATGCTTTAGATATACATATGTATAACAACTAGTGTTTACATTTTGGGATAACATATACTTAACTAAGTATACACTAAAATGGGTAAAAACAAGTATATACTAAAATGGGTAAAAACAAGTATATACTAAATAGGTACAAACTAGCAAATGGTTTTGACCCATAACCCATGGTTTTATTTATACCACTTAACCAAGTTCATTGTATCCTTAAGATACATTGTATCTAGAAAGAAAACCATGGATCAACCCATGACCCATGACCCATAACCAAAAATACCCATGGGTAAAGAGGAGCGTTCCACGGATCCCTGGCTTTGTGCTAGCCGGATCCCTTTTGGTAGGGATCCGTGGGATCCGGGGAAACAGTAGGATTTTTCCTCTATAAATAGTGAGCCATTTCTTCATTATATCTCACCCCTTTCCAATACACTTTCTCCCCTGAGTTAAATCTCACTAACCTTAGATCCAATAGATCTATGTTTGTAGTTTTGTTTTTGTGTGATCTTCTAGGTTCCTCTTAAAGGCAAGATCACCACCTTTGAAGTCGAGCAAGCTCAAGTCCATGAGTTTCCATGCTTCCTCATCATCAAGGCTATTGAAGTCCTCTTGTTGATGATCTCTTTCTTTCATCAAAGAAGTGTAGTGTTGAAGACATTAGTGAAAGATGTCTCAAGTGTTAAGACGAAGATATTAGTGAAGGGTATCTATCGTCTATAGGATAAGCACTTGTGGTAGGTGCTTAGAAGTCAAGACAAGAAGCATTAGTGAAATGTGCTTAGAAGTCAAGACTTGAAGCATTAGTGAAAGGTGCTTAGAAGTGAAGACACAAGACATTAGTGAAAGGTGTCTTGTAGATATATTCAAAGGCATTAGTGAAAGGTGCCTTAGATGTACACTCGATATGGTGTGTTTCGATGTACTAGATAGACTAGCATTAGATCCAAGGATATTGATGTCCTTGATGATTTTGTAAAGGAGTAGATCTCCTTTGGGATTAGTCGTTGGTGTAGTGTGGTAGTATTTCCTCCATTGCAATGGAACTAGGTGCTTAGCCTAGTACCTAATAAAGGGCAGGCGACGTTGTGAAGGTGTAGTTCACCTTGGATTGAAAGAACTAGGTACTTAGCCTAGTACCTTATAAAGGGTAGGCGACGTTGTGTAGGTTTGGTTCACCTTGGAGTGAAAGAACCGGGTGGTTAGCCTAGCACCAGAAAAAGGGTAGGCGACGTTGTGAAGGCTTCTCCGCCATAAGGAGATTGGTGTAGTTTTTACAAACTCTTGAGTAGGTGACTCGGGGAGTGGAGTAGGGCAAGGAAGGTGTCCTTGTAGCCGAACCACTATAAATACTTGCGTTGTGGTTTTGTGCTTCTTACTCTTATCTTTTCATTACATATCTTTATATGCTTGTCTATCAACATCCAACACACACAACCAAATAGATTGACATAAGTCGATCTAAATAGTTTAAAAGGAAGTTTTAATTGGTAAAACTATTCAACCCCCCTTTCTAGTTTTCCACAATTGGCATCAGAGCTTCGTTACCAAGTTTCTTGAAGTATATTGTACTTTAAAAACTTGATATGATCCATAGTTAATTGAAAACTACAAAGAAGGTTCTTTCATAAAAACAAACACCATGTTTTTAAAAACTATATGTTTGGATGTTGATTTGATAACAACATTTTTTTATTTACTTTTTCATTTAATTGCACTAATCTTCTTTGTCGTGTTGATTAGTCAAAGCTCATACCCAGCAAGCTTTAGGAGTCGCTTGGTAACAAGAATACCTTCCTTAAGAAGGTATCTTAAACGTAAAGGAGCGGAAATAGTCTAAGTGACACTTGCTGTGTCATTTGTAAAGACATTCCTAAGTGCGCTAGAGGTATGTTTTTCTTTTTACTTTGCTTGATAATTAAGTATACCCATTTAGGTATTTATATGATTATTTTTTGTGCAATTACATGTTTTACATGAAGCTTCATTAGGAAGCCTTTTTCTCACATACGTGTTTTATTTCTCGACTAAAGTCGTGGTATATAAAACTTATGTTTTGTTTCTTTTAATCCAATAATAAAACAAAACACGACTTTCAAAAATTCCTCCTTCCCTATAAAAACTCCCACCGTCGACCATCTCATCAAACCCTCACTTTTTCAAATCTTCCAATTTCAAAAATTTCCTCTCATTCAAAAACTTCATCTTCCTCCTCATTCCATCTCAATAGAAACCAAGAAGATCCGTCATCAACATGGTTTACATCGCACTCGTGCTCATCGCCCTAACACTCATCGCACTTGTGTTCCCTATGATGAAGTTCACATACGAAGGCATTTACTTTGTGTTGTTAATCTATATTGGGGTTATATACCCAATCCTTTGTATCATCCTTAGTATTGAAATGCAATAATATTAATCTAGTTTATCTAGGTTACTATTATGTGTTTATCATTTCTTTTGATTTATATGTTTTATATTTTTTCGTGATACATTAGAGGTCATGTATGCATGCTAAAAGAAAATGTAGGATAAAACATACTTCGTGGTATAAAAACTGTAAAACCTATGCTTTTATCAAATCTGTTTCTGTTAATATAGATCCACGGATCCCGGAAGATATACTAGCCGGATCCCTTTTGTAAAGGAACCGTGGGATCCGTATTACTGAAAAAAAAACAGTTTTCATGCAAGATTAAAAACCACTATCTTTCTAAAAGTAATAATCCACTAGAAAATCAAAACCTTAAGTAGTTGGAGTGTTAAAAACCATTGTTAATAAATATCTAGTAAAAACGTTAGATAATCATTGGTTAATCTCAAAACATCTCTTTCCTTTAACTCATCTTCTCTATAGGTTTCGCTATGTCGCATGTATATGAGTTTGATTTTTCATTCTCTAGCATCTATACTCCGAACATCTCTCTTGAGCCCAACACCCCTAGCAATCATGTCCGTGGGTTCAATAATCTCGAAACCCGTCGCTTTCATGAAGGACGTATTGTAGACACCTCTCTACAATTCGAAGAAGGTATCAATACCCCCTTCCGAACCATAGGATTGGAATGTCTTCTCGAAATTAATGAGAAAATATGTCCAAGGTTTGTATTGGAATTCTTTCGCCAAGTCGAACTCGTTCGTAACGAGGATCGTTCTTTATCTCTTTGGTTTTATATCAAAAACCAAAAGTTCACTTTAACCCTTGGGCATTTTACTCACATCCTCCAAATTCCAAATCATGGACAATGTGCCTTCACCGAAGATTGGTCTCTTGATTCTCTCTTCAAATTTCGTGAAGAATACAGCCCATACTGCTCTCACATACCTTCCCCGGAAGACTTGATTCGCATGATATGCAAACCTCATCACTCCAATCCCAACATTATCCATACACAGGATATCCGAGAAGAATACAAGCCTCTCGCTCTCATCCTACGTGAAAATGTTTGGAGTCTTAGGGGAAATCGAGAAATCCTTCCCGCTTGTTGTGCTCACATGTTGTACTGTTTGCTAACACAACAACCATACAATCTCGCCTATTTCTTTGCAAAGCGAATTGTAAATCTGCAAAGCTCCAAGAACAAACTCATCCCTTATGGAATGTTCTTAACGCGTCTCTACCATAATGTTATGCACTTCCATCCTCAATTTCAAAGTCCGTTGTACGTACTTGTGAACAAGATGATGGAACCGCTAAACATATCTCTCATAAAGACTTTCTTCATTCTTGACTCCACCAACACTCATCAATCACATAATGATCCTTCTAGCGAAAACACTCAAGGAATTTAGTAGTATTTCAAATAGGATCAATTCTACTCTACTCGTGCTTTATCAATGTAATCCTATTTCCTTCATGAAATAAAACATCTTACATTTGATATCTTAGTTTTAGAACTCCTTTAACTAATCTTGGAATATAATGCATTGTCAAGATCATTGCATACCTTTAGTAAAGGTTCTGCCTAGCAGATGAACGGATCCCAAATGTTGTACTAGACGGATCCCTATCTTTAGGGAACCGTGGGATCCGGCAAACAGAAAATGCAATTGCAAGCATTATATCTCAAAACATATCCTTAGAACATCTCACTAAACTAAACATAGGGTCTTAAGGCAGATTAAGTCCTTATCAAAATAGGTTGATCTTTCCTACTCATTCCAACTCACATAGATCACACTCTAAGACGTTCATAGATCTATCATTTTGTTTTAATCCATCACTCTTCCGCTCTCAAAACTCACACTTCATTCTTTTTTACTTGATCCCTCACATTTAGTCTTAGAAATCCTTCGATTATGGCTAAGTTGATCATAAATCATCCTCACCACAAAATTGATCAAAGTTGATCAAATCCTAGTTTTCCCATCTCAAAACCTTTAGGATATTTTCCAAAACACAATCCTAAGTATCAACCTGATCTCTAGGATCATTTAGCTTCAATTGATACTCTCATCTTTAGTGTCATCCTTGCTCATTCATTGGTACTCATAAAAAAACTCCAAATCCTTCCATAAAAGACAATCATTAGCTACAATACTCACCACCTTCAAGTACCTAAGCACCTCTTCATTTAAGACACTAAGCAAGACTGAAACACTCAAGATGTTATAGGTCTTAGATCTTAGAAACATCATTTCCACTCTTTCATAGCTGCTGATAGCCGGATCCCTAGGATTAGCCTAGACGGATCCCTCTAAGGTGGGAACCATGGGATTCGGATGACAGTATAGGTCAAATCTTGCTAAAACAATCATTCAACTCATCTTCCTAACTCAAACACTCCATCTCATCTTAAATGAGTTCCTAGATCAATGCAACCTCTGAAGTTGACTCTTGTGCATGTTAATCATCACATTCCAATGAATCCTAGTGGCTTAAGGCTTAAATGCACTTGCGAATTCTCTTGGTTTATAAACCACTTTGTTAGGACCTCCATAGTCATCACTCTCACTCTAACTTTCAGCTCTTGAAATCATCTCATCATGAGGAAAACCCCAAGTAGTAACGTATCCACCAAAGAACCACCCATGAAAAAGGCTCGTGTTATACACGAAATCTCTTCAACCGAATCATCTTTAGTCAAGCCAACAAATGATAGAATCCTTCATCATCCAATCAAACCAATTCCAAAAAGGATAGTACCCACAAAACTACCTATGCCAAACACCACTATACCCCCTAGGCCAAACAATTTAATCTCCACTAAGCCATCACCATTGATTCCTAGAGCTATCTCATTTACATCCCCTCTATCATCACCACACCTCTACAACTTAGAGGACTTGCCTCCTAGGCCGTCTCATCCACTTTCGCCGACAACATTCTCCTCATTAGGAGGAATAATGGTTCAAAATCAAGGTGTTGAGTCAACACTTGCTCCGGCTTCCTTTTCGCCATCTCCATCATATAATCCTATTTGGATTATGAGAAATCAACAAAGTCAACCACCCGACCATATGGAAGTTGACACTTCATTACCACCACCATCATTCTTGGTCGAGGCATTCTCAAATGCACCTCCACCAATCCCTTCATTGTTTGAAGCTCCACAACCCGCTTCACTTGATCCTTCGCATCAAGCCATTTCATTTCTTCCACCACCACTACTTAGCCATGACAAAGATTTCTATCATTGTCAACATGTTGAAAGTTTGATACATGAAGTACGAGAAGACCAACGTTTCATGTTCTATCATCTCCTCAAACGTTTTGACGAGATCAAACCTAAACAAAACTTGAGCTATAAGAATTTTAGTGGTGTCCTAGCATCAAGCGTTAGTTGGTCTAGAAATTCCTAGTCATGTATTGTCTATTTTCTTATTTTTAGAGTCATGTATATCATAACTCTTGTTTTATTAAATGAAATTACATGCTACTTGCTATATTTCTGAGTATATGAGTATTTGATATAATCCATATTTCATTTTTGGTATTAACATTTCTTGTTACACCACCATTTGCTGATTTTATTCATCAGCCAAACGGATCCCTCAGAATTGCCTAGACGGATCCCTACTAGGAGGGAACCGTGGGATCCGTGAGATAGGAAACTATTTTCCTACTAACTTGGACCACATTTGCAGGAAATTGTGAATTATACTTGCTTTCTAACCTTTGTTTTGTAGTTATTCAATTAACACATGAAGAATTTGACACCCTAAAGCTAAGGGGAGCTTGGTGTCAAAACAATACGTTGCAAAATTACTTGCAACCTTAGATTTATATTTCATGACTTCCTGTTGCAAAAATTGCAATCATCTAGGGGGAGCACACCCGTCACATAGACGTAACCTTTTGCAAAAGTTAGTTGCAAATAAACTAGATTCGAATTAGTTTCTTGACGCCATTACTTAGGGATGGACTCGTCAAGGGGGAGTAACGACGAGATCCTTTCCCGTTACTTGCTTTTTATTTCTTATTTCTTTTCTATTTTTCACACATTTTTCTTAAAAACAAAGTGTTGCTTTCTTTCAAAACTCTTTTTGTTTCGACAAAAAGGGGGAGAAGAAAGTAAAAACTACAAATTCAAACTCTTACGAATTTTCGCTTTTCCTTAAAATAATTTTATGTTTTGTCATCAACAAAAGGGGGGAGATTGTTAATACAAATAAACCGTAAAAACGTTTATTTATATTTTACGATCTTCTATTGTTTTGTCGATAACAAAAGTATAGATCATTTTAAGGAAACAAAATGCGTAAATGTTTTGAGCTAATAGTTTTCTAACACCCTTACGCTTTCACATAAAACACTAAAACAAGTACAAGTGATTTTATGCTTTAGATATACATATGTATAACAACTAGTGTTTACATTTTGGGATAACATATACTTAACTAAGTATACACTAAAATGGGTAAAAACAAGTATATACTAAAATGGGTAAAAACAAGTATATACTAAATAGGTAAAAACTAGCAAATGGTTTTGACCCATAACCCATGGTTTTATTTATACCACTTAACCAAGTTCATTGTATCCTTAAGATACATTGTATCTAGAAAGAAAACCATGGATCAACCCATAACCCATGACCCATGACCCATAACCAAAAATACCCATGGGTAAAGAGGAGCGTTCCACGGATCCCTGGCTTTGTGCTAGCCGGATCCCTTTTGGTAGGGATCCTTGGGATCCGGGGAAACAGTAGGATTTTTCCTCTATAAATAGTGAGCCATTTCTTTATTGTATCTCACCCCTTTCCAATACACTTTCTCCCCTGAGTTAAATCTCACTAACCTTAGATCCAAAAGATCTATGTTTGTAGTTTTGTTTTTGTGTGATCTTCTAGGTTCCTCTTAAAGGCAAGATGACCACCTTTGAAGTCGAGCAAGCTCAAGTCCATGAGTTGCCATGCTTCCTCATCATCAAGGCTATTGAAGTCCTCTTGTTGATGATCTCTTTCTTTCATCAAAGAAGTGTAGTGTTGAAGACATTAGTGAAAGATGTCTCAAGTGTCAAGACGAAGATATTAGTGAAGGGTATCTATCGTCTATAGGATAAGCACTTGTGGTAGATGCTTAGAAGTCAAGACAAGAAGCATTAGTGAAAGGTGCTTAGAAGTCAAGACTTGAAGCATTAGTGAAAGGTGCTTAGAAGTGAAGACACAAGACATTAGTGAAAGGTGTCTTGTAGATCTAGTCAAAGGCATTAGTGAAAGGTGCCTTAGATGTACACTCGATATGGTGTGTTTTGATGTACTAGATAGACTAGCATTAGATCCAAGGATATTGATGTCCTTGATGATGTTGTAAAGGAGTAGATCTCCTTTGGGATTAGTCGTTGATGTAGTGTGGTAGTAGTTCCTCCATTGTAATGGAACTAGGTGCTTAGCCTAGTACCTAATAAAGGGTAGGCGACGTTGTGAAGGTGTAGTTCACCTTGAAGTGAAAGAACTAGGTACTTAGCCTAGTACCTTATAAAGGGTAGGCGACGTTGTGTAGGTTTGGTTCACCTTGGAGTGAAAGAACCCGATGGTTAGCCTAGCACCGGAAAAAGGGTAGGCGACGTTGTGAAGGCTTATTTGCCATATGGAGATTGGTGTAGTGTTTACAAACTCTCGAGTAGGTGACTCGGGAAGTGGAGTAGGGCAAGGAAGGTGTCCTTGTCGCCGAACCACTATAAATACTTGCGTTGTAGTTTTGTGCTTCTTACTCTTATCTTTTCATTACATATCTTTATATGCTTGTCTATCAACATCCAACACACACAACCAAATAGATTGACATAAGTCGATCTAAATAGTTTAAAAGGAAGTTTTAATTGGTAAAACTATTCAACCCCCCTTTCTAGTTTTCCACACTCTGTTCAGATCAGCAACTGCAGCAGTAATTACTTCTTTGTTTCCTGCAAAAATGGTTAGAAAATACAAAACCCAACAGAAAGAAAAAAAAAAGAAAGGGATAATTCGGGTTGTCTCTCGAAGAGCACTTTTCTTTATTAACGAGTCTTTTAGTTAGACTCAGAGCTGCGGGGCTCCTATGGGGGCCTTTGAACTTGCCCTACTTCTTCAATATCCTTCATCAAATTATGTCTCATCCATGTAACATTTGAGGTAGTTCAGAAGTATTCAACAGTTTCGATTTTTTGGACTTTACAAAATTTCTCTTCTGAACCTAGGTGGTAGCGAGTGAATTCATATTTTTCGACTATAATTGGAGGTGGTCTTTTGTAGGGAATTCCCAGGAGTTTGCACCTCCTTTGTTCGTAAGCCTCGTCATCAGGATCAAGGAACTCCTCATTTCCTTGCAAGTCAAGGTAATCTAGGATCCCTTCATTATCATCATCATCAGAAGCTGTGTCTTTGAACCATTCTTCATCGAGCAGATTTTCCACCAGAACGCGCTTGCATTCTTCTTTATCATTCCAAACCAACTCTTTCTCTTTGTCAATAGTTATTTTACTCGTGTTGTTGAGACTGTTGTCGTTTGAGTTTTCTCGATCCATGAATTCCTTCCAAATTTTCTCTTTGGTTAATGTGTCCACATGTCCATACTTAACTTTTACCCAACTATTGAATCCTAAATTGTCCAGCCAAGGCAAACTTGTCCTTTCCTCATCATTGGTCGAGGACCAAAAGACTTCATCTTTTCCTAATCTTCTAGAGTTGCTTCCCCCATTACACATACCGTCATACGGGTTGCATGACGCCCAGAAAATTTCCCCAGGAGATTTTACTCTTTCACACCAGTGACTGCGTAATTCCTTGTTGTCATTTTCACTTAAATGCTCATCCGTGCAGTACATGTCATTATTAGCCTCTTCCTTTTTCTGAATGTGCTATGCGTAATCAATTTTTAGCTTCTTAAGGAGATTTGGGTCAATCTTGGCATCCCCAAATTGAATTGCGTACCAATCTTTAAAGGCTAAATCTCCGAATTTAATACAATGTCTTTCACGCTCATGAGGGCATGTCCATTCTTCCTTTCTTTCATTGTCTCCGCCATTGCAATATTTGTGAAAGGGGCTGCATGTAGGCCATGCCCTTGTGGTTTCCTTATTGGTAATGATGACAGGAGCACACTAGTGAGTGATAAGTGGTTCTTCTTCATCTTCAAGGGAGAGTTCCTCGAGTTTTTCTGCCCATGTATCCCAGTTACGCCGTAACTGAGTTTCTTGGTTACGGCGTAATTCTTTAGAGTCTCTTTCCTCAGTATTCTTCACAACCCCGTTGTCGCTGTCAAACACAAGGTTACGCCGTAACTCATTAGGCATATTACGGCGTAACTCAGATCTGTTGATGAAATCTTCCCCTAAATTCGTATCATTGACCTGAACCTTTGAGTTATCATCAGAAAAAAAAATTCCTTACATTCCATAGCTGGTTTAGATTCTTCCGGTTTATCGTTACTTCTCCTTACTTTTTCACTGAACTTTATCACCATGGATTCAAGGTTTTTCAGAGTTGAGTCGTGTAAGGAAATGTTTCTGTCAGTGTTTTCCTGGAATTCCTTCAACCACTCATCTTGCTCCTTTTGCCTTTGGGCTGAATTTTCCAGATACTTATTAATTGTTTCTTCAAGACCGGGCTTTCTTTCTCCATAAGGCCCACGGTTGTAGTTTCCACGATAACCATTACTATTTCGATTATCACCGTAAAATGGTCGATTCTCTCCATACTTAGCCTCTTCAATATACTCTTCGTCCATATGAGGACAATTCATCGTAAGATGTCCTCCTCCACAGCTTTCACAACCTACTTGGATGGCATGAACGGTTTCTCTGACCTTCAGGATATCTCGACTGAGACTTTCAATTTTACTAGCGATTGCTGCAATTCCGTCGAAAATTCTGCCTTGGTTTCTTTTACTTCCACCGTCGTGCCATTTTTTAGAATGGTCCGCCATTTTTCGAATGGCTTCAATTGCAGTAGTAGGAGTCATGTTCGGGATAGGTCCTTGATAGTCCAGCATCTGTCTTGTAGTTACATTTATTCCTTTGTAGAAAATATTGACCTTCTGCTGGTTATTTAGATCATTGGTAGGACACTTCTAAAGAAGATTGTTGTATCTGTACCAAGCTTGATACAGAGTTTCGTCGTCTTCTTGTTTGAAAATATGGATCTCCAAAAGTTGATTAGAAATCTTTGATGGCAGGCAATATCTTTGAATAAAGTGTTTCTTTAGTAGCGCCCAAGTATTAACTGCCCCGGCGGGCAATCTTTCGATCCATCTTCTGGCTGCTCTAGTGAGAGTCATTGGGAAGACCCTAAGCATAACAGCATCATGAGACATGCCCGAAATGTTGAAAAGGCTAGCGATGTATAGGACATTTTCAACGTGCTCATATGCGTCTTCGTCTCTGTTTCCTGAAAAAGGGTTAGCGCGAAGCTCCCTCATAAATTGGTCTTTAATTTTGAAACGAACATCCGCTCCGATTGCTGGTCTTACGAGACCCGGCCCTTGATCTGCTCTAGTCAACGCCAAATACTCCTCAAAAGTGAGGTCATCGATGTTAACAACTTCCATGGTACCTGAAAACTTGAAATATGATCGTGAGAAAAGTTTTAAAAATGAAATGAAAGACTTAATATTAATCCTAATATAACTCCCCGGCAACGGCGCCAAAAACTTGATGGTCTACCCTAATGCACTATGGTCTAATATTTATAGTGTCTCGCTATACCTATGGTCTACCCTAATACACTAACGGGCAGTGTACCCGGTCGTGTGTAGTGTAGTAAATGGTAAAGCCGAGGTCGTCCCAAGAGCTATGTGTGTTGGATTATTACTAAGTCTAATTGTCACAGAATAATAATGGTTTTGATAGGGATTTAATTAATTAAACTACTAATGCAGAATATAAAATAAAAGCAGATAAATGGTAAAGGGAAATCAATAGAGGAATAGTGGTGCAAACCTAGTCAATCCTCCTAGCTAGTTATGTCTACGTCTACCTACTTCCAATTACTTCAGGTGGGGTCAAATTCGAGAGGACAACATTTGGTCAATTCGCCCTAACCTATCAATAAAGATGCCACCACAGGAGAAATCAGGTGCACGGTCATAAGTCCTGTTGTTCCTGGTCCCCTAAGCTGAGTCATTAAGTACCGCTACATGCTAGATTCTAAATAGTGAGTGCCCGACCGTTAGGAACTTAGACACTACACCCCCTAATTCTTAAGTTCATCCAAACGATAGGTGATAAGTTGGTCAAATCGCACAAGTAGAAAGGGTCGTCAGTTGGTCATATCTTACCCTTCCCATCTCAGTCCGCTCACCTAGGGTCAGTTGGTCATATCTCCTAGGCAATTGGCCTCTATCGCCATTCAAAACTACCGAACCAAGGGTGACTACCAAAGAACTATGCATGCATACACTTAGAAATAATTGTACGGAAGTAAAGGTAAACGCAAACAAAACAATTAAGGAATCATAACTAGGCTAGCACCAAAGGGTGCTTAGCCGCTCATATTAATCATGCAAATCAATTCAATATTCAAAGGTACGAAATACATGAATTGAAAGTAAAAGAAATATAAAACGCTAAAGCTTATCGTAATGGTGTGACTTCTCCCTTGGAAACAGCTCTGTATGCTTCCTTAGACCTGCCTTGAGCTTTTTCCCACGTTCTCAGAATGTTGTGTGTGGAATGGGAAGCTTTGAAATGCTGGAATTCGTGGGGTATTTATAGGCCAGGTCTGGGTTACGGCGTAACCAATAGAGGAGTTACGCTGTAACCTTCTATTTCTTCGTAAATGCACTAGATCTGCTAGTTACGGCGTAACCTTATAAGTGGTTACGCCGTAGTCTTCAATAAACTCGGTTATGTCGTAAGTGATGTAGTAGTTACGGCGTAAGTATCAACGGCGTGGAACCTCTTTTGACCTAATGGAGTTACGTCGTAACCTTTGGGAAGAGTTACGCCGTAACCTCTTGATAAGTTGGACTTCTGGGTCACGCAATAGTTACGGCGTAATGTGAGAGATGAGTTACGCCGTAACTTCTTCAAAATAGGCATACTGTGATAAATCTTTAGTAATGTTTCAATTTCCGCGTCTCTTTAGCTCCAATGCTCGTAATTTACCTGAAAGTGGAAAAGAATGGAAAACAAGCGTAAATCCATATAAATGATATAAATAACGAGCATTATCAGGGGAAATTGACACTTAATATTCAGGGCTATTTGATGTTATCACTATCTCTCCTGTCTTGAGTGATTTTTTTTGTCAGTTACGTGTATAAAGGTTGTCGTTATGAGAACTAAGAGTAAAGCGTCTAGAAGCGTAGGTGTTGAGGATAGGTCATTTGAAAATGTGGAGTTAAATGATAGTCTTCCGAGGTTAGGGTACGGTGTGGTAGGACCAGTTTTTTTTGCTGGTGCGCAGCAAGGAGGGTCAGATATTGGTATTCGTGATGCCGTTAGTACGAATTTGGAAGGTGATATGTCGAGGTCTGTTTATTTGGGCTTGCGTGCAGTGTCTCGCTTGGAAAGCGTTAGGAATGGTGTGGCAGTTCAGGGTGTGGCGTGCCAAATGTTCCAAGCAGGTTTCAACGGGGTAGTGGTCTTAAGCGAAAGGTGGAAGACCGGCGAGACCTTGATTTGGGTGGTTTGGATGCCAATAGAGGGCTTAGGGTAGACTCGGATATGCATTGTTCTATACTCAATAGTGCTACCTTCAGTGCGAACGAGGGTTGCTGTAGTTCAGGCTCCATGGAACCGCCACAGGGTCAGTATGCCGTTTTAGTTTTTTTATGGGTTAAGCATATGGCTAGGTCGCATGACCTGTTTTTTTTTTTATTTCTCGCTTTTTATGTTGTTGTTATTTGTAAGATATCGAAGCTTTCTAATTAACTTGGATTTTGCATCAGGCATAGCGTTTTATGAAACGCTTAAAGCTCCTGGTAGCGCTGATACTTCTGTTGCCACAGTGCGTGTCGATGATACTCATAGAAGGGGAACTAGAAAAAGCTACACTGGCCGCTCGCAGTCTTTGGCTAGACCCATGAAGATGCAAAGGTCAATAGCGATTGGTACAGGTGAGTTATGCTGGAAAACTGGTTTTCATTTGTTCATTTTGAGGTGTTGTGTTTTGGTGTTTGCTTATTTGGCCTTTCTTTCTTGATAGATGTTGTTTTTCCTATTGTTGAGAGTTTTGTCGGCTTTGGCAATACATTCAGCGGTGTTCAAATTATGCCGGTGCCAGGTGATTTTTTGGTATATGTTGTTCTTGACTGCTTGCAAAGCCTTATGGCTGACGTGTTGTAAAATAATATGCCGACTGGTTTGTTATTTTGTTGTTTGCCGCAGGTACCACCAGCTTGCAGACAGCATCAGGTTCACCTTCTAGGGGCGCAGTTCAAGCCACCGGAGAGTCACCGATAGCAAACTCAGAAAGACAACGATTAACGAAGGTTGATTCTGGCGAGCTTTCTTTATTCACATGTTTGCTAATCTTAGTTGCGCATTTATTATCGTTGATGTGTTTACACAATGATTAGTGGTTTTTATGATAATATAATGGCCCATGTGCCCTCGCGTTGTTTCTTACAGGTGTGTTGAATTGTTCTGTAACCATCAATGGCACTTCTTGGAACACTGGGGAGGCCTCCGGCTATGCAGGTGCCACTTACATTCTGATAGTTGATAATCAAATGTGTGTATCTCTGTTTTTTCTTTCTTGGCAATTATAGTGTACTCTGTTATAACTTTGGTATGTCTGATAACGCTACACGCGTCGTTCGGGGTCAAAGGAACTTCCTTTTCTTCGAGCAAGTTTTATAACACCCTAGGCAGTGAACCTAATCGTTGTAGTGTAGTATTAGGGTAAGCTACGGGTATTGATATCGTTCTCTAGGGGAATAGGAATGCTAGTGAGAAGTTACTACGCTAAGGTTGGGGTTGAGGAAGATTATTTTTTATCTTTTTATGTTTTTTAGGAATTAGAAAGGTACGAATCTCGGGGTTTGGATTTGGGGTTTGGTATTTCTACCGATTAATCTAATTATCTAATCTAAGGTGTATGTAGTCTATGTCTAATTATTGTGTACTCGTATGATAGTTTAAAGATGTGTTTACTTAGGTTTTATTACTCCTTAATTATCTCCTATTGATGGTTGAATTGTCACGTCCTTATTCTTAATCGCGTTGTGTGTCTAAAGTTGTAGGGTATGCGTTTATCCCTAACTCTTTGAAACTACCAAAGGGTCTCGTCTACAAAATCTCTAGGAATTATAATCTCTAACTCTAAGGTACACTTTGGAAGGTTTAGCCTACAACTACTCTAGGTGTTATAGTCTAAGGTTCACAAAGATTAATCAAGCATTAACTACACAACGAATGACCTATCGCATTACTAGGTCATTAACAATTAATATAAGAGACAACCAATCAATATTCAATAATTAAGTTTCATATTCCCTAAGCAAACACACAAGTAAATTAGCCGGACATGGAGAACATGCAAGCATACACACAAATAATTGAAGACATAATTGAATTAATGAAGTAAAATACTTATCTTGATGTAAGATAGGGTTTGGAACCCTAAAATACTGTACAAGACAACCTTGGTTCGGTTTAGGTTTTTATTCCAAAAGACTACACACTAAAATTGAAAAATTCGGATTCTATATATAAGATTACAATCGCGATGGCGTCACCCTTTGATTTGTGACGCCATCGGGTCGCCATCATTAGGGTTTCATCTTGGCCACGTTAGTCTTGCGACGGCGTCACCTTATGCTTGTGACGCCGTCCCCTTCAGTCTCTGACGTCGTCTGGATCAAATCTAGGCCGTCTGAGTTGCGACGACCTACTCTTTTAAATCCTGACACCGTCACTTGAAAATAAGCAATTTGGCTACTGAACCGTCACAAAATTGATGCGACGGCGTCGCAGTTAACACCTGACGCTGTCCCCTTGTATTTCAGCAGTCTGAGTGGCTCGATTCTTGACTTTGGCCATTTTCTTCGTATATCCGTGCCTTTTCGTCCAAATAAGTGCCATTCCAGCAATTTGCCTTCGAGAGACCTAAAAAGTGAAAAGGAACGATATTAAGTAATTACGGATACAAAAGTGATCAAATAAGGGCTTAAACGACCCCTCAAAAAGGTACATTTTAAAACCTTATCAAATATCCCTACACTTGGTATTTGCTTGTCCTCAAGCAAATGTGCTTTTAGCCAATTAATTTATAAGTTAGGGGTAATGAAGCATTGGTTTAAAACAATCCACAACACATGTAAGCCCCGCAAAAGTCATAAAAAGCACGGAAATTACATACTAGCACCTCACATGGGGTGTTTGGATACTCACATCTCTCGGGTGTATATGAAATATAACAAGTTGGAAATGGAAGATAAACACTCATTAATCGGTCCTAGTACATAGATTACCATAGGCTTGAGAATAGATCAAACCTCCATCGCTTTGGCGTAAGCACCTAGGAAAGACTATCAAAGAGGTCTTTAAAGGGTTGTAATGTTAGGCTTACGGTAGGGAAACAAAGGGTTTGGTGGGATAGGCAATTTAGTGGTGGCAAGTCAAAAATCTCTATGTTACAAGCATACGAAGAATGGCGTTGCTAAGCCAAGACTCGAAACTCTAAACTCTAGATAACTGAAACAAACAAACATAAATTTAAAGGATAGATGTAGGATGGTAGCCCGTATGGTTTTTTTTTTTTTTTTTTTTTTTTTTTTTTTTTTTTTTTTTCCATACACTTTTACTCTACCATCCTCTACGATAACATCAAAATAATAGGGATTTATAGGTACATCCCTACACTTGAGTTGTTATTACTCTAACACTAATTTGACCTGAATTGAAAAGATCAAAACACTTGGAGTACATTATTACGCAAATAAAGGGAATTTGAATTTAACGTTCCCTTCCCATCATTTCATAAACTTTAGCTTTTCCCATGAGTCCCAATCATCTCAAAATTGTGCACAAAAGATATGACTCGACTTAGCAACTCATGCAAGCAACTAGATAATTGAACTAAGGGTTTAGTGTGATAACAATAATGCACTAAACGTGAGTGCATACAAGGTAGGCTAAGGCGATTTGGGTGTACATTTGGGGGTGGGGTGTAAACAATGCTCTTCATTGATATTCCGGAAAAACCGAAACACCACGAGAACCGCGAAAAGGATAGGCTCTAAGGGGTTAACTAGGGGTATCGTGTACTAAAGATGAGTACAATGCAAAGGTGTGGGGGAATTACTCAACTGATGTGGAGGAAGTAATTATATTACTGGTATCAAACAAGGGTTATCCTAATGCCTCTTATCATTTAGTTATTCCTAACTACACAAGTGTAGTCTTACTAGCGATCTCGGGATGCATCACAAAACAAGTTCTAGAATCTAATATACTACCAGTTCACACTCTAAGCATTAAAGATGAATGCTTTAATTCTTACTAATCTAAGGGTGATCCTTACATTTTTGGTGGAATTTAGGTGGTAAAGGGTTTTTTGTGCTAGTCATGTAACTTCCTATCCGTGAGACGCTTTTGTTAAGACTAATGGCCCACTTCTTTATGTCATAAATTTTGAATTTGGTGCCAAAATTACCCTAACCAACATTTTCTCATGGTTTATTACACAAATACAATTGGACAAAGCAAATAATCAAGGATAAGCATAGTTTCAAAGTTCTCGTTTTATTTTCCCTCCCTACACTTAAACTGAACATTGTCCCCAATGTTCCCCGAAAGTATCAAAGTTATGATAATAGAAGGTAATAAAAACAAAAGAAACTAATACTCCCCTGATTAGCTCAGTAGGATCCGTGTAAAGAAGTGGTTAAATCCTTTTCAAGAAGAATGTATGCGTGAAAAGATCCTTCCAATCTTATGTATCTTCTTCTTATTAAATTAAACGTGCACACTTGAAGAAAATAAACAAAACCTTTGCGTAAAATCGGCGGTAATAATATATATAAGACTCTATTAAACTAGGATATAATGCTTGTGGAATGGATGTTTACAGAATTTCTGGAAAATTAAGACCTGGAAAATTCTAAAAATTTTATAAGTAGCTCAGAAAACGAGAAAAAAAGTAATCTGTTGTTTTTACTCCTTCCTGACGCCGTCAGGTTGCGATCCTGACACCATCAGGTTATCCTGACAAAAACTGGTCTGCGATTTTCTGGAAAAAATTCTGGAAAATTTACATCTTTAGAATCTGGAAACATTTCTGCAAAACATCCATTATGACTCGATACAAGCATTTGACTCGAACAAACACACATATATATCTTTTAATTAATTGTTATTCTCATGTTTACGTTTCTTTTGAAAACGTGTGTAATCCTTCCTACACTTATCCTTTATGTAAAATACCTTTATATGCAATTAAGACGAGGTTAAAAACAAAATAAAACATTTTTACAAATTTAAACATGAGAATAAGCAATAAATAAAAGATATATGACACTAATAAGCAAACAATTAAGCATGGGTTGCCTCCCATGAAGCGCTTTTATTTATTTATGAGTCTTGTAGCTAGACTCATAGTCGTGCTCCTACGTACCGATATAAGTAAGCCTACCCTTAACAATGTCATAAGGATCAAACTTATCATTTAAGTTCCTAGTAGTACGTTTGGTTCGATATGCCTTTTCAAACTTCTCTCCATCGGGATCATAGATCGTTATCCTAATGTGCCACTCTCCATTACCATCACTAGGCGGTCTATCCTAATCCCACTTATGTTTAGGCTTCTCAATTTTCCATATATTCATGACAAGGTTGACGGGCAAACTTCCTAGGAACTCGGTCATCTTCCTAAATACTAAGGCGTCCTCGAACGGGTTCACTTCCATGTACCTAGCCATTTCTTTTTCATGGAAAGTTGCTTTACTAGCAAAGGCTTCATCTAAGTAGAAAGGTCGTTGGGCACCTATGACGTTCTTATCTATCCAAAGTCCATATCTAGAAGGCGTTCTATCCAACCTAATCTCATGTGGGATTTCATCTTCTTTGTAGTACGTATGCTTTTTGACATCGTAAATTGACCTAGCACTCCCCTCTCCTACCACTATCTTGGACATCTTACAATCGATGATGGCACTAGTGGTAGCTAAGAATTCTCTTCCTACTAGTAATGGGCATGTCGGGTCCTTATTCATGTCTAGCACATGGAAGTCGGCCAAAAGAGTCAATTCTCCTACGTGTACTACCATGTCTTTTATTATCCCTACCGGATATGCAACACTACCGTCTACTAGACCTAAGATGGTTTTCGTTGGTTCTATCTTACCTAAGTTAAGGCTTCTATGGAGGGACAACGGAAAAAGATTGATGCATGATCCTAAGTCAGCTAGAGCATTGAGAGGTTTGGAAGTTCCAAGCCTACACGGAAGAGTAAATAGCCTGGGATCGTCTAACTTCTTAGGTAGATTATTTCGCACAAAGGCGGACCCATGTTTTCCAAGTTTAAGTTCTAACTCATATTTTTCTTTTATAGCATTATAATAAGGTGCATGAGCTAAGACTTCAAGAACCGGTTTTTCTTGATGAAGTTCCTTGTACTCCTCCTCTAGATTAGGTTTGGGTTCTTGGTTGACGGGTTTCTCAAGAGTAGGTTCTACCAATGGTGCAGGGCCTTGGTACCTCATTTTGGATTGCTTGGAACCCTTGTTGATAGCATTTACCGAGTGAACCGTTGGGTGTGAGGGATATGGATGTGCACTCTCCCATGGTGAACAAGAACATCAAGTCGACGAAATCGAATTCACTTTTGGGTTCTTTATAGTATCACTTGGGAGTGCTCCAATTTCCCGTTCATTAAAGGCTTTTAAGAGGGCATCAAGCTTGTTTGTCATCTCGCCTTGTCTTCGCTTAAAATCGGCTTCAAGCTTAGTCAATCGAGTCTCTTGAGATGACATGAATCTAGATGCGATTGCCTCAAGATTAATGGGGTTCCCGGTGTTTAGAGAATTGAACCTATTAGGTGGACTAGATGAGCTTTGGGGTGTGCTTGAGTTTTGGTTCCACTTAAGGTTAGTGTGATTTCTCCATGAGGGGTTGTAAGAGTTTCCTAAGTTGTTTTGTTCGGGCTTGAAAGTGTACCACTTCTCTCCTGCTCCGTCGGTACGCATGGAGGCGTAGTCCGCAAAAGCTTGTTCGGGGAGTCTTGTGCAATTACGAGTGTCATGGGGACCACTACATAACTCACAAGGAAGAGTTATTTTATTCACTTGATGTGAAGACTTAGGATTTTCCTAGGAACTCATTAGGAATTTAACTTGATCTTCAAGTTCGAGCATCCTACGGTCGGAAGGTTGTGAGTCAATGGGAGGCAAGGAGATTGCCTTAACGGTTTTGGGCAACTCACGGGGGTCATTCCAACTTTCGTTGTCATAGAGAGCAAGGTCCTCTATTATACCCCATGATTCTTCCGTGGTGAGATCACTAAGTTTTCCACCGGCCGCTTGGTCAATGGATCGCTTTGTGGGGAAGTTGACATGATCATAGAAAAGTTGGACTTGGAGCCAAAGATCAATGCCGTGATGAGGGACTTTATGAAGTAAGTCCTTGAATCGAGTCCATGCTTCGTAGAGAGATTCACCTTGACGTTGTTGGAACATCAAGATGTCATTCCTAAGCTTAGTGGTTCTCCCTGGTGGGAAAAATTGAGCTAGGAAGCGAGAGGTGAGATCATCCCAACTTGACATGGAGCCGGCGGGAAGTCGCTCAAGCCAATTACTAGCTTGGTCCCGTAGAGAGAATTCGAAGAGACGCAGACGCGTGGTCTCCCGAGTAGTAGCATCAAGGTCGATGGAATCGACAATTTTAAGGAAATCCTTAAGATGCTAATTAGGATCTTCGGAACGAAGTCCATGGAATGCACATCCGTTTTGCACCAACCGGATGGTGTCGGATCGCATGGCCATAGTTTGGGCTTGATCGGGAAGCTCAATGGTGTTCCTTTAGCCTAGGTGGCTTGGTCTCGAGTATTCACCAAGAGTACGGGCTCTTGGCGGGTCATTTGGTGGTAGGTTGATGAATGGTGGTTGGTTATCACCTTCCATGATGAAAAGTGATGGGGTTTCGAACAAAGGTCACGAAGAAGGGGGATAGACTACGAGAAAGCTAAAAATGAGAAAAAAAATTTACTTGATAGGAATCAAGCAAAGAAACCTAAACGAGGTGGACTACTAACTAGCTATTCTATTCCCCGGCAGCGGCGCCAAAAACTTGATAACGCTACACGTGTCGTTCGGGGTCAAAGGAACTTCCTTTTCTTTGATCAAGTTTTATAACACCCTAGGCAGTGAACCTAATCGTTGTAGTGTAGTATTAGGGTAAGCCACGGGTATTGATATCGTTCTCTAGGGGAATAGGAATGCTAGTGAGAAGTTACTATGCTAAGCTTGGGGTTGAGGAAGATTAGTTTTTATCTTTTTATGTTTTTTAGGAATTAGAAAGGTACGAATCTCGGAGTTTGGATTTGGGGTTTGGTATTTCTATCGATTACTCTAATTATCTAATCTAAGGTGTATGTAGTCTATGTCTAATTATTGTGTGCTCGTATGATAGTTTAAAGATGTGTTTACTTAGGTTTTATTACTCCTTAATTATCTCCTATTGATGGTTGAATTGTCACGTCCTTATTCTTAATCGCGTTGTGTGTCTAAAGTCGTAGGGTATGTGTTTATCCCTAACTCTTTGAAACTACCAAAGGGTCTCGTCTACAAAATCTCTAGGAATTATAAACTCTAACTCTAAGGTACACTTTGGAAGGTTTAGCCTACAACTACTCTAGGTGTTATAGTCTAAGGTTCACAAAGATTAATCAAGCATTAACTACACAACGAATGACCTATCGCATTACTAGGTCATTAACAATTAAGATAAAAGACAACCAATCAATATTCAATAATTAAGTTTCATATTCCCTAAGCAAACACACAAGTAAATTAGCCAGACATGGAGAACATGCAAGCATACACACAAATAATTAAAGACATAATTGAATTAATGAAGTAAAACACTTATCTTGATGTAAGATAGGGTTTGGAACCCTAAAATACTGTACAAGACAACCTTGGTTCGGTTTAGGTTTTTACTCCAAAAGACTACACACTAAAACTGAAAAATTCGGATTCTATATATAAGATTACAATCGCGACGGCGTCACCCTTTGATTTGTGACGCCGTCGGGTCGCCGTCATTAGGGTTTCGTCTTGGCCACGTTAGTCTTGCGACGGCGTCACCTTATGCTTGTGACGCCGTCCCCTTCAGTCTCTGACGCCGTCTGGATCAAATCTAGGTTGTCTGAGTTGCGACGACCTACTCTTTTAAAGCCTGACACCGTCACTTGAAAATAAGCAATTTGGCTACTGAACCGTCACAAAATTGATGCGACGGTGTCGCAGTTAACACCTGACGTCGTCCCCTTGTATTTCAGCAGTCTGAGTGGCTCGATTCTTGACTTTGGCCATTTTCTTCGTATATCCGTGCCTTTTCGTCCAAATAAGTGCCATTCCAGTAATTTGCCTTCGAGAGACCTAAAAAGTGAAAAGGAACGATATTAAGTAATAACGGATACAAAAGTGATCAAATAAGGGCTTAAACAACCCCTCAAAAAGGTACATTTTAAAACCTTATCAATGTCCATTTATTTGTTCAGATTCTCGGCCTACAACCGCTGATGATCCTCAATTTAATACTGGTAGTTTTACTCCCAGGCCTTCTAAGAGGGCGAGACGTGCGGCTCCGAATGTCGTCAATGCGGGGACCGCTCATCACATCACTGGTTCAGCGATGCCTAATTATGGGTCTACATCTAATAGAATAGGTATATTACTTTGGTTCACTATATGTAATTTTTCGCTATATCGGTTTATGTGGTCATTTCATGCTTTTTGTATAACAATTGTATTTGTCAACAGGTGCGCCAATTGATTATAGGCAGTTCGGTCCTTGCAACCGGGTTTGTAGACGCTGTAGAGCAGTCTTTTGGGATGAAGAAAAGCTAGCGTGCTCAACCAATGCAAGTGGACCATTGTATAACTGGTGTTGCTTAGAAGGAAGGGTCAAACTTCACACGGTTAGGGAGTATCCGGCGGTCGTGCAGCAATTGTTTTCTAATAACCAATTTTTGGAGCACATACGTGCCTACAATCAAACGTTCGCAATGACCTCTTTAGGTGCAACAATCGATGAATCTGTTAATGTTGGTAGAGGCCCTTACGTTTTCAAGATTTCCGGCTAGATATACCACCGTATAGGCAGGCTGTGCCCAGTCCTTGGGGAATCTCCACGGTTTCTACAGCTATACATATACGATACTCAGAATAAGGTTCAGAATATGCTTGATCACTTTACAGAAAATGCCAGGACTGATCTAAGACCCGAAATTGTTCAGGCGCTCATTGAGTTCCTGGATGAAAATATTGCCTTGGTACAGCTTTTTAGGACTGCAAGAGATAAGCTTGAGCAACATGATGTCCCACCTTTTAAAGTCAGGCTTTTCACCAATGGTAAAGCTGCACAGTATGAGCTCCCAACTGCCGACACAATTGGTGCTTTGGTTGTAACATATTGGATTTCACAAACACACTAAACCATAATCATAAATAGGCGTATAAGAGGTTTTAGAGAGAGAAAGTTAGAGACTTGGGAACTTTAGTGAGAGAAAGAAAAATCTTATTATGAGCTCCAACTCTCTACCTTGGGAGGTGGAGAGTATTTATAGTCATTACATAAAACGCCACCTGACGGGCTGTGGATCAGGCATACAGTGGGTAAAGACCCGTCCGTCCTCCACGGTGTTACTTAACTAAATACTACTTAATCTTAAAATCACTACGACTACGAGCTTTCTAACGATTACATATACTTGAGGTGACCGACACTTTTAAATTACATAGAATACAAACAGATATTACATTGAGATTGTTCTTGGATTCTTGTTCATGTTCTTTGTTCTGTAGCTCGTAGACTTTGATTCTTCATATTTGCATGTTTGGATAATCTGAGTGGAGGTCTTTAACTGATCCACGTGGTACTGTGTTTTGAGCCAGCTTTGAGATCATTAGCCACAGTAAATCTCTGACTTATCCATTGTGGTGTTGGTATGAAGTGAAGTTGTGACATTTGGACCGACATGCTCACATTCTGGATCATGATATATTCTTATCAGAGTAGCGAAAGCTTTTCGTTGAATCATGATATTGGCAGCAGCGTAGCAGAAGCAGGGAGTGATAATATCAGAGTCATTGATGCACTAATCATGATTTCTTTGGAAATGAATGTGTTGTGTGAGCATGCGGCTATGGATTGACCGCTCCATTCTGATCAGCTGCAAACGTAGGGTGTTCCTGCATAAAACAATTAGCAATAAAGCACACAAGAGTGTCTTTGATCACTTTTGTTGAATTGAGGTACACGGCCCACGGTTCCCCGTTGATCAGTACAAGTACTACCTGTGATCAGGTAAAATTCCGAAGAATTTCCTTGACAGGGTTTCACAGCTGCTCTAGCTTTTCTCAAACCGGAACGTCTCAAAGAAGACAACACGGAGTGAGTGAACCAGCGAATTTGAGATTCACTGATTGATAAAGAGATATTTGAAAGACAATCGTGTATCGCTCAATAGAAATTGTTTTTGCAATACAACGAAGGTTTTAATGAAAATCAATTATCAATCATAAACACCTTTTATATTGAAATATAAGTACACATTCGATGTGCTAAAGAAAAGAGTTTTTAAGCATAACGACAGGTTTTTCAAAGGTATCCGTCAATCCATATCCTGAACCAGGATTGATTCAAAAGATTGAATCACCCCATTGTTTCTGTTCAGTTGTCACATGGTCGATCTTTTGAAAATATCTCACATGCCACCTACCAGGAGCTTGTTTGATGTTGGCTCCAGAAGGCTTTCCATCTTCATTGTGAATATGTTTACATATCACTTGGATGTTCTGGCACAACCACAAGGATAATGCGTAGGACTCAATATATATAAACTCTCTTTCCACATTGTGTGAAACGGAGAGTCTTCATTGAACGTGTCCTAATGAGATTTATTGATGATTTCGTGGCTCTAGACTCAATTTGTACATATTTGGATCCTATTTCGGAGACTAGGGAGAGGGTCTCCTTCTTCAATATCAACAATCTCTAAGAAAGAGTCGATAGATAATGTCGGTTCCCTGTGAGAATGAAACAAGTCCTTTTAAGAGGAACTTGAGTGGTTTGGGAAGTTGAAGTGCAGTGCGTCACTGGGTCCATGACGTCCTGTCTTCAATACCGATGTTACCTTGGTAACCACCAGTAGCATATGAATTGAACCCGGTATCTGCCCTAAGGTTGAATAATTGGAGGGATATTTGTTTTCACCCTTTTCTCATTCAATTCTTTTTCATTCTTCAACCCCTTCAGTGCTTACCGAGACTTCATAACTAGAACATTGTTGGGTTTATTCCAGTACTAGCTCAGTCTCAGTCCGCACTCTTCCCATATCTCACTTTTCTCCTTTTTTCAATATACCTAAGGACTTCTACACTAACTAGTGGATTGTCCCTGGGTAGATCCCTCCGGTTCTGGCGGATCATGGGAACAAATACCTAACCTTATCGTCCTTATTTCACCATACATAATGTAAATTTGGTCGATCTATTTTGGTATTGTTCATCTGCCATTGGAACCAATTGAAAACCATTTTAAACTCAAACCAGATACTTGTGATATATTATCAAAGCATTTTGTACCTGACTTGTTTTTGATATTTTTAGAACAAGAGCTCCCCCTCAACATGTGCTACATATATTTGAAATTGTATTAGCACAAGGAGGCAAGAGGAAGAATTAGCTTCTTGGATTACCATTTTCTAAAAGATATCAGCATCACTTCCCTGATCAAAACAAGTAGATAAAGCATATTAGGGAAGGATGAGGTTTTCATAAGTTTGCTCCCCCTCAATATATGCCTCAAGGTTTGAAAGAGTTTTGCACATACTTAGAGGGAACCTGCACTTAGAGACAAATCAATCACGTTTCAAATCTTTGTGGTTCAAAAGGATGCTCCCCCTCAACATGTGCATGGAAAAATTGAAATCATTTGGCACATGTGGGGAGGAAAGCTAGCTAGACACTTGTGAAACGATTTATCGAATTATCAGTTTAAATCCAAATTAAATCACAAATTCTCCCCCGATCACAATTATCAAATCATTTGAGATTTGTGATATCTGAAGATTTAAATTTGATTTGGAAAGCTTTTTAAGGAGAATTGTGAATTTATTTTAAAAGCGTTTTAACTGATAAGGATCGGATTTTGAGACTTTAAACTCCATTGATTAAACATGCATGCTTATCTTTTGAAAACAATTGAATGTCAAATAACTTTTTAATTGAATTTAAATCATTCTCCACGTCAATCAATGACTTAATTTGTTGATTGAGAGATAGATATTTTGACACACTTTAAGTCCAGATGATTTTCAAAAATAGAGTATGAGTTATTTTTCAAAACAACTAGTTTTCATTAGATAGTAAGGATTTGTTTAAAGAATCAGAGCATGAGAGTTGAAAACCAAGATAAATCATGGCTCTGTTCTTTCTTTGAAAAGTGGGTTACTGCCTGAAATAACAATAAACCATTTTTTCTCTTTCTCTCAATTTTTTTTTATTATTATTTTTTTTTATGAAAATTCGAACAACATCTAAAGTCTCGTGTCATTTTTTGAATGATAGCATCAAGACCGTAGATATTTTCGAATCGAGAAAACCATAACTAAATGACAATATTTTTTGAAGATTTTTCAAATTTTTATGGATTTTGAAAGTTTTATATTTTTCTATTTGATTTTTTGAAGGTTTTATAATTATGTATTTTGATTTTCGAATAAATATTTACAAGAGATAGATGAAGGAAACCTTTTACTCCTCTTCTTCCTCTTCAAGACGTTTGAGTGTTTCTGGTTGTAGGCTCTTAAGACCAAGTCGTGGAAGAATAAACTCAAAACGTTCTCTTGGAAGAGCTTTGGTGAAGATGTCTGCTAACTGGTATTCAGTCCTCACAAAGTAAAGTTCCACCACACCGTTTTCAACTTGCTCCCTGATGAAATGATGTCTAATGTCGATGTGCTTTGCTCTTGAGTGTTGTACGTTGTTGCATGAGAGAGGAATAGCACTTTTATTATCACAGTACAGAGGGATTTTGTTGAATTCAAAGCCATAGTGAGATAATTGGGATCTCATCCATAGGATTTGAGCACAACAAGATGACATGGCTATGTATTTAGCCTCTGTAGAGGAAATAGAAGTACTCATTTGCTTCTTTGAAGACCAGCTCACAAGCTTATCACCCAAAAACTGAGCACCTCCAGACGTACTTCGACGAGTATCTTGACATCCTGCATGATCAGCATCTGCATAGGCTGTTAGAGACATACCGGTGTCCTTCGGGAACCAAAGTCCCATATTGATGGTTCCTTTGAGATACCGAAAGACCCGTTTAACCGCTTCAAGGTGCTTTTTAGTAGGCTTAGCCTGGTATCTAGCACACATGCAAACAGCGAACAAGATGTCTGGTCTACTAGCTGTGAGGTACATCAGGGATCCAATCATACTATGATATTTCATTTGGTCTACCATGATCCCTGAGTGGTCCTCATCTAGTTTAGTACGTTTAATCATGGGAGTGTCAACAGGGTCACTAGAATCGAATCCAAATTTCTTTAAAATTTCATTAGCATATTTAGATTGATTTATAAAAATGCCTCCGGGACTTTGTGAAATTTGTAATCCAAAGAAAAATGACATTTGTCCCATCATTGACATTTGAAATTTAGAACCCATTTCATTTGAAAAACGGTCACACTCATTGGGGTCAGTCGAGGCAAAGATGATATCATCAACATAAATTTGAACGTGAATTAAATGTTTGCCTAACTTCCTGGTGAACAATGTAGGATCAACTGCTCCTTTGCTGAATCCAGTAGATAGAAGAAACTTTGATAGTGTATCATACCATGCCCTTGGAGCTTGCTTTAAACCATAAAGAGCCTTCTTCAAACGATAAACGTGAGTAGGATGCTTTGGATTCACAAATCCTTCAGGTTGGCTGACGTAGACGACTTCCTTAAGATCTCCATTGAGAAACGCCGTCTTTACATCCATCTGATAGACTACCATGTTCTTACTTGCAGCGTTAGCCAAGAAGATTCTGATTGACTCGATACGAGCGACAGGAGCAAATAATTCTTCAAAGTCAATACCCTCCTCTTGACGATATCCTTTAGCAACTAATCTAGCCTTATTTTTCAGAACATCTCCATGCTCATCAAGCTTCACTATGAAGATCCACTTAAGAGCAATGATCATAGCACAGTCTGGAGCAGGTACTAATTCCCATACATCTAATTGATCAAACTCCTGAATTTCTTCTTGCATGGCATTGAACCAGCTATCTTCATTCATAGCAGTTTTAACATCTTTAGGTTCGATCTTAGAGAGTACAGAGTTGAAGAAGCACCATAAGGCATCGGTTGCAATTATTTCCTTGTGGATACTGGACGAGAGAGGTTTCCAATGACGTTGTCCAGTGGATGATCATGTGTCCATTTTCTGAGGTGTTCATGTGGTTGTTGTTATGGGACTGAAGTAGCAGAGTCAATGTCTCCTGAAGAAGATGGTTCTGATGATGATTCAGGAGCAAATATGTTTTCAAATGGATCATCTTCAGGACTAGCAAAGGGATTAACTTCATCATTGATGCCAGAAACAGTTCCATGATGTACATTTGAAGATTGATGATTTGTTGATGAGACAGAGTGATCAGCAGTAGGAGCTTCTTGACTTAGTGATATTGAGACTGAAGGATTGACTTCATTCATAGGGATATGAGCAGCCTCTGTTGTGGGAATTGATAGATCATTAGCACTTGGCTCATAGTGTTCATCAAACATCGGATCAAACAATTTCTTCAAATCATCTTCAGTAGAAGGTACATATGGAGTTGCTGGTGAGGAATTTGGTACAAGGGATGAACCAATGGGACAGTTTTGAAGTGCGGGTCCAGAACTGGATTGTCCAAGATCTATTTGACCGGTCAGCTCATCAAACGTAACGTGAATTGTTTCCATGATATTTTAGGTTCTATTGTTGTAGATTCGGTAACCTTTTCTGTTTGGTGCATATCCTACAAATACTCCAATGTCCGCTTTAGCTTTTAGTTTACCTAAATCTTGACCATCATTAGTTGGATAACATAAAGTACCAAACACACGAAGGTATGATAGATCAGGTTTTCTATTGTGGACAAGTTCATATGGAGTCTTTCCATGAGAAGTGTGAATTAGAGATCGATTTTGAGTGTAACATACAGTGGGAATAGCTTCAGCCCATAGAAACATTAGAACCTTTGAGTAAATCAGCATTGTTCTTGCAACTTCTACAAGAGTTCCATTTTGTCTTTTAACATTTTCATAAAATTCATTGAGTTCTTTATTAACAAACTCAGTTCCATTGTCAGTACGGACGATTCGGACTACTTTGTTGAGTCGGATCTGGAGTTGTTTAATGAGTTTAATGATGACATCTGGAGTTTCATCCTTTGTCCTCAAAAACTTAACCCATGTGAATCGGGAGTAGTCATCAACCACTACTAGCACATATCTCTTCCCATTAATAGTTTGCACTCTCATTGGGCCGCACAGATCCATATGAGGGGTATGAAGAATTTCCATTACTGAGTTTGTGGGTTTTGGTTTGCGGGCATATTTCATGCTTTTTCCCAATTGGCAAGCTGAACAAAGATGATCTTTTTCATATTTTAATTTGGGTAAGCCTCTGACAAGATCCTTTCTGGAAAGATTGTTTATGGTGCCGAAGTTCAAGTGATTGAGACGACGATGCCATAACCAAGACTTTGTTTTAGAAGCCTTTTACAGCAAGCAGATTGGAGAAGACTTCATCATGTCATCGATAGAGATGGTGTATAGGTTTGAACCTCAAGTACCTCTTAATAATTCCACACCATCAAGTTCTCTAATGAAACAAGTATGTTTTCTAAAAGCCACTTCTAGATCGGAATCACAGAATTGACCAACAGAGAACAAATTATGACCAAGACCTTCCACATAATATACCCTAGAAATTACACTTATACCAACCACATAATCTCCATAACCCATAATAGCTCCAAAATGGTCGTTCTCGAATCTAACAGTCCTGATGAATTTACTCACGAAGTTCATGAGCCGCGACCGGTCTCCAGTCATATGCTTGGAACATCCTGAGTCCAGGTACCACAGAACGATTTGAACGATCTGCAGTTGAACACAGACAAGAATGGATAACTGGATAATTGGGATCCCCATGCTAGAATGGGTTCCATTTGGTTAGTAACAGTGATTGGAACTCCCACATCAGAAATAGAAACACCCATATTAGAAATAGAAGCAATGGAAACATTAGAAATAGATGCAGTGCTAGTATCCGTATTTGACCTATTCAAAGTATGTTCACTTCTTAAGGGAATAATTCTACCAGTAGGCATCCATTTTCTAGTGGGCATTGCCTGATTAACCTTATGGCCAAAAGGTATCCATTGATAACCTATCTTACTAAATGTTCTTCCTGTGGGTTTCCACTATTTTCTAACTTTCTTTCGCTTTTGACTTTTAGCCTTCTTAGCTTGATTTTTAACATTAACAGTTTTAACTGAGCATTTGACAGCTTTAGACAAATCATTCATACCACATTCAAGATTAGTAACAGAAACCACGCAATCATCATTACATATTTTGCCGAAAGTAGTAGAATTCGTATTAATTACAGTATGCTTAGAGCTAACACTATAATCAACACAATTCGTTTTATTCAAATTCTCCCTACGGTGATCTTCTACTTTCTTCAATGCACATTCTTAGCTTGCGAGGTCCTATCATTCCTTGTATTTCCTTGAGACTTTGACCTGCTCGCTTTAATGTCACTGATTACTCATGTAGAGGGAACGGGAACATTAGTTGGTTTTGCTACTTTTTGCCTTTCCTGTTTTCATGTGCTGGGATGTGAACTATTCGAAGGCACACTGAGGGTCACTTTCGTAACACTGGAGGTGCTGGGATCTGAACTATTTGAAGGCCTACTAAAGTTTACATTCATAACATTGGGCATTGAATGACTTGTATACTTGGCATTAGGCATAGAACATGGTATCAAGGGATTGACTTGCTCACCTAGGGATTTAGGGCATATTGTAATTAAGCATTCTAGAAGTTCTTGAGATCGTTTGGCATATAGGCATGCATGGCCCATTGCATTATCAAGTGGTTTCTCTAACTTATCCTCTTCTACAATCTCACAGAGACATTCTAGACTATCCTTAAGGTATGAGAAATATGTTTGAATGGCAAGTTGGTTATTCCTAAGATGAGGAGGAACATATTTCACAGACAAAGCATATTTATTACACCCATGCACCTTTGATGCACCATTCTCCCCATTGGTCATTGACATTTTCCGTTTTACCTGACTCTTTAGATTCTCAATTTCCTTTTGCAACAAAGTTATTTGTTCATTATTTTTATTACGAGTGACTTTTATTGACTCAAATAACTCATTGAAATGACGTTTAACCTTTTCATTTTCTTCTAGAAAACTCTCACTTTCCTTTTGTAAAGCATTAACCAAGTTTTGAAGATGAAAGTTTTAAGAATTCCGAGAATCTAAAGGAGGAGGCATTTGGGAGCCAGTCACATTGTTCATTTCACCCTTTAATTGAGAGATTTGGGCTTTCAACTTTCTGATCGTGTTACAATGAGCTCGAATCTGTTCATCACGTTTGCTAATTTCAAAAACTGCATCAAATTTAGGAACATCCAAGGATGTCTTGATATTTGAGGTTTTAACATTTTCTTTCAGATGTTGATATTTTAATTGCAAAGCAAGATGCTGAACTTCTAATTTAGAAAACTATTTTACCAGGTTATCATGATCATCCTGTTCAACCTTATTATGCAGTTTAGAGTTAGTTTTTTCAAGCTCAATAACACGATCATGGGAGACTTTCAGAGCAACAGATAACTCATGAAATTGGGAAGCATTAATGGAACAATTTGTAGCAGTGTGAAATTCATCTTGAGCAATACATTCAGAAATAAGATTCTCATTCAAGGTATGCAAGTTCTTCCTCTCAATCTCATTATATTTTAGTTCTCGCTCATAGCCACTAACCTCAACAATCATCGCATCAAATTCCTTTTCTATTTCTTTAATATCTAAGTGCATCCCCTTTTTAAGACTCTCAAATTGACCTTTTAATTGTTTAAAGAAAGGCATGACCTCAGTTAAATAGCATTTTTTAGTTTGCTCAAAACCCCTTTCCCCTTCAGTTATCCCAGTGGGTGTGATCCTTTTCTTACAAGTTTTCTCAAAATCAACAAATAATTGAAATATGACATATTGAGTGATTAAGGTCTTGCTTTTAGTGGAAATAGTTCTAGGAACTAGATGCATTGGTGTATTTGGAGGATACACAGTCGCTGAATGCATTTTCCTAAGGGGAGGGTTTGTAACAACAAGATTCTCTACTTTTTGCTTATCTAAATTCTTTTTCCAGAACACTTGTTCGGGAGTTAACAACATTTGAGGCTTAAACATGATCAAGGAAATCCAATTCTCCTTTTTGTAATCATGGGGTATGATAGATATTTTCTTCTCTTTACATTTAGGATCATCTAGTTTCTTGTTCATCTTCTCCCTAGTGACTTCATCTGATTTCTTATCTTCCTCAGTGCACTCAGCACAACTAGGTTTCTGTCTAGGCTTAAGGATTTCATTGCCATCATAAATTACCTTATGAGCACTTCTAGCCTTTTTAATGACCTCTGGATTTGGTTCCTCAACAAGGGGAATGCTATGCTTATCGCTTAAGACTCTATGCTTAGTGATTATGTGAGCAGTCTGAATGGTGTTCCCTTGTACGTACAATTTATTTTCAAGCTTGTTTTTCAAAGTTTTCAGATTAGAAAAATCATTCAAAAGTTTTGATTCCTTAGCATTGAATTCTTACTTAAGCATTTTCACATTTTCTTGAAGTTCTTGTTTTTGCTTAGCAGTTTTAGAAAGCTTTTCTTGTAAGGAGTTTAACTCTTGTTTTAATACTTCTTCTCTAAAATTACTTTTTCTAATAATTGTACGCATTTGGTCATTCATTTTCTGCTCACGGGTGGTCATCTCAAATTTAGCACGTTGTTCATAAATAGCAACACGTTCTTTATAGGCATTCAGTTCAGAGACAACTGAATCATCAGGGGCACATTAAGTGAATTCATCAAAAATATAGTTATCATTGACTGCAGAGGATGAATTACTTGGTACAACCTTACTTTCACTTTGCTTTACATATTGATCATATGGGACAATATTGCTATTACCCTCATCATCAATATCTGATTCATAAGTTTCAGGAGATTGTAATTCATTACGCATCTTTTGCTCATCAACATTATCATATAGTTTTAATACCTCTGAAATGATTTGGTCTTTGGATGGACCAGTTTGTTGTGGAGGAGAGACCTTTGGAGAAACCGTAGGTGAGATGCTAGCCATGAAGATTGTTTGAGCAGTAGGTTCTTCATCTACATGAGAGTCAAATGCATCACAATCAGCTACTTGAAAGGCATTATGATGATTATGACATATCTCCTGAATTGGCTGTTCATCAACATCAGCATCATAAGCCTTGGCATTCCCTTCAGCAAGAAACAGTAACTCCTCTTCATCCAAAGTTGCTCCATTGTCCTGAGCTTGCACTAGCAACATCTTATCCCTGAAGTACTCGGCATTTTGAGTGCATTTTGGCGATGTGCAGTTCCTTGCAATATGTCCCTCACCACCACAATTGTAACACTTGATCGGCTTTACTTGTCCTTGAGTTCCATTCCTTCCCCTATTCTGATTTGCCACATACCCTCTATTAACTCTACCTCTTCTTTGTTCATACTGCCTTTCTTGAACTGGTTGTACCATAACCTTCCCATCTCTAACAGTAGCCTGATTGTGTGGATTAGATGCTGTTCTGAGGTTATTGTTGGTGTGTGGGAGAGAGTTCATGTTTTGACTGACCATGAGAGCCAGTTGATTAATGAAGTTTCCCACGTGTGCATCAGCATCAGCTTGTTTGAACATTGGATCAGGAATGAGTTTGTGATTACCATTACCCATGGGTATAACTTGAGATGCTTTGGTGGTAATTCCAATGTTTGAGTAGAAGGCAGTTGAATCATTTGATGAGCTTATCTCTCCCTGGTTGGTTTTGAACTGATTAAGAATCCTTTTTTCAAACATAACATGTCTCTCATTCTGAAGAAGGAAGGCATAGAGTTGCTCATAGTTTGTATTCTTCAATCCTTTGGTTAGCTTCACAGAGGTGACAAACTTGTGCCATTCAGGATTCATGTTGTTCACAAACTTTGAGTTTAGCTGAATGTTTGGCATAGTTATTATGATGTTTTTCATATCATTCACAAGCTTGTGGAATCTCACGTAATACTCATAGACACTCTCATCTGGTTTCATCTTGAAGTGCTCAAATTCATCATAGAGTTGTGATTCTATGTCTTCTATAGTAAGTTCAGAACCTGAGAGAAGCATCTTGACATTATCCCACACTGCCTTGGCTTCAGTGTTGTGATTGATCAGCTTGTAGATATCTTTTGAAAGACCTTGAAGTATGATGTTAGAAGCCCTGATATCAGCATCGAATCTCTTTTTCTCCTTATCATCGAGCTCATCATATGTCTTTGGTCTGTCTATTCCATAGATCATTGTTCCATCTGCATCTGTATCAATTAAGTCTCTTGTAGTCTCAATCTGATAAGGTCCTTCATCAATCGATTTGAGAATGTTGACCCTATTTTCCTTTCCAAGACATTACAATCTGATTCTATGAGCCTAAGAGTCGTAGTCGGTTCTGTCAAGCATGGGTGGACGAGTATCTGAACCAGCTGCTTGAACATCCTCGGCAACAGTGGAGATGATTGTAGGTACGTTGGTAGACATGTTAACAGATTACACGGGATTTTATAACTCTATGATTAAACTGGGAAATAGAATCTTTCAAGGGATTTTACTGAATCAAGAGAAAACCGTATTATAAGCAAAAATCACCCAAGTCGGTAAGAAACCTTGAACCAAGTCGCTAAGAACCAAGTTGCTAACTATCAAGTCACTATAATGCCAAGTCGCTAAGACACAGGCAAGTCGCTAAAGAACAACTCGCTAAGCACCAAATCGCTAAGTTATCAAGGCCCTAAATAGCAACTCGCTAGGCACCAAATCGCTAACACCAAGTCGCTAACAAACTTAAGTACAACGCTAACTTTCACCAAGTCACTACCCATAGTGGAGAATCTACTAAGTGTACTGTTTGTCAGCTTGTCTCAATAGACAAGTCGCTAAGCTCAAATCGCTAACAGCTTCAACTACAACTCGCTACCAACTTACAAAGAAAGTCACTACCAAGATTAATAAACCGTGGCTCAAGTTGCTAGCAGGAAAAACTCACAAACACCACTATTTAATCCAAAAACAACCCAACCACGATGATTCAAGCTTACCAAATCAAAACCCAAGCATATACAATGATTCTAAACACAAAAGTACACCCAAAATTCAAACTTTAACACTAGAGATGATCCAAATGATGCAAAAACCACTAAATTTTTTCAAACTCTAAAACCATCTAAAAACCACTAGAAATCCAAGAATATGTAAGAGATGATCAAACCTTGGCTCTTGATACCATTTGTAACATATTGGATTTCACAAACACACTAAACCATAATCATAAATAGGCGTATAAGAGGTTTTAGAGAGAGAAAGTTAGAGACTTGGGAACTTTAGTAAGAGAAAGAAAAATCTTATTATGAGCTCCAACTCTCTACCTTGGGAGGTAGAGAGTATTTATAGTCATTACATAAAACGCCACCTGATGGGCTGTGGATCAGGCATACAGTGGGTAAAGACCCGTCCATCCTCCACGGTGTTACTTAACTAACTACTACTTAATCTTAAAATCACTACGACTACGAGCTTTCTAACGATTACATATACTTGAGGTGACCGACACTTTAATAGCTGGATTTACTAAATCCTAACATTGGTTTTTGATGATACTGAAGAGACAGAAAGTGATTTCGATGTCATACTCAAAAGTCACTCAGGCGATGCTCAAAGGATAAATAAGTTGCATGCTATATACTTGCCATCCCAGTTTCCCTTGCTTTTTCTGTTTGTAGAGCTTGGTTGTCACATGGACTTATGGTATCGCAATATTGAAAAGCCTACAAGAAGAGGAAAACGAATGTTTATGAAAACGTTTTATTGCTATCAGTTACACGATAGAATAGCTTATTACAACCTATTGACTAGAGGTGGTCGGCTTTTTCAGCAATACGTTGTGACAGCCTAGTGTAGTATAGAGCAAAACAGAGTGGATTTCGTGCGTAAGAATATGTCTAACATAAGAGGTGATTATTTTTCGGGGTTGTACGATGCAGTGGCAAGAGGGATATCGACGGTTCAGACGTAGGGTCACGTATAATTTTACCATCATCATTCACTGGAGGCCCCCGATATATGTATAGCCACTACTTGGACGCTCTAACTATATGTAGAGTATATGGTAACCCATCGTTTTTCATCACGTTCATATGCAACACAAGGTGGCCAGAAATACAATATTATATGATGGCACACCCTCATCTGATTGCAGCTGACTGACCAGATGTTGTTGGCCGCATCTTTGAGCGCAAAATCCACTCGCTGATAAAGTATCTTCATGACTCCCGTCCCTTTGGAACTTTGAATGCAGGTGTGTTATGTTTAGTAAAGTGCTAATTATTTAGGTTATTTATGTATGCAATTGTTGCTTCGAACGTCTTGTCTGATTGAATTTTTTTTTCACAGTATTGTACACTGTTGAGTTTCAGAAGAGGGGTCTACCTCATTGTCATATCCTGTTGTGGTCGTTACGACGAGCAGAAACTATACAGCCGCAAGATGTGGACAAATACATTAGCGCTGAACTTCCTAACGAATACTGTTAGGAATTAGAAAATATAGTCATTAAAGTATCGGTCACCTCAAGTATATGTAATCATTAGAAAGCTCGTAGTCGTAGTTATTTAATGTTAGTAAGTTGTTAGTTAAGGAAAACCGTGGAGGACGGACGGGTCTTTACCCACTGTATGCCTGATCCACAGCCCGTAGGTGGCGTTTATTGTAAGATACTATAAATACCCTCTACCTCCTAAGGTAGAGGGTTGGAGCTTCAATACCATTTTTCTTTGTTTCACATAGTTCCCAACTCTCTTCCATTTCTCTCACTAGAACTTTCTCTCTCTAAAACTTGTTAACGCCTCATGTGATCATGGTTTGATGTGTTTTGTGAAATCCTATATCTTAAAATTGGTATCAAGAGCCATGGTTTGATCATCTCTCTTACAGATCCTTGGATTTCTAGTGGTTTTATATGGTTTTTGGGTTTGAAAAAGTTTAGTGGTTTTTGCATCATTTAGATCATTTCTTGTGTTAAAGTTTGAATTTTGAGTGTACTTTTGTGTTTAGAATCATTGTATGTGCTTGGGTTTTGATTTGTAAAGCTTAAATCACTGTGGTTGGGCTTGTTTTGGATTGAAAAGCATTGTTCTTAAAGTTTTCTACCTAGCGACTTGGCTCTCGGAGTTGTTTTCTTGGTATCGAGTTACTTTGTTAATTTCTAGTGACTTGTAGTTAGAGGAGTAGCGACTTGAGCCTAGCGACTTGTCTATTGAGATAAACTGACAAACAGTACAAGTTAGTGGAGGTTCCACTTCGGCTAGCGACTTGGTTGGGTTAGCGACTTGTTTCTATTATTTCTAGCGACTTGGCTTTATAGTTCTTGGCGAGTTATTCTATTAGCGACTTGTCTACTTAGCGATTTGGTGCAGTAGCGACTTGTGTTCAGCGACTTTATTCTTAGCGACTTGGATACATAGCGAGTTGTTCTTTAGCGACTTGTCTGCTTAGCGATTTGGTGCTTTAGCGACTTGTGTTCAGCGACTTGGGTCTTAGCGACTTGATTCACAGGGACTTGAGGTTTAGCGAGTTGCTACTTAGCGACTTGGTGCTTAGCGACTTGGTTCAAGGGTTTTAGTGACTTGGTTAATATTTGTTTCTAATACGGTTTTCTATTGATTTAGTAAAATCCCGTGAAAGAATCTATTTCCCGGTTTAATCATAGAGTTATAAAATCCCGTGAAATCTGTAAACATGTCTACCAACGTGCCTACAATCATCTCTACTGTAGCTGAGGACGTTCAAGCAGCTGGTTCAGACACTCGTCCACCCATGCTTGACATAACTGACTATGACTCATGGGCTCAATGAATTAGGCTGTATTGTATGGGAAAGGAAAACGAAGTCAACATTCTCAAGTCAATTGATGAAGGACCTTATCAGATTGGGACTACAAAAGACATAATTGATACTGCTGCAGATGGAACAATGATCTTTGTGTAACATATTGGATTTCACAAACACATCATATCATAAACACAAGTAGGCGTACAAGATGAGGTATTAGAGAGAGAAAGAGTTAGAGGTTTGGGAACTTAGTGAGAGAAAATGAAAGTGTTATTATGAGCTCCAACTCTCTACCTTGGGAGGTAGAGAGTATCTATAGTCTTACACAAATCGCCACCTACGGGCTATGGATCAGGCATACAGTGGGTAAAGACCCGTCCGTCCTCCACGGTGTTACTTAACTAAATACTACTTAACTTATAATAATCTACGACTACGAGCTTTCTAACGATTACATATACTTGAGGTGACCGACTCTTTAATAACTGGATTTACTAAATCCTAACAATCTCCCCCTAAGGGAGGTCACCTTAAAAATACATTGAATACAAACAGAAATTACACTTAGATTGTTCTTGGATTCTTGTTATTGTTCTTTGGTCTGTAGCTCGTAGTCATTGATTCTTCATTTTTGCATGTTTGGATAATCCAAGTGAAGGTCTTTTACTGATCCACGTGATAATGAGTATTGAGCCAGCTTTGAGATCATCAGCTAACATAAATCTCTGACTCTTCCATTGTGGTGTTGGTATTATGTGATCATGTGACATTTGGACCGACATGCTCACATTCTGGATCATGATTTCTTCGTATTAGAGTAGCGGAAGCTTTAGTTGATTCATGATATTTGCAGCAGCGTAGCAGAAGCATGGAGTGAAAATATCAGAGTCATTGATTCACTTAATCATGATTTCTTTAGAAGTGAATATGTTGAGTGAGCATGCGGCTATGGATTGACTGCTTCATTCTGATCAGCTGCAAACGTCAGGGGCGTACCTGCATACAACAGTTAGCAATAAAGTGCACGAAAGTGTCTCTGATCACTTTCGTTGAATTGAGGTACATGGCCCACGGTTCCCCGTTGATCAGTACAAGTACTGCATGTGATCAGGTATAATTCCGAAGAATTTCCTTGACAGGATTTCGCAGCTGGTCTAGATGTTCTCAAACCGGAACGTCTCAAAGAAGACAATACGGAGTGAGTGAACCAGCGAATTGAGATTCACCAACTGATGAAAATGATTTGAAAAACAATCGTGTACTGCTTAATAGAAATTGTTTTTGCAATACAGCGAAGGTTTTAATGAAAATCAATTATCAATCATAAATACCTTTTATTTTGAAGTAATAGTACACAGTCGATGTGCTAAAGACAAGACTTTTTAAGTACAACTACCGGTTTTTCAAATGTATTCTTCAATCCATAACCTAAACCAGGATCGATTCAAAAGATTGAATCGCCCCATTGTTTCTGCTCAGTTGTCACATGGTTGATCTATTGGATAGATCTCACATGCCACCCACCAGGAGCTTGTTTGATGTTGGCTCCAGAAGGCTTTCCATCTTCATTGTGAATATGTTTGCATATCACTCAGATGTTCTGGCAATACCACAAGGATAATGCATAGGACTTATAAGATATAATCTCTCTTTCCACATTGTGTGAAACAGAGAGTCTTCATTGACAGTGTCCTAATGATATTTATTTGATGATCTCGTGGCTCTAGACTCAATTGTGTACATTTGGTTTCCTATGCTGGAGACTAGGGAGAGGGTCTCCTTCTTCAATATCAACAAACTCTAAGATAAAGTCGATAGATAATGTCGGTTCCCCGTGAGAATGAAACAAGCCCTTTTAAGAGGAACTTGAGTAGCTTGGGAAGTTTAGAGCAGTGCATCACTGGGTGCATGATGTCTTGTCTTCAATACCAGTGTAACCATAGTAACCACCAGTAGCATATGAATTGAACCCGGTTTCTGCCCTAAAGTTGAATTAATGGAGGGCTATTTCTTTTCACCCCTTTTCACATTCAATTCTTTTTCATTCTTCAACCTCTTCAGTGCTTACCGAGATTTCATAACTAGAACCTTGTTGGGTTTATTTCAGTTCTAGCTCTATCTCAGTCCGCACTCTTCCCATATCTCACTTTTCTCCTTTTTTATCATACCTAAGGACTCTACACTATCTAGTGGATTGTCCCTGGGTAGATCCCTCCGGTTCTGGCGGATCGTGGGAATGAATACCTAACCTAACCATCCTTATATCACCATACATAAAGTAAATTTGGTTGGTCTATTTGGTATTGTTCATCTGCCGTTAGAACCAATTGAAAATCAATCCAGATACTTGTGATATATTATCAAAGCATTTTGTACCTGAATTGTTTTTGATATTTTTAGAAAATAGCTCCCCCTCAACATGTGCATCATGTATTAGAAATCGTTTTAGCACACGGAGGCACGAGGAAGGATTAACTTCTTTGATTACCATTTTCTAAAAAATATCAACATCACTTCCCTGTATAAATCAAGTAGATAAAGCATATTGGGGAAGGATGAGGTTTTTATAATTTTGCTCCCCCTCAATATGTGCCTCGAGGTTTGAAAGAATTTTGCACAAACTAGAGGGAACCTGCACTTTGAGACAAATCAATCACGTTTCAATTCTTTGTGGTTTTAAAAGGATGCTCCCCCTCAACATGTGCATGGAAAATTTGAAATAGTTTGGCACATGTGGGGAGGAAAGCTTGCTAAACACTTGTGAAACCATTTATCGAATCATCAGTTTAAATCCAATTTAAATCACAAATTCTCCTCCGATCACAATTTTCAAATCATTTGAGATTTGTGATCTCTGTAGATTTAAATTTGATTTTAAAAGCTTTTGAGGAGAATTGTGAATTAATTATGGAAACATTTTAACTGATAAGGATCGGATTATGAGACTTTAAACTCCATTGATTAAATATGCATGATTATCTTTTTGAAAACAATTGTATGACGAATAACCTTTTGATTTAATTGAAATCATTCTCCCCCTCAATCAATGACATAAGTTGTTGATTGAGAGATAGATATTTTTGACAAACGTTAAGTCCAGATGATTTTCAAAAATAGAGTCCGAGTTGTTTTTCAAAGCAATTAGTTTTCATTGGATAGTAAGTAATTGTTTATAGAATCAGAGCATTAGATTTGAAAAACAAGAAAAAGCATTGCTCTGTTCTTCCTTTGAAAAACGGGTTACTGCCTGAAATGACAATAAACCATTGTTTCACTTTCTCCCAAAAATATTTTTGATTTTTTAATTTTTTTTTTGATTTTTTTAAGAACATTCGAACAACATCTAAAATCCCGTGTCATTCTTTGAATGACAGCACAAAGACCGTAGATATTATTGAATCGAGAAAAATCATGACAAAAAGACAATATTTTTTGAAAATTTTCAAGATTTTCAAATTTTTATGGATTTTTGAAAGTTTTATATTTTTCTATTTGCTTTATGAAAATATTTACAAGAGATGGATGAAGAAAGACCTTTACTCCTCGTCTTCCTCTTGAAGACGTTTGAGTGTTTCCGGTTGTAGACTCTTTAGACCAAGTCGTGGGAGGATAAACTCAAAACGTTCCCTAGGAAGAGCTTTGGTGAAGATGTCTGCTAACTGGTATTCAGACCTCACAAAATAGAGTTCCACCACACTGTTTTCTACTTGCTCCCTGATGAAATGATGTCGAATGTCGATGTGCTTTGCTCTTGAGTGTTGTACGTTGTTGCATGAGAGAGAAATAGCACTTTTATTATCACAGTACAGAGGAATTTTGTTGAATTCAAAGCCATAGTCAGATAATTGGGATCTCATCCATAGGATTTGAGCACAACAAGATGACATGGCTATGTATTCAGCCTCTGTAGAGGAAATAGAAGTACTCATTTGTTTCTTTGAAGACCAGCTCACAAGCTTATCACCCAAAAACTGAGCACCTCCAGACGTACTTCGACGTGTATCTTGACATCCTGCATGATCAGCATCTGCATAGGCTGTTAGTGACATACCAGTGTCCTTCGGGTACCAAAGTCCCATATTGATGGTTCCTTGGAGATACCAAAAGACCCGTTTAACCGCTTCAAGGTGCTTTCTGGTAGGCTTAGCCTGATATCTAGCACACATGCAAACAGCGAACAGAATGTCTGGTCTACTGGCTGTGAGGTACATTAGGGATCCAATCATACTACGATATTTCGTTTGGTCTACCATGATCCCTGAGTGATCCTCATCCAGTTTAGTACGCTCTATCATGGGAGTGTCAACAGGGTCACAAGAATCAAATCCAAATTTCTTTAAAATCTCATTTGCATATTTAGATTGATTTATAAAAATGCCTCCGGGACTTTGTGAAATTTGTAATCCAAAGAAAAATGACATTTGTCCCATCATTGACATTTGAAATTTGGAACCTGATTGTGCAAAAGATTGCACTACCAGGCTTCGATGAGGATCAAAGTAATGAGGGGTGTGTGTTCCAGACAAGACTCGCCTGTAACCTGAGAATAAGAAATACTAAGACACTACGTTAAGTGATTGAGCAGGGGTAGGACCCTGCGAACCACCTCCGGCATGAGAGTAAGTATGAGTTATGGTTGTATAAGTGTGTGAAAGTAAAGAGATGAGTGTGAAATGAGCATACCATAATCCATTGCCCGTCCAACCTATTTATAATGAATGAAATAGGGTTGAGAGCACTTCTGCATGAATGTCGGAGATCATGGGGGCGTTCCATGATTGTGGATAACCGCTAGGGCTTAGTGACCTACGTTCTCAGACTTGACGGGGAAGCCAAGAGAGAGAGGGAGATCGTGGGTTTGACCAAGTCAGGAGGTTCCCTTATCCATTGTCCTTCGTTAGCCATACCCCGAAGGGCTTAGGGCTTTGGATGGCGAGTTCCCCTTAGGTAACCTTCGTGCCAACGAATGGTTTGACGCCTATGGATATTTTGGAATCCTAACTTGGGACTTCATATAGAAGGGCTTTGACACGTCTCGGAGGAGTGTCCTTCGAGCTACTCGGAGGGTACATCATCAAGCCCCCCAGTCGAAAGTGATGTATATGAGCGAGGAGACATTGCTTTCGACTTCATGCTGCGAAAAAATATCATCCTGCTGCGAAGTGTGTTAGTTAAAGGATAATAATGTACCTGACTTAGCGCATTTAATGCTAATCACTTATTACTACTACCCGCTACAGGAATCACACTTCCCCAACTTACCCGGAGACCAAAAGTCGCCTTTATTCAAAAATTAAAAAATTTGACCCGGATAAGACTTATCCCTGGGACACGTGTACGGTGTTTGAGAGAGAAAAGGGAGTACAAAAAAGGGGGTAGATGCAACCCTAGTTTATTTTACTCTCTTCGTCTCACCTCCACACGCAGTAAAACTTCATCGCCTTCACTTCCGAAACTAAAGGTAATCCTTCCTTCGTACTGAAAGTTTGCTGTTTTTTTTATATATAAAAAATGGATTCCAAGTTTATTATAAAGCAGCAAAAGTGTACATTGTCTGCAAAAGATCTTCATGATCACTTACCCGATTATCCCATCCCAATAGAACACAAAGTGATGCTACCCAAACCTTCTCAGGGAATCTTTGATGCTCCTACAGGTTTCGTAGGGTTGTATACACATGCATTTAGTCACTAAAACCTTAGGATTCCGTTACATCCACTGATTTTAGAGTTTATGCAATACTACAAAGTTTACATCTCTAGGTTTAATCCCTTTGGGTTTGCCAAATTGACTACATTCATAGTAATGTGCAAAGCCTACGGATATGAACCAACCTTGACAGTTTTAAGAGGATTCTTGAACTTGTACCCCGGGGGCAATTGGTTGACACTAGCAAAAAGACATGAGCCAGATGTACCCAATCTGTTTGAAAAAGTTTACACAAACATATCGAGTTAGAAGGGTAGCTTTTTCTACGTGCAAGACACTATTGTTCCCCCTACATATTCAGAGCTGTTGAACAAAGAGAATAGGTATAATGCTAAACGGTATAATGACCCCCTGCCCTACGAGGTTCGAAGTGATCCTTGTTACCTGCGTTTGGCAAAGTATCCTGTGGATGTGGAAGTATTCCCTGAAGCCATCTTATACATGGCTGGGATTGCTCAGAGTTGGGAGGGGTCTCCCAAGAAGCCTATGATCATATACCAAGGAAAAAGTATGTTTATCCACTTTTATTTAAATAGGACCAATGTAGCACTGATATTTATTTCTTTTTGCTTTGATTTTGCAGAGATGTCGTTCAGAAACTTCATGTTCCAAGAATTTGATGAAGATTTAAGTTTCATGCCTGCGGAGAAAGCTGAGGAGTCTTATGGCGTTGGCTCCCCTTCAACATCTGTGAATAACAATGAGGTAAGCATCCCGAAGCCAGAGCCTATTTCATCAGCACCCCCACAATCTGCTGTGGCGGTCACATCCCAACTGGTGGAGAACATTGCTGACTCAGACGATCCTGCGGATGAGGATGTCCCCATCGTTGGCTCAACAGGAATAGCTGATAGGCTAAAGAGTAGGAAAGGGACAGCGACCAAGGCTGTGAAATCCAACAAAAGGAAGAATCTCCTGCCTACCTCTGGGAGTAGAGTTGTGAAGCATAAAAGTACCGAGGGCAGAAAGCTTATCAAGTCTGCCTTCGAATTGCCTGACGAATCCGTTGAGGTTCATGGTAAGTATTTCTATCTTATGAGACATTGTGAAGGTAAAAATATAACTGTTATGCTAACCTGTGTATATTTTGTTGCTCGTAGGTCTTCCAGAGACGAAGGAGCTTCCAAATGCCTTAGCCTGTCATCGGATTGTTGACCATGTGACCCCTCCACAGTGGAAGAGTATGCTTGAGAACATGTCCATTGAGAAGTTCTGTGACATGCATGATAATGGGGTTGCGAGGCAGGCGGTGATGGATAATCACTTGAATGCCCAGACCAAGGGGTTGCTCAGAACCATGGCCAAGCTGGAAGCAAAGTGTGACGAGATTGAGGGGAACGTTGAGAAGAACCCCGTCGTCCAAGACCTTCGAGAAAAGATAGCTCAGTTGACCAAGGAACGTGGCAATCTCAAACTGGAAGAAGCCAAGGTTATTACTCTCACTGGTCAGAATGCTGCTCTCGAGGCTAAATACGTTGGGTTGGAAAGTGAGAAGGTTAGGCTTAGAGAGGTAGAGGTAAAGTTGAGGGAGGAGATCGATGGCCTGCAAATGAGGTATAAGATGCTGCAGAAAGATCATGCAGAAGTTGTTTCAAAGGTGGTGCCTTACATAGCCATGGAACTCTATCATAGTGACGAGGTGGGAGCTCAGATGTGGAAGGTCATCAAGTCAGCCCTATTTCATGGACGGTGTTTGGCTCTGGAGGAGGTCGCCAAAACAGGTAAGCCTGTGGACCTCTCCAAGATTGAATGCTACCGTCCTACTTCGCAGGCTGAATATGATGAGGCAGGAAATGCATTTGCAACTGCAGAGTACTCCTTCTTTGCTGAGGCAACCAAAGATCTAATGGCACCCCTTGAAGATCTCCTGTCTAAGAAACCTCGGAAACTGAAGCCTACCACTCCAACCAAGAAGACCATGTCTACTAAACCAGTCTCAGTGCAACCCTCCTCCACTCCCTCTCTGAAGAAACAAGAATGAAGGTTGCTCTGTTAGCAGTAATTTAGTTCCAAAGGGTGGCATGTACCCTTAAGACAATTTATTTTATGTGACAATGTGTGTCTTGTTTCCCAAACAATTTAAATGCTTGTGATGTATGGCCATGGGCCAAAAACAATTTGACAGGAGTCTAGGCTCCTTATGCAGGTATAAGGGCAGTAGCCCGTATTTTGAATGCAATAGTGTAGAGGACATACCTCTACATACTTAGCTTAAGTTTGTTATGTAAACTTCTCTTACGCCATTTTTGCGACACTTAAATTTTACAACCTAAGGTTCAACAACCTCATTGTGTGTAAATTACAACACCAAGAATATAATGGCCAACTTGACCATTGACAGAGGGTCACGACCCACTCTATCTCAGATCCTTTACATAGCATGGCTTTGTTAAAAAAAATAAAATTTTACAAGCGCCAAAATCTACTAGGAGAGTTAATGTGAATGTTTAAGTTGGCTTTGAATAATAAGGCATATGTTACAACTCAAGCCATTCGACATTGAAACTCATTAACGACTTGGTTGAACAAATCTTTGTGTTTAAAAAACGAAGCAAGAGATTTGTGGGAAATGTCTTATTTATCATTGAATTGGTAGGAAGGATTACATCATTCTTGAAATGAAAACTAAGACAACTACCAATAATGTGTGCTTTCCCTTGAGAAGCTTTTGATTACAAGAAAAAAGTTAAAGTACTTCTTAAACATAGAACTTTCGAAGGTTCGTACCATTCCATGTTCTGTCGATGGGTTCTCCGAGAAGAGTGGCCAGTTTGTATGCTCCATTGCCGTAGGCCTCAGCTACCATGTAGGGTCCTTCCCAAGTTGGTCCCAGTTTTCCCTGATACTCTGCTTTACTTGCACTGTTGAGGCGCAGTACATATTCTCCGGGCTTGAAAGTGGAAGGTCTGACCCTTTTGTTATAGTAGCCTTCGATCTTATGTTTGTGTATTGCTTCTCGGATGGAGGCTATTTCTCTCCTTTCTTCTAGGAGATCAAGGTTTTCCCTGATCCTATCGTCATTTTGGGAGGCATCATACGTTGCCACACGCTTCGTGTGTACAATTAGTTCCGAAGGGATGACCGCTTCTGTTCCGTATGTTAGGCTGAAGGGGGTTTCTCCGTTGCTTGACTTAGGATGTGTCCGGTGAGCCCATAAGACTTGAGGGAGCTCGTCCACCCATCCATGATGAGTTCGACCTAGCCTTTTCTTGATCCCTTTGATGATTTCTCTGTTTGTAACCTCCACTTGTCCATTACCTTATGGGTGATAGACGGATGTCCAGGATTGTTTTATGTTGAGCCCTTGACAGAAGTCATAGAAGACTCCTTCGACAAACTGTTTCCCGTTGTCAGATATGATGATGTGGGGTACTCCGAATCTGCACACAATGTGTTCCCATACAAACTTCTCAATCTGTCTTCCTGTCACCGAGGCTAGGGGTTTTGCTTCCACCCACTTGGTGAAGTAGTCGATCGCTACTTGCAAGAACTTGACTCCTCCGGGAGCTATAGGCATAGGCCCTACAATATCGATGCCCCACTGGGAGAAGGGCCACGCGGATGTCACACTTGTCATATCTTGCTTTGGCATTTTTGGAACGTTTGAGTGTATCTGACAAGCTTCACACTTGAGGATGATTTCGGTTGCGTCCCTGTGCATCGAGGGCCAATAGTAGCCTAACTTCATTATCTTCGAGACAACTGAGCGAGGTCCTGCATGGAGACCGCAAGATCCTTCATGGACTTCGGCTATGATGCTCGAAGCTTGCTTGGGGCCTACGCATCGTAACCAAGGTGATAAAAATGACCTCCTATATAGGGTTTCCCCTATTAGTCGGTACTGCGGGGACTTAACCCGAATCTTTCTTGCAAGCTTGGGATCTTCAGGGAGAAGACCACTTATCAAATATTCCCTTATGGGAGTCATCCATGTCTCTCCTTCTTCGTGAATCACATCGGCGACCTCTTTGAGAACGATGGATCTTTCAGGAAGGACTTCCACGAGAACCTCCTTAGTGAGATGAGCGAAAGCCATGGAAGCTAGCTTGCTTAATGCGTCTGCCTTTTTGTTCTGGTTCCGGCGAACATGTTGGATGGTGTAAGAGTTGAAGTTTTCGAGCATCTCTTTTGTCTTTTCCAAGTACTGTTTGATGACGGGTTGCCTTGCTTCGTAGGAACCTGTCACTTGGTTTGCCACCAATTGGGAATCTATGAAGACCGCGAGAGTTTTGACCTCCATATCTTTGGCTAGTCGGAGTCTTGCTAGTAGCTCTTCGTATTCCGCTTCATTGTTTGTGGCTTCAAACTCAAACCGAAGAGCATATGTATGCTCCTTCCCTTCAGGACTGACTAACATTAGACCTGCTCCGGAGCCATCGGAACTGGATGCTCCATCTATGTAAAGCTTCCATTTAACCTGCACTTGAGAAAGATTAGCTTTGGGCTTTTCCTTTTCTTCATCGGGTCCGGAAGGTGTTTCTGCCAAGAAGTCTGCAAGGATTTGCCCTTTGATAGAACTACGTCCTTTAAACTCGATTTCATGTTCTCCGAGTTCAATAGCCCATTTAGCCACCCTTCTAGACTTTTCAGGTTTAGACAAGATCTGCTTCAGTGGCTTATCGGTTAAGACTGTAATTGGGTGGGCCTGGAAATAGCGTCAGAGCCTCCTTGCTGCGTAAAACTTCTCCAAGGTTGGGTAGTTGACCTCCGCTCTTTGTAGGACCCTGCTAACAAAGTAAATTGGGATCTGTCGCTTTTCTCTCTCTGCCATAAGGACTGCGCTAATACTTTCTGCTGAGGATGCCAAATACATAAACAACACTTCGCCTTTGATTGGGGTTGTAAGTGTTGGAAGTATTTCAATGAACTCCTTCATCTTCTGAAAGGCTACTTCAGCGTCTTGGCTCCACTGGAAATTTTTCTTGTCCGTGCATCCTTTGAGTGTCTTGAAGAAGGGTAGGGACCTGTCAGCTCCTTTCGACAAAAATCGACTTAAGGCTGCCAACTTCCCATTCAGGCTCTGCACATCTTTTAGACACTTAGGGGCTTGGAGATCGGAGATGGCTTTGACCTTAGAGGGGTTAGCTCGTATCCCCTGCTTAGTGATCAAATGTCCTAAGAATTGTCCTTCCTCGACACCGAAGGAGCATTTCTTAGGGTTCAGCTTCATGTTGATTGCCCGGAGCTGATCGAATGTTTCCTGTACATCAAGGAGTACGTCCTCCTCAGTGTTGCTCTTGATAACCATGTCATCAACGTAGGCTTCGAGATTCCTGCCTATCTGTTTGTTGAAGGCTTTATCTACGAGACGTTGGTAAGTAGCCCCTGCGTTCTTCAAACCGAAGGGCATCTTTCTGTAACAGTAGACACCTTTACTTGTGTAGAAGGCTGTCTTTTCCTCGTCCTCCTTGGCCATCTGGATCTGATGGTACCCCTTGTAGGCATCTAAGAATCATTTTAACTGGAAGCCTGCCAAGGATTCTACCTTCCAGTCGATTTCGGGTAGGGGGTAGCAATCCTTAGGGCATGCTTTGTTGATGTCAGTGAAATTCACGCACATGCGCCACCCTCCGTCGCTCTTTTTTACCAGCACCAGGTTGGCCACCCAAGTTTGGTATTTAACCTCCCTCAGGATGCCTGCTTGTGTAAGTTCATCAACTTCTTTGCAAGCTGCAGCGTTTCTCTCGGGGGCAAGGCTTCTCTTTTTCTGCTTTATGGGCTCAATGTGCTTGTACTCATTGAGTTTATGCTCCGTTCCGAAGGACTGTCCATCTATCAGCAATGTTCTTGGAACACCTGTCATGTCAGAATATTTCCAAGCAAAGACATCAAGGTTAGTTCGTAACAGTTCTGTGAGCTTCGCCTTGAAATTCGCTGGGAGTTGCTTCCCTACTACCACTGTCTGTTCAGGATAGCTAGGGTTTACGACAACTCGCTCCTCTGCATCTGTACAACTAAGAATTGCCATCGGAGGCTCCTCCAATTCCTCTCTGATCTTTTTGACACCATATACACCCTTATCCGCTTTATAACTAGAATGAACAGTTCCTACTCCAAAGGGGGTTTGGAACTTAACAGCTGGTTTGGGGGAAACCTCATCCTTGACAAGTAAGATCAATATTTCGCCTATTCCCACATATACCACAGTTTTTCTAGTCTCTCCTTAACCTCCTCGGAGGCTACCGTTAAGAATCAACATGTCTACGTCTCCTCGCTCAACAGCATTTGGGATCGATAGGACTTGTCTGTCACCATCATCCCTTCGTTGAGGGTCGCTTAAAGTTCCGCTTCGAGTGTCTTGACAATGCTTGATTGGAACTACAGAAACGAACCTTTATAAGACTGTACTGTCCACAAGGTTCTTGTAACGACTATCTACCTGTCAGGAAGCCTTGCCTCGTATTTGAGTTACTCATGTTCGTGTAACTCGGGTATTTCGTCTTTTTCTCTTCGGAACGGGGGCTCTCTTTGCGACGTCGAACGTTTCTTCAAC
>BPTQ01000001.1:79875912-79890919 GCA_019973895.1 Chrysanthemum seticuspe
TGTTAATGTTTTGCCTAATGATGTTAATTGTCCAGTTAATATTGTTAATGCTAATTATCATGCTAAGATGGCAAAAAGGCAAAGGAGAAAGAATGTTAGAAAACAATGGAAACCCACAGGAAGAACATTTAGTAAGTTAGGCTATCATTGGATACCAGTTGGTCATAAGACTAATCAGACAATGCCCACTAGAAAACGGATGCCTACTGGTAGAACTATTCCCTTAAGAAGTGAGCACACTTTGAATAGGGCTAATACAGACACTAGTACTGCATCTATTCATAATGATTCCATTGCCTTAATTTCTGATATGAATGCTTCTATTTCTGATGTGGGTGTTCCAACCATTGTTACTAACCAAATGGAACCCATTCTTGCATGGGGATCCCAATTATCCAGTTATCCATTCTTGTCTGTGTTCAACTGCAGATCGTTCAAATCGTTCTGTGGTACCTGGACTCAGGCTGTTCCAAGCATATGACTGGCGACCGGTCGCGGCTCATGAACTTCGTGAGCAAATTCATCGGGACAGTTAGATTCGGGAATGATCATTTCGGTGCAATTATGGGTTATGGTGATTATGTTGTTGGTGATAGTGTTATCTCTAGAGTATACTATGTGGAAGGACTTGGTCATAATCTATTCTCTGTTGGTCAATTCTGTGATTCTGATCTAGAAGTAGCCTTCAGAAAACATACTTGTTTTGTAAGAGAACTTGATGGTAAGGAACTGTTAAGAGGAACTCGTGGTTCAAATCTATACACCATCTCTATCGATGATATGATGAAGTCTTCTCCAATTTGCTTGTTGTCATAGGCTTCGAAAACAAAGTCGTGGTTATGGCATCATCGTCTCAATCACTTGAACTTCGGCACCATCAATGATCTCTCTAGAAAGGACTTAGTTGTAGGTTTACCTAGACTAAAGTATGAAAAAGATCATCTTTGTTCAGCATGCCAATTGGGAAAAAGCAAAAAGTATACCCATAAACCCAAACCTACAAACTCAATTACAGAAGTTCTTCATACTCTTCATATGGATTTATGTGGACCAATGAGAGTGCAGAATATCTTTGGGAAGAAATATGTGTTAGTTGTGGTTGATGATTACTCTAGATTCACCTGGGTCAAGTTCTTAAGGACAAAGGATGAAACTCCTGATATCATCATCAAACTCATCAAACAGCTGCAGGTTTAACTTAACAAAACCATCAGAATTATCCGTACAGACAATGGTACTGAGTTTGTTAACAAACAGCTTAGTGAATTTTATGAAAGCATTGGAATCAGCCATAAAAGAAGTGTTCCACGAACTCCTCAACAGAACGGAGTAGTTAAAAGACGAAATCAAACTCTTGTGGAAGCCGCTAGAACAATGCTGATTTACTCAAAGGTTCCAATGTTTCTCTGGGCTAAAGCTATTGCCACTGCATGCTACACACAAAATCGTTCCCTGATTCACACTGTTCATAGAAAAACTCCATATGAACTGGTCCACAACAGAAAACCTAATCTCTCTTTCCTTCGTGTGTTTGGTGCACTGTGTTATCCAACTAATGAGGGTCAAGACTTAGGCAAACTGAGAGCTAAAGCAGACATTGGAGTTTTTGTAGGGTATGCACTAGACAAAAAGGGATACTGAATCTACAACAAAAGAACCTGAAATATCATGGAAACAATTCACGTCACATTTGATGAGTTGACCGGTCAAACGGCTCTTGGACAATCCAGTTCAGGACCCGCGCTTCAAAACAGTCCCATTGGTTCATCCCTTGTTCCAAACTCTTCTCAAGAAACTCCATATGTACCTCCATCTAAAGATGATTTAAAGAAATTGTTTGATCCTATGTTTGATGAACAGTATGAGCCAAGTGCTAATGAACTGACGACTCCCTCAGCAGAGGCTACTCGTATTCCTGTGAATGAAGTCAATCCTTCAGTCTCTATATCATTAAGTCAAGAAGCGCCTGCTGCTGAACCTTCAGTCTCATCAACAAATCATCATTCTTCAAATGTACATCATGAAAATGTTTCTGGCATCAATGATGAAGTTAATCCCTTTGCTACTCCTGAAGATGCTCCATTTGAAAACATATTTGCTCCTGAATCTTCATCAGAACCATCTTCTTCAGGAGACATCGACTCTGCTACTTCAGTCCCTCAACAACTACCACATGAACACCTCAGAAAATGGACTCACGATCATCCATTAGACAACATCATTGGAAATCCTTCTCGTCCGGTATCCACTCGTAAACAGCTTGCTACTGATGTTTTATGGTGCTTCTTTAACTCTGTACTCTCAAAGATCGAACCTAAAGATGTTAAAACTGCTATGAATGAAGACAGCTGGTTCAATGCCATGCAAGATGAAATTCATGAGTTTGATCGATTAGATGTATGGGAATTAGTACCAGCTCCAGATTGTGCTATGACCATTGCTCTTAAGTGGATCTTCAAAGTGAAGCTTGATGAGCATGGTGATGTTTTGAAAAATAAGGCTAGGTTAGTGGCTAAAGGTTATCGTCAAGAAGAAGGCATAGACTTTGAGGAATCTTTTGCCCAAGTTTCTCGTATCGAGGCGATCAGAATCTTCTTGGCTAATGCTGCTAGCAAGAACATGGTTGTTTATCAGATGGACGTGAAAACCGCAGTTCTTAATAGAGATCTGAAAGAAGTGGTTTACGTCAGCCAGCCAGAGGGTTTTGTGAATTCAGAGCATCCTACTCATGTTTATCGCTTGAAAAAGGCCCTATATGGTTTGAAGCAAGCTCCTAGAGCATGGTATGATACGCTGTCAAAGTTTCTTCTATCTACTGGATTTAGCAAAGGAGCAGTTGACCCTACTTTGTTTACCAGAAAGTCAGGCAAACACTTAATTCACGTTCAAATTTATCTTGATGATATTATTTTTGCCTCGACCGACCCAATGGAATGTGATCGTTTTTCTAATGAAATGGGTTCAAAATTTCAAATGTCAATGATGGGACAAATGTCATTTTTCTTGGGATTACAAATTTCACAAAGTCCCGGAGGCCTTTTCATAAATCAATCTAAATATGCAAATGAGATTTTAAAAAAATTTGGATTTGATTATAGTGACCCTGTTGACACTCCCATGATTGAACGAACCAAGCTGGATGAGGACCACTCAAGGATCATGGTAGATCAAACGAAATATCGTAGTATGATTGGATCCCTGATGTACCTCACAGCTAGTAGACCAGACATCTTGTTCGCTGTGTGCATGTGTGCTAGATACCAGGCTAAGCCTACTAAAAAGTACCTTGAAGCGGTTAAACGGGTCTTTCGGTATCTCTAAGGAACCATCAATATGGGACTTTGGTACCCGAAGGACACCGGTATGTCTCTAACGGCCTATGCAGATGTTGATCATGCAGGTTGTCAAGATACACATCGAAGTACGTCTGGAGGTGCTCAATTTTTGGGTGATAAGCTTGTGAGCTGGTATTCAAAGAAGCAAATGAGTACTTCTATGTCCTCTACAGAGGCTGAATACATAGCCATGTCATCTTGTTGTGCTCAAATCTTATGGATGAGATCTCAATTATCTGACTATGGCTTTGAATTCAGTAAAATGCCTCTGTACTGTGACAATAAAAGTGCTATTGTTCTCTCATGCAACAACGTTCAACACTCAAGAGCAAAGCATATCGACATTGGACATCACTTCATCAGGGAACAAGTGGAAAAAGGTATGGTGGAACTCTATTTTGTGAGGTCTGAATATCAGTTAGCAAACATCTTCACCAAAGCTCTTCCAAGAGAACGTTTTGAGTTTATTCTTCCACGTCTTGGCTTGAAAAGTCTTCAACCAGAAACACTCAAACGTCTTCAGGAGGAAGACGAGGAGTAAAGGTCTATCTTCATCTATCTCTTGTATATATCTATTCGAAAAACAAAATACAAAATTATAAAACCTGTAAAATCCATAAAAATCTGAAAAATTCAAAAAATCTTCAAAAAATATTGTCAATTTGTTATGCTTTTTCTCGGTTCGTCTATATCTACGGTCTTTGTGCTGTCATTCAAAGAATGACACGGGACTATAGATGTTGTTCGAATTTAAAAAAAAAAAATTAAAAAATGAAAAAATCAAAATATTATTTTTGGGAGAAAGAGAAACAATGGTTTATTGTCATTTCAGGCAAGTAACCCGCTTTCTTAAAGAAAGAACAGAGCTATTATTTATCATTTTTTTTTAAATTCCATGCTCTGATTCTATAAACATTTATCTGCTGAAAACTAACTGCTTTGAAAAATAACTCAGCCTCTAATTTTGATAATCATCTGGACTTATTTGTCACAATATCAAACTCTCAATCAACAACCTATGTCATTGATTGAGGGGGAGAATGATTTTAATTAAATTAAAATGTTATTTGGCTTTAAATTGTTTTCAAAAGATATACATGCATGTTTTATGAATGGAGTTTTAAAGTCTTAAAATCCGATCCTTATCAGTTAAAACGCTTTCATAATCAAGACACAATTCCCCTTAAAAGCTTTCAAAATCAATTTAAATCTATAAGAGATCACAAATCTCAAATGATTTGATAATTGTGATCGGGGGAGAATGTGTGATTTAAATTGGATTTAAACTGATAATTCGGTAAATGGTTTTATAAGAATGTACAAGCTCTCCTTCCCACATGTGACAAACAATTTCAAATTTTCCATGCACATGTTGAGGGGGAGCATCTATCTTAAACCTATGATTTGAAACGTGATCACTTATCTCAATGTGCAGGTTCCCTCTAGTATGTGCAAAACTCTTTTCAAACCTAGAAGCACATATTGAGGGGGAGCAAAATCATGAAAACCTCATCCTTCCCCAAAATGCTTTATCTACTTGATTTGATTAGGGAAGTGATGTTGATATCTTTTAGAAAATGGTAATCAAAGAAGTAAATTCTTCCTCTTGCCTCCGTGTGCAAAACAATTTCAAACATTTGGTGCACATGTTGAGGGGGAGCACTTGTTCTAAAAATATCAAAAACAATTCAGGTACAAAATGTTTTGATAATATATCACAAGTATCTGGATTGATTTTCAAATGGTTTTCAATTGGTTCAAATGGCAGATGAACAATACCAAATAGACCGACCAAATTTACTTTATGTACGGTGATATAAGGATGATAAGGTTAGGTATTGGTTCCCATGATCTGCCAGAACCGGAGGGATCTACCCAGGGACAATCCACTAGTTAGTGTAGAAGTCCTTAGGTATGATGATAAAAGGAGAAAAATGAGATATGGGAAGAATGCGGACTGAGATAGAGCTAGTACTGGAACAAACCCAACAAAGTACTAGCTATGAAGTCTCGGTAAGCACTGAAGGGGTTGAAGAATTAAAAATAATTGAATGAGAAAAGGGTGAAAACAAATAGCCCTCCATATATTCAACTTTAGGGCAGAAACTGGGTTCAATTCATATGCTACTGATGGTAACATCGGTATTGAAGACAAGACGTCATGGACCCACTGACGCACTGCACTTCAACTTTCCAAACCACTCAAGTTCCTCTTAAAAGGACTTGTTTCATTCTCACGGGGAACTGACATTATCTATCGACTTTCTCTTAGAGATTGTTGATATTGAAGAAGGAGACCCTCTCCCTAGTCTCCGGCATAGGATCCAAATATGCACATATTGAGTCTAGAGCCACGAGATCATCAATAAATCTCATTAGGACACTTTCATTGAAGACTCTCTATTTTACACAATGTGGAAAGAGAGATTTTATCTTGAGTCCTACGCATTATCCTTGTTGTATTGCCAGAACATCTGAGTGATATGCAAACATACTCACAATGAAGATGGAAAGCCTTCTGGAGCCAACATCAAACAAGCTCCTGGTGGGTGGCATGTGAGATCTATCAAATAGATCAACCATGTGACAACTGAACAGAAACAATAGGGCGATTCAATCTTTTGAATCAATCCTGGTTCAGGTTATGGATTGACGGATACCTTTGAGAAACCGGTCATTGTGCTTAAAAATTCTTTTCTTTAGCACATTGACCGTGTTCGTATATTTCAAATCAAAAGGTGTTTTATGATTGATAATTGATTTTCATTAAAACCTTCGTTGTATTGCAAAAACAATTTCTATTGAGCAATACACGATTGTCTTTCAAATCTCTTTTCATCAATCAGTGAATTTCTACTTCGCTGGTTCACTCACTCCGTGTTGTCTTCTTTGAGATGTTCCGGTTTGAGAACAGCTAGAGCAGCTGCGAAACCCTGTCAAGGAAATTCTTCAGAATTATACCTGATCACAGGCAGTACTTGTACTGATCAACGGGGAACCGTGGGCCGTGTACCTCAATTCAACGAAATTGATCAAAGACACTTTCGTGCGCTTTATTGCTAACTGTTTTATGCAGGTACACCCAACGTTTGCAGCTGATCAGAATGAAGCGGTCAATCCATAGCCGCATGCTCACACTACACATTCATCTCAAAAGAAATCATGATAAGTGCATCAATGACTCTGATATTTTCACTCCATGCTTCTGCTACGCTGCTGCTAATATCATGAATCAACGAAAGCTTCCGTTACTCTGATGAGAAGATATCATGATCCAGAATGTGAGCATGTCGGTCCGAAAGTCACAACATCACATAATACCAACACCAAAATGGATGTCTCAGAGATTTTTGTTAGCTGATGATCTCAAAAGCTGGCTTGAAATTATTATCACGTGGATCAGTAAAAGACCTCCACTTGGATTAACCAAACATGCAATGAGTGGAATCAATGACTACGAGCTTCGGAGCAAAGTACTACATCAAGAATGCAAGAACAATTGTTAATGTAATATCTGTTTGTATTCAATGTAATTTTAGTATATGTTTGAGGTGACCTCCCTTAGGGGGAGATTGTTAGGAATTAGAAATTCCAAGTATTAAAGAGTCAGTCACCTCAAGTATATGTAATCGTTAGAAAGCTCGTAGTCGTAGTTCTTTTATGTTAAGTAGTATTTAGTTTAGTAACACCGTGGAGGACGGACGGGTCTTTACCCACTATATGCCTGATCCACAGCCCGTTGTGTGGCATTTTATGTAAGACTATAAATACTCTCTACCTCCCAAGGTAGAGAGTTGGAGCTCATAATAATATTTTCTTTCTCTCACTATAGTTCCCAACTCTCTTCCTTTCTCTCACTAGAACTTTCTCTCTCTAACATACTTATACGCCTACTTTGATCATGGTTTAGAGTGTTTGTGAAATCCAATATCCTACACAACCAGTAGCATATGAATTGAACCCGGTGTCTGCCCTAAGTTGAATAATTTGGAGGGCTATTTCTTTTCACCCTTTTCTTTGCATTTCTTTTTAATTCTTCAACTCCTTCTTTCTCCGATTCTCATTTTCTCCTTTTTATAATCATACCTAAGGACTTCTAAGTACTAACTATTTGTGATGTCCTTGGGTAGATCCTTCTGGCTCTGGCGGATCATAGGACGGTTAATCCTAACCTTAATCTCCTTATAACTCCATTGCCATAAAACCATTTTTCATGAAAATCTCTCAAAGTGTTTGTGAATGAAAAACATGTTTGAACACTTCAAGAATTTTAGATTTTAAAAAATACTCCCCCTCCACATGTGCTTAGGAGTTTTTACGGAAATCTGCACAGTGAGGAAGGAGCGCACACTTTATGAATTGATCAACTCAAGATAGACAATCCCCCGCGAGACACGGTTACGTTGCATAGTTAAAGAGTTACATTGTTAGCTTTTAGGTGACAACTAGTTCTAATAACTACCTTGAAGGTGTAGACAAGCCTCGAAAGGTTATCATACCCGTCAGAGTTCATGTCTACCAAGAGTTTCTCGAATGGTACTTTCTACTTGGACAAGTCCTTTGCGAGACACGTTTACATTACTAGCGAACTAGCTTGAAATTATTACCCGTCCCGGACAAGTCTTTTCGAGTTACTAACAGTTTAGTACCGTCAATTCGTTGGTTAAGTCTGTTACACAAAGATTCATTTGCATTTACACAACATATTTCTTATCACATAATTTTCTCCCCCTAAAAAATGGCATATAAAATGTTATTTTTGAAAAGTTGAGAATAAATATAACCATTTCGAGTGTTGCGGGAAGATGACCACTATGAACAATTTGTGAACAAAGTTTTAAATCAAGTACTCTCCCTCAACAAGTGATATAAACGGTTGAGGTTTTGAAAATCATACGGGGAAGTACTTGTCCTTTTGAGCAAAACCTTGAAAAATGAAAGGTTTGATAGGTTTTACTCAAAAGTAAGAAGCTTTCGCTCCTTGTATAAGGATTGTGGCACTGAAGCGTACCACATGGTCCTTTCTTGACAATTACGGGTTGTACACTATTATGTGTGCACAAGCCATAGACATATATAATCACACATCCAAATTTATAATGAAAGAAGCAGTTCAAGGGGTACCAGGGAGTCCAGTGATGTTGCCAGGAGTGCGAACAGGGCGTTGATAGCCGGTGATGTTAATCCTGGGTCGACCATCAACAAAGCTTTCCAATGTTCTGAACTGATCCCTTCTATACAACCTTTCATCAATCATTTTGATGATCCTCCTCACATCCCTTCGATCCTGAGAATTCCATCGCTTAGGAGACCCAATCTTTTGACGTATATCCTTCAACCTATAAGCCAATCCGTCCTTAACCATCTTCAAAGTGTGATCCCCAAACTTGTGAAGATCACTACACGCCATTAAGCAATTTTGTTGAAGTTCACTGCGGTAAACGACGCCGAATGGTTTGCTGATGAGTGTATATTGTGAGAGGTGGTTGATGTCGGGAAGATCAAGTTGAGGTGGAGTGAAGTTGACACGGGTCTGATATGATTCAACTGCGAGCTGGAGATCTTCTACATGTTCTTTGATGACTATGCGTCTGATGAAGATGAGCAGTGACTTAATGAATTCACGTTGTACTTCAGTTGAAAATTGCCTCATGCGACCCTGTACTTTGGCAAGGTACATGTCTTCAATGTCGTTGATAGACAAATTCTCAAAGTCAGCTTCAGAGAATGCATAATCCCGTTCTTCTTGCCTTTTGACCACAATCTTCTTGAGAAAAGTGTAGTCCCATTTGGTCGAAAGATCAACGTGTTTGATGCCAACGATACTTTTAGAACTGAACACTGCATGTTGAGACTTCTGAACCTGGCAGCTTCTGTAGTACATTCTTCAGCGTTCCGGCCAATGGTGAATCCCGTACATTGCATCTCGGTCGTATGCTTCCACTTTGTTGGAGAACAAGTGATTAGCTCTTTCCTCGATAGCTATGCAGTTTGAGTATATGGCTGCTGGGAATGGAAGTGTAAAGGATGTAGCGTATTTCCTTGAGCCATCGCCACCGTGTAGAAGAAATTCCAAGTCTTTGTTGAAGAAATATCTGAATGGAATCCTAGGTTCATCTGGTTGGCCAATTGTTGGTAGAGGTTTAGACCAGTCGGTGTAATATGGAGGGTTATCCCGTTTGGTGAAGTCGATGTTTGCTTCTGGGTTGAGCCAATCCATGTTGTTAGACATAGCTCGAGCAATGTTTTCAAGGTGATATTCGACCTCGATGGCAGTTTCCGAGCTATCTTTTAGCAGTTGAAAAGCTTCATTCTTAATTCGCCTCAACTCAGATTTCGTCATCTTCTTTACTCGGAATTTTTCTTGCAGTATCTTAGCATGCTCCAATGTATTACCGTCTACCAGATCTTGACCTTCAGCAGGATAGGGGTGGAATTAACAAGTGTAGAAAACCATTCAAATTCCTCTGTGACATCTTCATCTAGCCATGATACGACGTCAGCCATGGGCGCCTTCTTCTTCTTTTGTTTAGACCTAGATGAGGATTCTGGTTTCTGAACTTGTTTGGGAGAGGTGGGTTGTTGTAGGGGCTCACGGATTCCTCATCGTCACCACCCGTATACTCAAAGTGATCACCGGTTTTCTGAGTCTTGGGTGGTAATTCATAAGAATCATGAGGTTTATTAGTAGAAGAACGAGGAGGTGACCTTTGTTGTGTTGGAGTCCGTTTGGGTGGAGGTTGCATAGAAGATGATTCACCAGACTTCTTCGAGCATTTATGCTCGTCATTCTTATCCTGATCCTTATCTTCATCGTCGCGTGGACGCTTTCGCCTTTCAGCTTCTCCTCGGCATGCTGTTTTGAGTTGATATTCCAGCAATGCTTCAAGCAATTTACCTTCGTGAGAGGCAAGTGTTGCAGATCGTTTAGACAGTTGAGCTACCAGCCGGTCAACTAACTCAGCATCTGAGAATATTATGGGATCAACTGGATTGATGTTCACGTGCATCGGTGTTGATTTCATAGTCTGCTTGGCCAGGTGAAGTAGATTCAGATAGAGTTGTTTGGTGAACAACTCCTTTGTAACTTTCAGAACAATGTCAAGGAGGTAATTATGAGTGTAACCTTAGATCATTTCGTCCATTTTACCTTGAAGATCATCTTTCATGAGCTTCTGGACATACTCCCTTTCAACTTTCATCTTGTCATTCTCATCATGAAGATACTGTATCTGATCAGCGTAGAAATTCATCTTCCTGTAGAGCATGTCTTTCTTTCTGACTTGTTTGATAGCATTCATAATTCTTTTATGAGTATGAGAAATCCAAGATCGAGTTGGCTTCTTCACTGATTTGGATGTAGATTTGGTTGATATTTTAGATGGTGGTGTGAAGAATGAGATGATGAATCTGATGATGAGGAGACATGAGGAGGCTCAGAGTCCTTTGGAGGTGCAGAAGTATCCTCCTTGGAACGAATTGGACTGTTGAGAAGATAATCATCATAATTCCCTTCGCTATCTTGTCCAGATTTAGCTTTTACTTCCGTCTGAGCCTGGGCTTCTTCATCAGTCTTTTCTTTCTCAGACTTATCCTTTTCTGTTTCATCAATGTCATAATCAATAGATTCCTCCACAAGCTTTTGCTGTTGCACAAGAGTGGTGGCACCAGTTCCCTTATCGGGTCGATTAACCGCATCAGGATCTGGTGAAGAGTGGACACCACCACTCGACCCTCCATGGCCACGCATTTGATCTTGTTCAAATTCTTTAGCTTTTTGAAGATGTCTAACAATTTTAAACTTCTTCCTGTATGATAAATCCAGTTGCTCTTCATCACTTTCAGAGCTTTCTTCATATGGCACAAGTACAGGAGTCTTCCCTTTGTCATGTTCAGCTATTGGACTAGGAGGTTTTGCTACTGAGGGAGGTGGTTCAGTTGCAGATTCAGAGTAGTGGACCTCCTCATCTGATTGTGTATCTTCAGAGCTTTCGTCCAGTAGCTTTCTTGGTGGTTCAGGTGTAGGAATAGGAACAGCTGCCTGAGAGGGAACTTTCTTCTTTGGAGTAGGTTTCCTCTTTGGGACTTTCCTTTGACTCTCTGTGCTTACTGCACTTCCAGCACTTCCTCTTCTGGTTCTCCGAGTAGGTGTTCTAGAAGGCTTTTCATCGAGATGACCAACTTTGCCTTCTCTTACTGCTACCCGATACCTTTTGTACGTTTCAAGCTTCTTGATTTCGTTAGTCAGTAGGTGATCAGGTAACACAGCACCCTATTTCTTTGTTGACGATTCCTTGATTCTGACAGACAGGATAGGCTCAGTCAAGATGTCGTGATTGTCGGGGTCATTGAGCCTCTTGGGGATATCAGGATGAAGTCCAAGTGCTCTCTGGATCAACAGTTTTGTGTATCTGACATAGGGAATCTTTGAGCCAAGCTTTTTGAGAAATGTCATCATGTCATCCCATATCAGAGCTTTAATTTCGATGTCCTTCTTGTTGATTAATGACCAAAATATTTGCAGCTCCATGAGCTTGGGATGCTCATATCCACTGTCACGACCATACACCGATTTGGTGATGATGATGTAGAGGGTTCTCCACGGTTGAGGAATGTTCTTAAGCTCCACATGAGAATGCTTAGAGATAGTTCCTGAAGCTTCATCATAGCCAATATCAATCAAGAATTGAAGAACTGTCTCCTCAGTAGGTGTGGCATAGAAGTCGGTTGGCACGATTTCTAGAATGAGAAGAACAGCCCGTAAGTCTGCATGAGTGATGGTGACTTATTTGTGATTGAGAGTCACAGTCACTGCACTTTGACCCTTGATCCTTTGCATTAAATTCCAGAATTGTTGAATGTAGATCTCCGGTAATGAAGCAGAGTGTGAGAGCATGTTCTGGTAGGGATGATTCTTAAGAATATCCACAGCAATGAGACAAGAATATTCTGAGCATGTGAGGGTTTCAAAGTCAACCCTAAGGTTGTTCTTTCCAATCTTTCTCGAATAGCCATTAGGGAAGATGTCAGCAATTGTGAGAACTTCTGGTGCATCCACATTCATTTGAGCAGCCCTGTCGTGATCTGAAATAACATTAACCAAAAGAACCAACATATCGAAAGACATAATGTTAGTCAACAAAAGGTATTTTTATTGTCTAAGTATTGAATATCCAGTGTCAAAGATTGTTACGAGTCCAAAGTCACTTGTATGTTCAATAGTCCAATGTCGTCGTGATAAGTTTCGTGAGTTAGTTAACTTTAAGTTTTAAAGTTTATGTTATCACTTATTTAACACAACATATTAAACGATTAAGTTTATTAGTGACATTATTGGTTTCGTGACATTATGATTCATTTATTTACAAGTTTGCACGCGTAACAATTCATAACGAAGGTTTGATCAAGGCTTATGCGTAGGAATAGTAGCTTATGCGTAAACAGGAGAAGTATACGCGTAGACGCAAGCTTATGCGTAGGATCCTTACTTACGCGTAAGAAATATTACGCGTAGGAAAAAGGGGACCTTATGCGTAGAGCTTACGCGTAGGCGTATAAAAATCTTATGCGTAAGGCTTACTCGTAAGAGTAGACCTTATGCGTAGACTCACTGTTTACGCATATCCTTCACAAGATACGCGTAGTCCCATTGTAAAACCTTACGCGTAATAGTTACGCGTAAGATTACTCTTACGCATAACTTTCTACGCGTAAGGTGATCCTTATGCGTAGAATTACAAAGACCTTGATTCTGAGTTTTATGCGTAGCAAGCCTGAAATAAAATCATCATGTCATCAATCTTAACACGTATATTCATTTTAAGACAGATCATGGCATGAAACTCATTTTACAGTTTACGCGTAGAAAGTCATACGCGTAAGTCAAAACCCTAAAGTTTATGAATTGCGCATATGATTTCTAGCCACAGGAAATGCACCAAACGTTTTCTGTTAAGTCTTAGATGTTTTGAGAGTGTAATAACCAAGTTTTAACACCCAATTCGTGGTGAATCAAAAGTACCCAAAACTCAAGAACATTAAACCCTAATTACTAATTTTAAATCAATTAGTGTTTCTGGGTGGTTATTAGGCTTAGATAACATTAATTCATCATGATAACAACATCACACAATAATCTTTTTGACCAAAACAATCACATTTGAAAATACCCAAAACCACGCATAAACCCTAATTTTGAAATTCACTCAATTCGTGTATCTGGGTTCGTTTACGTGATGAAAATGAGTTTATTGATGTAAGAAGAACATTTTAACACTATCTTTTTAATCACAAACACCCATTCTTGATAAGGTGTTCATACGCTTATGCGTAGAACACCAAATCAATCATATGAAAAAATTTGACCGTTGGATTCATGTAAAAATCAAAACCAATGTTTGTAAACACGTTAAGATCATGAAACAACTTACAAATTGATGATCAGAAACACATATTTGAAGAACGAATTTTGTGCGTAGGATTTGTTTGGTTAAGAGTAATAAATGTGAAGTGAAATGTTAGGTGGGGTGTTTTTATTAAAATGACTTGAACCTTTTGGCAGTTTTGGTCCCTCCACCTTTTCCATTTTCATTCAAAGCCTTTTAACTTCCATTTTGGTTACCAAACAAAAGATTTTAGGAAATAACTTTGACGACACTCCCCCTCGACTTAAGAAAATGATGAAAGGTTATAAATTTTAGTTCGAGGAGTGTTAATGAGCCAGAAAATTTACCACCATTGATAAAAGAAACAACCGGGATTGGATAACATGCAAGTACACAGATATTTTGAGACAATTAAGTATTTATTTCTCCCCCTCAACACTTGATCGTAAAAATACTGAATTTTGAAAGATTTGAGTGTTGATGGAAGATATGTACTTGACATGTTTAAAGAAAGATAGATAGAAGAATATTTTTGTTGTTTTAACAGGTTTTATATTTTTGTATTTTGTTTTTGAAAAAATTATTTACAAAAGATATATTTGGTGTTTGACAGGTTTTTAAGACTGTGTCAAACACCTCATACCAATCCGGTGGACCAACTCATTAAACCTAGCGGGAGGCAAGGCTTTGGTGAGAAGATCTGCCAATTGGTATTCTGTACCCACGAAGTATAATTCAACTGTACCCTGTTCCACGTGGTCCTTGATGAAATGATAGCGAAGATCGATGTGCTTTGATTTCGAATGCTGAACTGAGTTGCACGAGATCGCAATGACGCTGTTAGCCTCACGGTAACGCTAGAGCACGTTGAGTCAAGTCGTAAGCTTTAGTTTCGTGTAGCTAGAAGCGATAGTAAAGTAGTTCCTGGTGCACCTTGTCCCATGTCAACTTAATATGAAGCACCCATGTCTTATGGTTAACCGTCTAGAAGAGTGGTTTCGGAACGGAGGGCGATCCAAATTACTCAACCAGGTGGCCTAACCATACTCCACAAACTGTGTCAGAATTTTTGGACAGTTTGTGGTTTATATAGAAAACATTTATTAAAAAAGTTTTTGTTTTATGTTTTTATATTTTGGACAATTTTGTTGTTTTTATAAGAAGATAGATAGAAAGAAATTTGTACAGTTCATGTATAGAAGGTAGTTGTGAGTTTAGAAAGTTTTAAGTCATAAAAATGCTAGTTCACAACTCCCCCTCTTTATTTATGAATTAACAGAGTTTTAT
>BPTQ01000001.1:79892312-79942621 GCA_019973895.1 Chrysanthemum seticuspe
ACGACGATTCCAGATCTGGTAACCTTTAGAATTCTCACAATATCCAATGAAGACTCCAATGTCAGCTTTGGCTTTGAGCTTTCCAAAATCATCACGATCATTATTCGGATAGCAAAGGGATCCAAATACATGAAAGTGTTTGAGATTCGGTTTATGGTTGTAGAGAAGCTCAAACGGTGTTTTGTTGTGGCGTTTAGTAATCATAGAACAGTTTTGAGTATAGCATGCAGTAGATACAGCTTCTGCCCATAAGTAATCTGGAAGTTTAGCATTGATTAACATTGTTCTTGCAGCTTCCACTAACGTTCGGTTTCGTCTTTCAACAACTCCGTTTTGTTCTGGTGTACGTGCAATAGATGTCTGATGCTGAATTCCCACTTTCTCATAAAATTCACGAAGGGTTTGGTTAACAAATTCAGTTCCTTTGTCTGTTCTGATTTGGCGGACGGTGTTCCGGAGCTGAACTTGAATTTTCGTGAGAAAGGTGATGATCATTTGTGGAGCTTGGTCTTTGCTTCGAAGAAAGTAGACCCAAGTCCATCGTGAATAGTCATCAACAATTACTAAGATGTAGCGTTTTCCATTGATCGTTTGCACGCGCATCGGCCACACAAATCCATGTGAAGAAGATGAAGCACATGCTGAGAGCTGTGTTCCACCTTTGAAGGAAAATGAGCACGAGTGCTTTTCCCTTGTTCACAAGCTAAGCAAAGGTGATCTTTTGAATACCATAATCGTGGGAGACCTTCAACTAGTTTGTGTCGAGCAAGGTTGGTGATGGTTTGGAAGTTTAGATGTGAGAGACGACGGTGCCATAGCCAGGATTTTGTTGATGTTGCCTTTGAAAGTAAGCAGATGGGAGATGAAGCAACCATGTCTTGCATAGAGATAGTGTAAAGACTTGAGTTACGCGAGCCAGACATAAGGTCATTTTCTTGTAGATCACGAATGAAACAAGTTTTCTCCCGGAAAGCAACCTCCAAATCTCCATCACAGAACTGACCTACTGAAAACAGATTGTGATCGAGGCCTTCCACATAGTAAACCCTGCTAATTTCGATGTTCCCATTGATATAGTCTCCGTAGCCCATGATAGCTGCAAAGTGATCATTCCCGAATCTGACAGTGCCAATGAACTTTGAAATAAAGTTTGATAACAGTTTAAGGTTACCTGTCATGTGTCGGGAACATCCGCTATCAACAATCCAGAGAATGATCTGTATCACCTGCATTACACACAGACGACACATATGGAATAGAAGTAGATATGGAACCCAAAATCTTAGAGGGTTCCGATGCAGTTATAGTAGACATGCACACATCAATAACTTTAGGCATCTATTTAAATCCTAATGTGTTATATATCCATTTCTGCCATCTATAACTACTATTTGCTTTGGTCTTAGTGAATGCACTAGGTGGTACTACATTCTTAGGAGGTAAAACTGGAGCTACAGGGACAGCAATGCTTGCCTTAGAATCTAAAGAAGGCGGTCTACCAAGCACAGACTTAGAATGATTAGTGGGCCTAGAGGTATTCTGATTCTTAGGATTCCGTAAACGAGAGATTATAGCTTTAGCAACACATTTGTCATGACAATCAGAATTCATACTTTTACGACAAATAACACAAGGTGCATCAGACTGAATATCAAAAGTACTTAAAGGTTTAGCATTCGTTACATCACTATTTCTATTACATTTTCCAGATGCAATGTCTATAGGGGAAGCAACGTGAGTCTTATTCATAGTCCTAGGGTGTTCTTCTACTTTAGCATTCCTTATTGATCTTTTCTTAGGTCGCAACTTCCTATTCTTCGATTGAGTGCTCCTAGGCTGTGAAGTGCGGACATTTGGAAAAGACGCAACTATTCCTGTTTCAGTAGAAGGAAGCACGTTAGCAACTTGTGATTTGGCAGTAGGGATTCTAGGTTCACGATTACTAAGTGTTACTGGTGCTATTCTCTTAATCACGGTAGGCGGAAGTTGTTCATACTTTCCTAACATTTCTCTTAACTTAAAGATAGTGTGAATCAAATCTTGATTTTCAGAACAAATGTTACCAGCAAAATGAATTACTTCTCTAGTGTGTGCAAGATAGTGATCAAGTTCGTTTGATGCTTCATGACGAGTCTTGTTGAGTAAATCAAATATGATACCATATTCCTGTTTAACTTTTACAAGTTCTTGTTCATATTTTGAGATTTGACTTTTCAAAGACACGTTTTGATCATCCAGTTGCTCAGATTTTGGATTAAAATTGTTTGATTGCAACTGGTGGATTTTGGTTTGCAAAGCAAGTTCACGATTTTGACAATCTTTTTGACACCATTGAAGACGACGTTTTGCATTTGAAAGCTCGTGTAAGAGACGTTCGTTTTTAGTTCTTAAAGACTCGATCTGAAGCACATTATCAGTATTCTCAACAATTACAACATTATCAACAGTATCAGCAGAGATATAATCAGATGCATGTGGCAAAGAATTGAATAACACAACATTATGGATATCAACACAGATAACATCTTTCAAGAGTCGATCAACCTCTTTTCTCAACATTTTCTTTTTACGTTTAGTATTAGAAATAGATGTTTCTGTTTTCTCGAAAACGAACTTCATCACTCCAAGTTCCTTATGAAAGTCCCATTCCCAAGACAATGCACAATTTTTCAAATTCTTAACATTTGGTAAAAGATTTTTCTGAAAAATGTCTCTTTGTTCTCGCGCCAGAGGCGATTGAAAGTGTTGAACTTTGATTTCAGAATGATATTCTATCTCATGTTCTAAAGTTTTGAGGTCAGCCATGAAAATGTCAAAATATCTAAGAATTTTGCGATTTTCAGGTTTTGAGTTTACTTCACTGATGGAAGATAAAGGACCATAAATTTGTGCATAATCTGGTTGGGGATTAACATTAGAAGACTCAGACGTTTTTATGATAATCCTTGGTATGTTAGAAGAATCTGTTGGTGTGACGAAAGTGACCGGTTTTGAATAATTAAAAGGTTTGTTGTAAACAACAGTTTTTAATTTTGATCGACTCTCGTCTTCTGCATCTAATTCCTCTTGACGATGATATTCAACAACACTCATAACATAATTATAAATTTTATATTATGCACTGGAAACTTCAGGATTTGGTTTGAATGCTTTGGTTGAAAGCTTAGGTTTGTAATCAGCAAGATTCAGTCCATATCCATTTGGATTGGGTTTCAATGTAAACTTTTCAATAGCAGTTACTGACTCACCATGTTTGTAAACAACAGTTTTAAACTCTTTAAGTTTGTTTTGCAAGCCGATAATTTCTTCAAGATGATCATCTATTCGTTTCGTTGAATGCTTTTTGTATGCAGAGAACTGTTTTTGACAAGTTAACAACTCAGCCTTAGTTTTTTGATTTTCCAAGGTGAGAGCGTTAATTTGCTTTTTATGTTCATGTTTCAGTTGTTCTATCTCAGACAACAAAGCATTCTTCGAAGCGGCTAGATCACGCGTCTGTCTTTCTAAATATTTTTCGTTTTGATGAGATTTAGCAAAAGCGGCTTCAAAACCTTGTTCACGGTTTTCTTGAGTTTTGAAAAAGTTTAGTTGCATTTGTAAGCATTCAAAATCCTTGGTTAACAGTGCATTTTTACTTTTTAAGTCCTGATTTAATGCACAACATTCTTCAATTTGGAATTGTTGGTCTTTAAGTAAAAGAGCAAGATCTGGATGAAGCAAAAGTTCGGCATGTTCAACATGAGTCACAACATGATCATTACTTAGATCCTCAAGTATAACCACGGAGTCAATTTGATTATCAATGGAAACCATAAGGTCGTCTTGATCGTCAAATGTAACTACGGGGTCTAATTGAAAATCGTCGGAATGAGGATCTTGCCGGATGCAGATGTTGGCGGAGATATTAGATCAGAGATAAATATGGTTTGTTCGGGTACCTGAGACAAGCCATCAGTGTCATACACTGGGCCTATGTCACTCATGTGTAACTCATGCATATTAGCTATCAACATAACAGCTGCATTTGCCTGCAAGTCCTCCATATCATCATCTGAGTCTGCATTTGCCATAAAACTCTGTTCTTTGTTTGTGAGAGTTCCACCAGCTTCATCCTTAAGAGCCAAAATAAGAGCCTCTTTGAAATAAGCACTGCCCTTAGTCCTCGGCTTTGGGCATGCATTAGCCAGGTGTCCCTTCTCATTGTAGTTGTAGCATCGAAGACCATTCAACCCATTCTGAGCATTTCCCTGTTCCATCACTTGAGCTCTGTTGTTGTTCCTACCCATAGCATTAAACCCTTGACCACCGCCCATCTGACGACCATAACCACGATTCTGAACTTCAACTCGTCCATTGTTCACAACAGCCTGATTTCGTGTATTAGATGAGGAACAAATACGATTGTTGGATTTGTTGGTATAACGGCTAAAAGCTTTAGCAATTATAACAAATCCTTGTTGCAATGCTTCGAACGGATAGGATTCCTCATTAGTTTGACTATGAAGTGCTTGATCATTGTTGTTGTTGTAAGGAACCAATTGATTTTGTTGAGGTTGCTGTGAGCTTCAACACTTCGAGCATCAACACTTCGAAGAATTAGGTTTGGTAATCCTAAAAGGATATATTGCATTCTTTTGAGCACATTGCCTTTGCAGTATTTTGAGCATCAACACTTCGAAGAATTATGTTTGGTAATCCTAAAAGGATATATTGCATTGCAAGCTCATCAGCTTCATAGTGTAGAAGTTCTGTTGGATTGAGGTCTGCAACAGTAGCAATGTTTGATTGTTCATCTCTTGGTGGATAAGCATTAGGATCTCCGGGTATAATGACAGTAGGCATTTGAAATGGACCTTCCAAGGTAACATTCTTTAAGAAATTTCCATGTGGCTTCTTCAGATCACAAAACCTAAAGAACCTAATTACCCATTGATCGTAGTTTCCTGGAGTGAGCATTGGAGGTCTATCAAGTGATCCAGCCTCATGAATTGATTGTTGGCTGCTTAAAGCTTCACACATCTTTGCAAACCAAGTAGTTTCCTTCATAGTGTTCCTTGATGGATGTTGATTGAAATCGTTTGTGTAGGGTTGAACTTGAAGACTTGGTGGTGTTTGAACCATTTATGGTGGAGGAATTGCTCCAAGTTGTGGAGTATGTTGTTGATTAAATTGTTGTTGATAAATTGCTTGTTGTTGATTCCATTGTTGATGTTGTGGACTTAGTTGTTGTTGTCGTTGAGAATAAGTGTTAGGGAGATAGTTAGAGTATGGTGGTTGTGACATGTTGAAAACTTGTGTTGGTAAAAATGGATCTTTGTAGTCGAATGAACCTTAGTTGATGAAGTGTCCTTAGGCGTAGAAATCACAATAATCCAAGTAACACTTATGCGTAAAAACACCAAAGTTACGCGTAACAATCAAGAGTTACGCATAGATTTAGCTTACGCGTAAGTAGGGAAAAGACTCTAAAGTTATGCGTAGACACAAAGTTAGGCGTAGGATTACCTTATGCGTAAGACTAGGCTTAGGCGTAAGATAAATCTTATGGTAGGATTTCTACGTGTAAGCTTTATGCTTATGCGTAAGTTTAGGGTTTTGCCCAAATGATCTTTTACACTATCACAGTGCAAGAGATATCCACAGTCGACGTATTTTCAGGCTTATCCATGCAAGAAAACACGGAGTAAGCCACGAAACTGAAGATCAAACCACGGATAAAGTTACGCGTAAGATTAGGGTTTTGATACGCGTAATCTTACTCGTAAAAATGATTATGCCCAAAGATGTTTCTAAACCAGTTTTTGTGTGATGAAATAGCTTCAATAACAACAAAATGATACAAAAGTGTGAAACTTGATGATCCAAAGCTCTCAAAACGGTTACGCGTAGGATTACACCCTCGTTCAAAAACTAGTTGAAAAACTTATATCCACGCATAAAGTTTGGAACTTTTTGCCAAAAACAAGTATTTTAACACCTTAAAACGTTGAAAGGACAAGAATCTTGGATTAAAAAGTGTAAAAAACGAGTTTTTAAGTGAACCAAAGTATCAAGTTATTCTACGCGTAGGACCAAAAAAACCCACTTCAAGAAATAACGATTCACCCAACTAGTTAGGCGATTGATACCACTGTTAGGTCACTAGTTTTACAACACAAGCTTAATAGAAAGAGATAAAGGCGATTGAACAATAAACCAAACACAAACACACGAAATACAATAACCGGTTATGCGTAGATGTATGTGAAAGGAAATAAATTGAACAACCAACCCTCAAGTGAGGGTTATACAAGAGTATTTATAGGAGGGAAGCTAGGGCAACACTCCTAGTTCCCATCCTTTCCTTTATGGGCTTGGGCTTAAGCTCATGGGCCTTCTACATAAGCTTAAGGCTAATAACAAACATAAAGGCCATAATTAAGCTAACTATTACATGTGAATTACTAACACTTGATTTAGGTTTAGGAGTGATTCCAACAAAATCAAATTCTCATTTAAGATGTGCAAGTTCTTCCTTTCAACTTCATTATATTTGAGTTCCTGTTCATAATCATTGACTTCAACTATCATTGCATCAAATTCCTTTTCCATTTCTTTAATATCTGAATTTATCCCTTTTTGAAGACTCTCAAATTGACCTTTTAATTGTTTGAAGAAAGGCATGACCTCAGTTAAATAACATTCTTTAGTTTGCTCAAAACCCCTTTCCCCCCAGTTATCCCTATAGGTGTGATTCTCTTCTTACAAGTTTTCTCAAAATCAACAAACAGCTGATAAACAACATACAGGCTGATTAAGGTCTTGCTATTAGTGGCAATAGATCTAGGAACTAAATGCATTGGTGTATTAGGAGGATACACAGTTGCTTGAGGCAATTTCCTACTAGGGGGATTCTTTTCAACAAGATTTTTAGCTTTTTGCATATTCATATCCTTTTTCCAGAACACTTGTTCAGGGGTTAATAGAGTCTGAGGCTTAAACTTGTTTAAGGATATCCAATTTTTCTTAGTGTAATCATGGGGTTTGATCTTTATGTTATTCTCTTTACACGCAGGATCGTTAAGCTTCCTATCCATTTTCTCCCTAGATGCATCATCTAATTTTCTATCTTCCTCAGTGCACTCAATGCAACTAGGTTTCTGTCTAGGTTTAAGAATCTCATTGCCATCATTGATTACATTTTGAGCAGCTTTTGCTTTCTTACCATACTCAGGGTTAGATTCCTTTATAATAGGGATACTATGCTTATCGCTGAGAACTCTATGCTTAGTGATCATGTGAGCAGTCTGAATGGTGTTCCCTTGTACGTACAACTTATTTTCAAGCTTTTTTTCAAAGTTTTTAGATTGGAAAAATCATTCAAAAGTTTTGATTCCTTAGCATTGAATTCTTGCTTAAGTATTTTAACATTTTCTTGAAGTTCTTGTTTTTGCTTAGCAGTTTTAGAAAGCTTTTCTTGTAAGGATTTTAACTCTTGTTTTAATACTTCTTCTCTAAAATTACTTTTTCTAATAATTGTACGCATTTAGTCATCCATTTCCTGCTCACGGGTGGTTAACTTAAACTTAGCACGCTGTTCATAAATAGCAACTTGTTCTTTATAGGCATTTAGTTCAGAAATAACAGAATCATCAGGGGCACATGCAGTGTATTTATCAAAAATATAGTCATCATTGACTGCAGAAGATGCATCACTTGGTACAGTCTCACTTTCACTTTGTTTCACATATTGATTATATGGGACAACATTGATATTACCCATATTTTCAATATCTGACTCAAAAGTTTCAGTTGATTGTACTTTGTCATGTATCTTTTGCTCATCAACATCATCGTATAGTTTTAATACCTCTGAGATGATTGATTCTTTGGATGGACCAGCTTGTTGTGGTGAGGGGACCTTTGGAGAGACCATTGGAGAAATGCTAGCCATGAAAATTGTCTGTGCAGTAGGTTTATCATCAACGTCAGAGTCGTATGCATCACAGTCGGCGACTTGAAAGGCATTCTGATGATTATGACCTATCTCCTGAATTGGTTGCTCATCCACATCTGCATCATATGTCTTGGCATTGCCCTCAGCAAGAAACAACAGCTCCTCTTCATCCAACACAGCTCTATTATCCTGAGCTTGCACAAGTAACATCTTGTCTTTGAAGTACTCTGCATTTTTAGGGCGTTTTGGAGAAGTGCAGTTCCTTACTATGTGTCCATCACCACCACAGTTGTAGCACTTAATTGGCTTAGCTTGACCCTGATTTGGATTCCTTTCACGATTCTGATTTGCCACATATCCTCTACCAACTCCACCTCTTCCCTATTCATACTGCCTTTCTTGAACTGGTTGCACCATAACCTTCCCATCTCTAACAGTAGCTTGATTGTGTAGATTGGATGCTGTTTTGAGGTTATTGTTGGTGTGTGGGAGAGAGTTCATGTTTTGACTAACCATCAGAGACAGTTGATTGATGAAGTTTTCCATGAATGTTTTTGGGTCAGGAGGCTTATATGCTGGATCAGGGATGAGCTTGTAATTACCATTACCCATGGGTATGACTTGAGAAGCTCTGGTGGTAATTCCAACATTACTGTAAAAAGATGTAGAGTCATTCGACAAACTTGTTTCTCCCTGGTTGGTTTTGAACTGTTCAAGAATCCTTTTTTCAAACATAGCATGTCTCTCATTCTAAAGAAGGAATGCATAAAGTTGCTCATAGTTGGTGTTCTTCAATCCTTTGGTTAGCTTCACAAAGGTGACAAACTTATGCCATTCGGGATTCATGTTGTTCACAAACTTTGAATTCAGCTGAATATTTGGCATGGTCATTTTGATATTCCTCATATCATTCACAAGCTTGTGGAATCTCACGTAATACTCATAGACACCTTCTTCTGGCTTCATCTTGAAGTGCTCAAACTCATCATACAGTTGTGATTCTCTGTCTTCCTTTGTTAATTCAGAACCTGAGAGAAGCATCTTGACATTATCCCAAACTGCCTTGGCTTCAGTGTTGTGATTGATAAGCTTGTAGATGTCTTTTGGTAGACCCTGAAGTATAATGTTAGACGCCCTGATGTCAGCATCGAATCTCTTTTTCTCCTTATCATTTAGCTCATCATACGTCTTTGGTCTATCTAATCCATAGATCATTGTTCCATCTGCAGCTGTATCAATTAAGTCTCTTGTAGTCTCAATCTGATAAGGTCCTTCATCAATGGATTTGAGAATGTTGACCCCATTTTCCTTTCCAAGACAGTACAATCTGATTTGTTGAGCCCAAGAGTCGTAGCCAGTTCTGTCAAGCATAGGTGGACGAGTATCTGAACCAGCTGCTTGAACATCCTCAGCAACAGTGGAGATAATTGTAGGTACGTTGGTAGACATGTTAACAGATTACACGGGATTTTATAACTCTATGATTAAACCGGGAAATAGATTCTTTCACGGGATTTTACTAAATCAAGAGAAAACCGTATTACAAACAAAAATCAACCAAGTCGCTAAGTAGCAACTCGCCAAGATCTCAATTTCCTGTGAACCAAGTCGCTAAGACCAAGTCGCTAAGACCCAAGTCGCTGGACACAAGTCGCTAACGCATCAAGTCGCTACACAGTCAAGTCGCTAAAGAGCAACTCGCTAAGGTCCAAGTCGCTAACACCAAGTCGCTAAGAATACTAAGTACAAGTCGCTAACAAAATTGAAAGCAAGTCGCTAACTTCACCAAGTCGCTAGCCGTAGTAGAGAATCCACTAAGTTTTACTGCTTGTCGGCTTGTCTCAATAGACAAGTCCCTAGGACCAAATCGCTAACAATTAACACTACAACTCGCTACCTTTTACTGAAGCAAGTCGCTACGATGAAAAAGACTTCGAGAACCAAGTCGCTAGCAAGAAAAACTTCAAAAACACACTTTTCAATCCAAAACAAGCTCAACCACAGTGATTCAAGCTTACCAAATCAAAACCCAAGCACTTACAATGATTCTTAACACAAAAGTACACCCAAAATTCAAACTTTAACACTAGAAATGATCCAAATGATGCAAAAACCACTAAACTTTTTCAAACTCAAAAACCATCTAAAACCACTAGAAATCCAAGGATATGTAAGAGAGATGATCAAACCATGGCTCTTGATACCATTTGTAACATATTGGATTTCACAAACACATCATATCATAAACACAAGTAGGCACACAAGATGAGGTTTTAGAGAGAGAAAGAGTTAGAGGTTTGGGAATTTAGTAAGAGAAAATGAAAGTATTATTATGAGCTCCAAATCTCTACCTTGGGAGGTAGAGAGTATTATTATGACCGACTCTTTAATAACTGGATTTACTAAATCCTAACACTTTGGATTGGACAGACCAAAGACGTATGATGAGCTCAGTGATAAGGAGAAAAAGAAATTCGATGTTGATATCAGGGCTTCAAACATTATACGTCAAGGTCTTCCAAAAGATATCTACAAACTTATCAATCACAACACTGAAGCCAAGGCAGTTTGGGATAATGTCAAGATGCTTCTCTCGGGTTCTGAATTAACTAAGGAAGACAAATAATCACAACTGTATGATGAATTTGAGCACTTTAAGATGAAACCAGAAGAAAGTGTCTATGAATATTACGTGAGATTCCACAAGCTTGTGAATGATATGAGGAATATCAAAATGACCATGCCAAATATTCAGCTAAACTCAAAGTTTGTGAACAACATGAATCCCGATTGGCACAAATTTGTCACCTCTTTGAAGCTAACCAAAGGATTGAAGAACACCAACTATGAGCAACTGTATGCATTCCTCCTTCAGAACGAGAGACTTGCTATGTTTGAAAGAATGATTCTTGAACAGTTAAAAACTAAACAGGGAGAAACAAGTTCTTCAAATGATTCAACAGCCTTTTACACAAATGTTGAAATTACCACCAAAGCTTCTCAAGTCATACCTACGGGTAATGGTAACTACAAGCTCATTCCTGATCTAGCATATAAACCTCCAGACTCAAACACAATCATGGAAAACTTCATCAATCAACTGTCTCTCATGGTTAGTCAAAATCTGAATACCACTCCTTACACCAACAATAACCTCAGAACAGCGTCCAACCCACACAATCAAGCTACTGTCAGAGATGGAAAGGTTATGACCAGTTCAAGGAAGGCAGTATAAACAGGGAAGAGGAGGAGTAGGTGGAGGGTATGTGGCTAATCAGAATCGTGGAAGAATTACCAATCAGGGACAAGTAAAGCAAATCAAGTGCTACAACTGTGGTGGTGATGGACACATTGCAAGGAACTGCACATCTCCAAAACGTCCTCAAAATGCAAAATACTTCAGAGAAAATATGTTGCTTGTGCAAGCTCAGGACAATGGTGCAGTTTTGGATGAAGAGGAGTTGTTATTTCTTGCAGAAGGGAATGCTAAGACATATGATGCAGATGTGGATGAGCAGCCAATTCAGGAAATAGGTCACAATCATCAAAATGCCTTTCAAATTGCCGATTGTGATGCATATGACTCTGATGTCGATGATGAACCTATTACCCAGACAATCTTCATGGCTAGCATTTCTCCAATGGTCTCATCATCAAAGCAGGCTGGTCCTTCTTAAGAATCAATCATCTCTGAGGTATTAAAACTGTACAATGAAGTTGATAAGCAAGAGATGCATATCAATGTACAAACACATGTAACTAATGAATCAGATATGGATAATGTGGGTAAGAGTAATATTGTCCCATATGATCAATATGTGACACAAAGTGAAAGTGTGATTGTACCAAGTGATGCATCTTTTGCAGTCGATGATGACTTTGTCTTTGATGAATACACTGCATGTGCCCCTGATAATTCTGTTATCTCTGAACTGAATGCCAATAAAGAGCAAGTTGCTGTGTATAAACAACATGCTAAGTTTGTGTTAACTACCTGTGAGCAGGAAATGGATGACCAAATGCGTGCAATTATTAGAAAAAGTAATTTTAGGGAAGAAATATTAAAACAAGAGCTAGATTCCTTAAAAGAAAAGCTTTCTAAAACTGCTAAGCAAAAACAAGAACTTCAAGAAAATGTGAAAGTGCTTAAGCAGGAATTTAATGCTAAGGAATCAAAACTTTAAATGAATTTTCAACCTAAAAACTTTGAAAAACAAGCTTGAAAATAAGTTATACGTATAAGGGAATACCATTCAGACTGCTCACATGATCACTAAGCATAGAGTCTTAAGCGATAAACATAGTATTCCCATTGTTGAAGAACTAAATCCTGAGGTAGGTAAAAAGGCTAGAGCTGCTCATAAGGTACTATATGATGGTAATGAGATTCTTAAGCCTAGGAAACCACCATCATAGAGGATAGAATATTAGATGATGCATCTAGGGAGAAAATGGATAAGAAGCTTAACGATCCTGCATGTAAAAAGAATAACATAACGATCATAACCCATGATTACACTAAGGAAAATTGGATCTCCCTGAACATTTTTAAGCATCAAACTCAATTAACCCCAGAACAGATTTTTTGGAAGAAAGATATGGATAAACAAAAAGTTAATGTACTTGTTGAAACAAACACTCCCCTTAGGAAAATGCCTGCAGCCACTGTGTATCCTCCAAATACACCAATGCACTTAGTTCCTAGAACGATTGCCACTAATAGCAAGACCTTAATCAGCCTGTATGTTGTTTATTAACTATTTGTTGACTTTGAGAAGACATGTAAGAAGAGAATCACACCTACAGGGATAACTGAAGGGGAAAGGGTTTTTAGCAAACTAAAGAATGCTATTTAACTGAGGTCATGCCTTTCTTTAAACAATTAAAAGGTCAATTTGAGAGTCTTAAAAAGGGGATGGATTCAGATATTAAAGAAATGGAAAAGGAATTTGATGCAATGATAGTTGAGGTCAATGACTATGAGCGAGAATTAAAATATAATGAGATTGAGAGGAAGAACTTGCTTACCTTAAATGAGAATCTGATTTCTAAATGTATCACTCAAGATGTGTTTTACACTGCCACCAACTATTCAATTAATGCATCTAAATTTCATGAATTATCTGTTGCTCTGAAAGTCTCCCATGATCATGTCATTGAGCTTGAGAAAACTAACTCTAAATTGCATGATAAAGTTGAACACGATGATCATGATAACCTGGTGAAACAGTTTTCTAAATTGGAAGTTGAGCATCTTGCTTTGCAATTAAAATATCAACATCTAAAAGAAAATGTTAAAACCTCAAATATCAAGACATCCTTTGATACTCCTGAATTTGATGCAGTTTTTGAAATTAGCAAACGTGATGAATAGATTCGAGCTCATTGTAACACGATCAGAAAAATGAGAACCCAAATTTCACAATTAAAGGGTGAAAAGAACAATGTGACTGGCTCCAAAATGCCTCCTCCTTTAGATTCTCAGTGTTCTCAAACTTTTCATCTTCAAAACTTGGTTAATGTTTTACAAAAGGAAAATGAGAATTTTCTAGAAGAAAATGAAAAAGTTAAACAACACTTTAAAGAGTTATATGATTCAATGAAAGTCACTCGTGACAAGAACAACGAAAAAATAACGTCTTTACAAAAGGAAATTGAGAATCTGAAGAGTCAGGAAAAAGGGAAAATGCCACTTGTCTTTAATGAGAATGTTGCATCGAAGTCATCTACAGACTGCAAATATACTGTGACTGTTAAATATATTCCTCCTCATCTTAGAAATAATGAACTTGTGTTTCATAACTATTTCGCTCACCTTAACGATAGTCTAGAATGTCTTTCGTGAGATTGTTAAATAAGATTACATAAACAAGCCACTTGATAGTGAAATTAGGTTTGCTTGCATTCAGGCCAAACGATCTCAGGAGCTGTTAGAATGTTTAAGAGCAACATGTCCAAAATCCTTATGTGAGAAAAATAAAGCTGTGATGCCTTGTTCTATGCCTAGTGCTAAGTATGCAAACCATTCTATGCCCAGTGTTAAGAAAGTGAACTTTAAAGTGCCCACAAGTAGTACAGATCCCTGCCCTTCTAGTTGAGGAATGCATAAGGTAGCCCAACCAACTAATGTTCCCATAATTCCCTCTACAGGAGTAATCAGTGACACAAAAGCAAGCGGGTCAAAGCCTCCAGGCAATACAAAGCAAGATAGGACCTCGCAAGCTAAAAATGTGCGATGGAAGAAAGTAGAAGATCACCCTAGGAACATTAAGTTTGAGTTGAATAAAACGAATCGTGTTGATTCTAGTATTAGCTATAAGCGTACTGTAATTAATTCGAATTCTGCTACTTTTGGCAAAACATGTAATGATGATTGCTTGGTTTCTGTTACTAATCATAAATGTGGTGTGAATGAGTTGATTAATGCTCTTAAATGCCCTCTTAGTATTGTTAATGCAAAAAATCAAGCAAAGAAGGGTAGAAAGCAATGGCGGAAGAAGGTTAGAAAATATTGGAATCCCACATGAAGTAAATTTAGTAACATAGGTTATCAGTGGATACCTACTGGCCGCAAATTCAATCTTAATGAGATGTGCCCTAAATTATCTAGATCAATGCCCATTAGGAAATGGATGCCTACTGGTAGAACTATTCCTTTAAGAAATGAACATACTTTGAATAGGTCAAATACTGAAACTAGTACTGCATCTATCCCTGATGAGTCCATTGTTTCTATTTCTGATGTGGGAGTTCCAATCACTATTACTAACCAAATGGAACCCATTCTTGCATGGGGATCCCAATTATCCAGTTATCCATTCTTGTCTGTGTTCAATTGTAGATCGTTCAAATCATTCTGTGGTACCTGGACTCAGGCTGTTCTAAGCATATGACTGGAGACAGGTTACGGCTTATGAACTTTATGAGTAAATTCATCAGGACTGTTAGATTCGGGAATGATCATTTCGGTGCAATTATGGGTTATGGAGATTATGTTGTCGGTGATAGTGTTATCTCCAGGGTATATTACGTTGAAGGTCTTGGTCATAACTTATTCTCTGTCGGTCAATTCTGTGATTCTGATCTAGAAGTGGCTTTCAGAAAACATACTTGTTTTGTTAGAGAACTTGATGGTAAAGAACTTTTAAGAGGAACACGTGGTTCAAATCTATACACCATCTCTATCGAAGATATGATGAAGTCTTCTCCAATCTGCTTGTTGTCAAAGGCTTCGAAAACAAAGTCATGGTTATGGCATCGTCGTCTAAATCACCTAAACTTTGGCACCATAAATGATCTCTCCAGAAAGGACTTAGTAATAGGCTTACCTAGACTAAAGTATGAAAAGGATCATCTTTGTTCAGCATGCCAATTGGGAAAAAGCAAGAAGTATGCCCACAAACCCAAACCTACAAACTTAGTTATGGAAGTTCTTCATACCATTCACATGGATTTATGTGGACCCATGAGAGTGCAGAATATTTTTGGGAAGAAATATGTGTTAGTTGTGGTTGATGATTACTCTCGTTTTACTTGGGTTAAGTTCCTAAGGACAAAGGATGAATCAAACAGCTGCAGGTTCGACTTAACAAAACTGTCAGAATCATCCGAACAGACAATGGAACTGAGTTTGTCAATAAACAAGTTTGTGAGTTTTATGAAAGTGTTGGAATCAGTCATAAGAGAAGTGTTCCACGAACTCCTCAACAGAACGGTGTTGTTGAAAGACGAAATCAAACTCTTGTGGAAGCCGCTAGAACAATGCTGATTTACTCAAAGGTTCCAATGTTTCTCTGGGCTGAAGCTATTGCCACTGCATGCTACACTCAAAAGCGATCCCTAATTCACACTTCTCATGGAAAAACTCCATATGAACTTGTCCACAATCGAAAACCTAATCTTTCATTCCTTCGTGTGTTTGGTGCATTGTGTTATCCAACTAATGAGGGTCAAGACTTAGGCAAACTTAAAGCTAAAGCAGACATTGGAGTTTTTGTAGGATATCCACCAAGCAGAGAAGGATACCGAATCTACAACAAAAGAACCCGAAATATCATGGAAACAATTCACGTTACGTTTGACGAGCTGACCGGTCAAATGGCTCCTGGACAACCCAGTTCTGGACCCGCATCATCAAGTAGTCCCATCAGTTCTACTCTTGTATATGATTCTTCGCCAGCAACCCCTTATGTACCTCCTTCAGAAGATGACTTGAAGAAACTGTTTGATCCAATGTTTGATGAATACTATGAGCTAATTGCTAATGATCTGTCAATTCCATCAACAGAGGCGGCTTCTATTCCTGTCAATGAAGTCAACCCTTCAGTTTCTATGTCGTTAAGTCAAGAAGCACGTGCTGCTGATCACTCTGACTCATCAACAAATCATCAATCATCGAGTGTACATCATGGAATTGGTTCTGGCACCCTTGATGGATAGAATCCCTTTGTTACTCCAAAAGATGCCCCCTTTGAAAATATATTTGCTCTTGAATCATCATCAGAACCATCTTCATCAGGAGAAATCAACACTGCTACTTCAGTTCCTCAACAACAACCACACAAACACCTTAGAAAATGGACACATGATCACCCATTGGACAACATCATTGGAAATCCCTCTCGTCCAGTATCCACTCGCAAACAACTTGCAACTGATGCCTTATGGTGCTTCTTCAACTCCGTACTATCTAAGGTCGAACCAAAAGATGTCAAAACTGCCATGAATGAAGACAGCTAGTTCAATGCCATGCAAGATGAAATTCATGAGTTTGATCGATTAGATGTATGGGAATTAGTACCTGCTCCTGACTATGCTTTGATCATTGCTCTAAAGTGGATCTTCAAAGTAAAACTTGATGAGCATGGCGATGTATTAAAGAACAAGGCTAGATTGGTTGCAAAAGGATACCGTCAAGAGGAAGGTATTAACTTTGAAGAATCATTTGCTCCAGTTGCTCGTATCAAGGCAATCAGAATCTTCTTGGCTAATGCTGCAAGTAAGAACATGGTAATCTATCAGATGGATTTAAAGACGGCTTTTCTTAACGGAGATCTAAAAGAAGTCATATACGTCAGCCAACCTGAATGCTTTGTGAATCCAGAGCATCCTACTCACGTCTATCATTTGAAGAAGGCTCTTTACGGTTTGAAGCAAGCTCCAAGGGCATGGTATGATACGCTATCAAAGTTTCTTCTATCTACTGGATTCAGCAAAGGAGCAGTTGATCCTACATTGTTCACCAGAAAGTCAGGCAAACATTTAATTCACGTTCAAATCTATGTTGATGATATTATTTTTGCCTCGACTGACCCCAATGAATGTGACCATTTTTCAAATGAAATGGGTTTCAAATTTCAAATGTCAATGATGGGACAAATGTCATTTTTCTTGGGATTACCAATTTCACAAAGTCCCAAAGGCATATTTATAAATCAATCTAAATATGCAAATGAGATTTTAAAGAAATTTGGATTAGATTCTTGTGACCCTGTTGACACTCCCAAGATAGAGCGTACTAAACTAGATGAGGACCACTCAGGGATCATGGTAGACCAAACAAAATATTGTAGTATGATTGGATCCCTGATGTACCTCACAACCAGTAGACCAGACATTCTATTCACTGTTTGCATGTGTGCTAGATACCCGGCTAAGCCTACCAAAAAGAACCTTGAAGCGGTTAACCGGGTCTTTCGGTATCTCCAAGGAACCATCAATATGGGACTATGGTACCCGAAGGACACCGGTATGTCACTAATAGCCTATGCAGATGCTGATCATGCATGATGTCAAGATACACGTCGAAGTACGTCAGGAGGTGCTCAGTTTTTGGGTGATAAGCTTGTGAGCTGGTCTTCAAAGAAACAAATGAGTACTTCTATATCCTCTACAGAGGCTGAATACATAGCCATGTCATCTTGTTGTGCTCAAATCCTATGGATGAGATCCCAATTATCTGACTATGGCTTTGAATTCAACAAAATCCCTCTGTACTGTGATAATAAAAGTGCTATTGCTCTCTCATGCAACAACGTTCAACATTCAAGAGCAAAGCACATCGAAATTTGACATCATTTCATCAAGGAGCAAGTGGAGAACGGTGTGGTGGAACTCTATTTTATGAGTACTGAATACCAATTAGCAGACATCTTCACCAAAGCTCTTCCTAGAGAACGTTTTGAGTTTATCCTTCCACGACTTGGTCTAAAGAGTCTACAACCGGAAACACTCAAAAATCTTCAAGAGGAAGACGAGGAGTAAAGGTCTTTCTTCATCCATCTCTTGTAAATATTTATTCGAAAAGCAAAATACAAAATTACAAAACCTACAAAAAGCAAATAGAAAAATATAAAACTTTAAAAAATATTGTCATTTTGTCATGTTTTTCTCTATTCGATATCATCTACGGACTTTGTGTTGACATTCAAAGAATGTCACGGGTTTTTAGATGTTCTTCGAATGTACATAAATTGCTTTAAAAAAAATGAGGCGGAGAAAAATGGTGGCTTATTGTTATTTCAAGCAATAACCCATTTTAAAAAGTAAAGAACAGAGCCATGCTTAATCTTATTTTTTCAAATCTCATGCTTTGATTTTTAAAACAAATGTTTTTTACCAAAAGGACAAATGTTTTCTTTCCAAATATTTTTCCGTCTAATGATTCTTCTAAAAACTATTTGTCATCTAATGAAAACATAATTGCTTTGAAAATACCTCGTACTCTATTATTTTTGAAAAATCATCTGTGCTTATCATCTGTCAAAATCTCTATCTCTCAATCAACAACCTGTGTCATTGATTGAGGGGGAGAATGATTTCAATCGAATTAAAAAGAGTATTTCTCAAACAATTGGCACATAAACGAGCAAGGTCTACTTTTGGATAATCAAAAACAATGTTTTATACAAGTGGTTTAAGACCTTGGCTATTGTTATGTTACATTAGATAATCAAAGCATGTTTAATCCGTGGAGTTTAAAGTATCAGATTTGATCCTTATCGGTTAAATGTTTTCATAAGCAAGTCACAATTCTTCTCAAAAGCTTTCAAAAACAATTTAAATCTATAAAGATCACAAATCTCAAATGAGTTAAAGATTGTGATGGGGGGAGAATTTGTGATTTAAATTGGATTTAAACTGATAACTCGATAATTGGTTTTATAAGTGTTTAGCAAACTCTCCACCATTCATGTGCCAAACGATTTCAAATATTCCATGCACATGTTAAGGGGGAGCATTTTTTTTAAAACCAAAAAGGATTGAAACGTGATTAATTTGTTTCAAAGTGCAGGTTTTCCCTAATATGTGCAAAACTCATTCAAATTTCGATGCACATATTGAGGGGGAGCAATCTTTATTGAAAACCACATTCTTTCCTGAAAACATCTTTAACTGTATATGAATCACTGATTTTTGATTGGGAAAGTGATGTCGATATTTTTAGAAAATATTTATCAAAAGAAGTGAATTCTTCCTCTTGCCTCCATGTGCCAAAATGATTTCAAACATATGATGCACATGTTAAGAGGGAGCTGTTTTCTAAAAATATCATAAATGATTCAGGTACAAAATGCTTTGATAATATATCACAAGTAGTTGGATTGATTTTCAAATAGTTTTCAATTGGTTCCAATGGCTGATGAACAATACCAAAAGACCGACCAATTTGTTTTATGCATGGTGTTATAAGGACGGTTAGGTTAGGTATTCGTTTCCACGATCCCGCCAGAGCCGGAGGGATCTACCCAGGGACAATCCACTAGATAGTGTAGAGTCCTTAAGTATGATGGAAAAAAAGGAGAAAAGTGAGATATGGGAAGAGTGCGGACTGAGATAGAGCTAGAACTAGAATAAACCCAACAAGGTTCTAGTAATGAAGTCTCGGTAAGCACTGAAGGGGTTGAAGAATGAAAAAGAATTGAATGTGAAAAGGGTGAAAAGAAATAGCACTTCAATAATTCAACCTTAGGGGCAGAAACCGGGTTCAATACATATGCTACTGGTGGTTACTAAGGTAACCCTAGTATTGAAGACAAGACGTCATGGACCCAGTGACGCACTACACTACAACTTCCCAAACTACTCAAGTTCCTCTTAAAAGGACTTGTTTCATTCACACAAGGGAACCTACATTTTCTATCGACCTTTTCTTAGAGATGGTTGATATTGAAGAAGGAGACCCTCTCCCTAGTCTCCGGCATAGGAACCAAATGTGCACAATTGAGTCTAGCACCACGAGATCATCAATAAATCTCATTAAGGACACAATCAATGAAGACTCTCTGTTTCACACAATGTGGAAAGAGAGAATATACTTTTAGAGTCCTAGGCATTATCCTTGTGGTATTGCCAGAACATCTGAGTGATATGTTAATACAAATAAGCCGTAAAAACGTTTATTTATATTTTACGATCTTCTAATGTTTTGTCGATAACAAACGTAAAATCATATTAACGAAACAAATAAAATATGTAAATGGTTTGAACTAATAGTTTCTAACATATTCACATTTTCACATAAAACACTAAAACAAGTATAAGTGATTTTATGATTTAGATACATATGTACAACAACTAGTGTTTACATATTGGGTTAGCATATACTTAAACTAAGTATACTAAAATGGGTAAAAACATGTAAATACTAAAATAGGTAAAAACTAGCAAATGGTATCGACCCATAACCCATGGTTTTATATATACCACTTAACAAAGTTCAATGTATCTAGAAAGAAAACCATGGATCAACCCATAACCCATGACCCATGACCCATAACCAAAAATACCCATGGAAAAAGAGGAGCGTTCTACGGATCGCTGGCTTTGTGCTAGCCGGATCCCAAGTGGAAGGGATCCGTGGGATCCGGGGAACAGTAGGATTTTTTCTCTATAAATAGTGAGCTATTTCTTCATTATTTCTCACCCCTTTCAATCCCTTTCTAACATACTTTCCTACCTGAGTTAAATCTCACTAACCTTAGATCCAAGAGATCTATGTTTGTAGTTTTGTTTTTGTGTGATCTTTTAGGTTCCTCTTAAAGGCAAGATCACCACCTTTGATGTCGAGCAAGCTTAAGTCCATGAGTTGCCATGCTTCTTCATCATCAAGGCTACTGAAGTCTTCTTGTTGATGATTCCCTTCTTTCTTCAAAGAAGTGTAGTGTTGAAGACATTAGTGAAAGATGTCTCAAGTGTCAAGACGGAGATATTAGTGAAGGGTATCTATCGTCTATAGGATAAGCACTTGTGGTAGGTGCTTAGAAGTCAAGACAAAGAAGCATTAGTGAAAGGTGCTTAGATGTGAAGACACAAGACATTAGTGAAAGATGTCTTGTAGATCTAATCAAAGGCATTAGTGAAAGGTGCCTTAGATGTACATTCGATATGGCATGTTTCGATGTACAAGATAGACTAGTATTAGATCCAAGGATATTGATATCCTTGATGATGTTGTAAAGGAGTAGATCTCCTTTGGGATTAGTCGTTGGTGTAGTGTGGTAGTAGTTCCTCCATTGCAATAGAACTAGGTGCTTAGCCTAGTACCTAATAAAGGGTAGCGACGTTGTGAAGGTGTAGTTCACCTTGGAGTGAAAGAACTAGGTACTTAGCCTAGTACCTTATAAAGGGTAGGCGACGTTGTGATAGGATTAGTTCTCCTTGGTGTGAAAGAACTTGGTGGTTAGCCTAGCACCGTATAAAGGGTAGGCGATGTTGTGTTAGGTGTGGTTCGCCTAGGTGTGAAAGAACTCGGTATTTAGCTTTGTACCGGAAAAAGTTTAAGCGACGGTGTGAAGGCTTCTCCGCCATAAGGAGATTGGTGTAGTGTTTACGAACTCTCGAGTAGGTGACTCGGGGAGTGGAGTAGGGCAAGGAAGGTGTCCTTGTAGCCGAACCACTATAAATACTCGTGTTGTGGTTTTGTGCTTCTTACTCTTATCTTTTCATTACATATCTTTATATGCTTGTTTATCAACATCCAACACACACAACCGAATAGATTGACATAAGTCGATCTAAATAGTTTAAAAGAAAGTTTTAATTGGTAAAACTATTCAACCCCCCCCCCTTCTAGTTTTCCACAATTGGCATCATAGCTTCGTTACCAAGTTTCTTGAAGTATATTGTACTTTAAAAACTTGATACGATCCATGGTTAATTGAAAACTACAAAGAAGGTTTTTCATAAAAACAAACACCATGTCTTTTTAAAAACTATATCTTTGTGATAAGGTTTTAAAAGGTACCATTTTGAGGGGTCGTTTTAGCCCTTATTTGATCACTTGTGTATCCGTTATTGCTTAATATCGTTCCTTTTCACTTTTTAGGTCTCTTGAAGGCAAAATGCTGGAATGGCACTTATTTGGACGAAAAGGCGCGAATATACGAAGAAAATGGCCAAAGTCAGAATCGAGACACTCAAAGCTGCTGAAAACAGAAGGCGACGGCATCACTGCTTAAATGCGACGCCGTCGGAGGATTTTTGTGACGATACAGAAGCCAAAAACCCTATTTTCAAGTGACGACGTCGGGCTTTAAAAGAGTAGGCCGTCGCTACTCAGACGGCCTAGATGCGACCCAGACGGCGTCAGAAGCTGAAGAGGACGGCGTCACAGACATAAGGTGATGCCGTCGCAAGGTTAACGTGGCCAAGATGAAACTCTAATGACGGCGACACGACGGCGTCACAAAACATAAGGTGACGCCGTCGCATATGTAATATTATATATAGAATCTGAATTTTTCAGTTTTAAGGGTAGTCTTTTGGAGTAAAAACCTAAAACCGAACCAAGGGTGTCTTGTACAGTATTTTAGGGTTCCAAACCCTATCTTACATCAAGATAAGTATTTACTTCATCAATTCAATTATGTCTTTGATTATTTGTGTGTATGCTTGCATGTTTTCCATGTCCGGCTAATTTATTTGTGTGTTTGCTTAGGGAGTATGAAACTTAATTATTGAATATTGATTGGTTGTTTCTTATCTTAGTTGATTATTGATCTAGTAATGCGATAGGTCATTCGTTGTGTACTTAATGCTTGATTCATCTTTGTGAACCTTAGAATATAATTACCTGAGTAGCTGTAAGCTAAACCATCCAAAGAGTGCCTTAGAGTAAGAGTTTATTATCCCTGGTGGGTTTTGTAGACGAGACCCTTTGGTAAGTTCAAAGAGTTAGGGAGAAACGCATACCCTACAACTTTAGACACACAACGCAACTAAGAATAAGGACGTGACAATTCAACCATCAATAGGAGATAATTAAGGAGTAGTAAAACCTAAGTAAACACATCTTTAAACTATCATACGAGCACACATTAATTAGACATAGACTACCACCACCTTAGTTTAGATAATTAGATAATAGTAGAGTAATCGGTAGAAATACCAACCCCCCCCCCAAATCCAATACTCGAGATTCATACCTTTCAATATCCTAAAAAACATAAAAAAGATAAAAAATAATCTTCCTCAACCTCAACCTTAGCGTAGTAACTTCTCACTAGCATTCCTATTCCCCTAGAGAACGATATCAATGCCCGTGGCTTACCCTAATTACTACACTACAACGATTAGGTTCACTGCCTAGGGTGTTATAAAACTTTCTCGAAGAAAAGGAAGTTTCCTTGACCCCAAACGACGCGTGTAGCGTTATCAAGCTTTTGGCGCCGCTGCCGGGGAATAGAATAGCTAGTTAGTAGTCCACCTCGTTTAGGTTTCTTTGCTTGATTCCTATCAAGTAAATTTTTTCCCATTTTTAGCTTCCTCTTAGTCTATCCCCCTTCTTCGTGACCTTTGTTCGTACACCCATCACTTTTCATCATGGAAGGTGATAACGAACCACCACTCATCAACCCACCACCAATTGACCCGCCAAGAGCCCGTACTCTTGGTGAATACTCGAGACCAAGCCACCTAGGCTATAGGAACACCATTGAGCTTCCCAACCAAGCCCAAACTACGGCCCAGCAATCCGACACCATCCGGTTGGTGCAAAACGGATGTGCATTCCATGGACTTCGTTCCGAAGATCCAAATCAGCATCTCAGGGATTTCCTCAAAATTGTCGATTCCATCGACCTTGATGCTACTACTCGGGAGACCACGCACCTGCGTCTCTTCCAATTTTCTCTATGGGACCAAGCTAGTAATTGGCTTGAGCGACTTCCCGCCGGCTCCATCTCAAGTTGGGATGATCTTACCTCTCGCTTCCTTGCTCAATTTTTCCCACCGGGGAGAACCACTAAGCTTAGGAATGACATCTTGATGTTCCAACAACGTCAAGGTGAATCTCTCTACAAAGCATGGACCCGATTCAAGGACTTACTTCATAAAGTCCCTCATCACGGCATTGATCTTTGGCTCCAAGTCCAAATCTTTTATGATCATGTCAACTTCCCCACTAAGCTATCCATTGACCAAGCGGCCGGTGGAAAACTTAGTGATCTCACCGCGGAAGAATCATGGGGTATAAGAGAGGACCTTGCCCTCTACGACAACGAAAGTTGGGATGACCCCCGTGAGCTACCTAAAACCGTCAAGGCAATCTCCTTGCCTTCCATCGACTCATAACCTTCCGACCGTAGGATTATCGAACTTGAAGATCAAGTTAAATTCCTCATGAGTGCCTACAAAAATCCTAAGTCTTCACACCATGTGAACAAAGTTTCTTCCTCGTGCGAGCCATTTTGTGATCCTCATAACACGCGCACTAGCACCCGATCCCCCGAACATGCTTCCGTTGACTACGCATCCTCGCGTATTAATGGAGCGGGAGGAAGATTCCCTACAATACCCGGACCTAGGAATTTCAATGAAACCCGTGAGGCATGGAAAAGCAAGCCCGACTTCTACTGGGGACAAACCAAAGAATTCACCTCCAATGATTTCTCATGGCCCCCACCTAACAGTCCTAACCAACAAAACATCGAAGGGATGTTGCAAAACCTAGTTGCATCCCAAGAAACCCAAATGGCTAAGCTCTCGGACCGCTTTAACCATCAACAAGCCGAGATGGATAGGAAGATAGACAACCTTTTGAAAGCCATAACCAATAGTTATAGGAAGGTTAGTGCTATCTCAACTCCCGAACCTTCAGGTATAGAGATTAAGGATCCAAGCAAGCTAACTAAGCACGTTCAATTCGTCAATACCATCGCCTTAGTGAAACCTGATAGAACAGATGACGAAGAGGACCATACGCTTGTGAATAATGTAACACCCGAGGAAGTAGATGAAGTAGACATTGACTATTTCAACGAATTTCCTACGGAAGAAGAACTATCTCGCCACCCTCACTTAGTGCGTGACCTCCGTCACATGTATGTTAGGAAAAGCCCTAGAATCAAGTTTGGGGACCCTTGGAATCTTAACATACCATGTTGCATAGGGCACCTTTTTGTGGCAAAGGCCTACATTGATCGCAAATCCCCAATCAACATAATGACGAGCACCTACTACAATTGGATAATGAAGAAGCCTATCCCAACTAGGCAAGACCCCGATAATCCTAGGGATAAGTGCAATTTTCTTGGTAGAATTACGGGATTACCCTTCTATGTAGGTAGTTTCACGTTTCCTACGGACTTCATAATTGTGGATGATATTAGCACGGCCATAGACCCTAGTTTGTCCCACGTTATTCTAGGAAAACCTTTCATAGAAAGCACCGGGATGACCTATGACCCCTCGTTAGGAGTAGTGCGATTCAAGGATGAGACCGACGACATAGCTTACCAAATGCCGTTTAAGATTGAGAAGTTTTCATCACTCTCTAATGATGAAAAGGAACTTAAGTTGTCGGTCTATTATAGGAATGATAAGGTTAGGGAAAAGGGAGTAGATTATGTTATGGCTAAGATTTTCGGGTTCTATAAGGATTGTTTGAACTTAGGACCGAAATATAGGACCCAGTGGGGAGAGGATGAACTCTTAGAGAGGTGCATCATAGGACACTTCTTCAACATGGAATCCCCCGGTAGAGACCGTCAAGAGGGCGGTAATGAGAAAACGTAGGGGCACGACTACGAGTCTAGCTACAAGACTCTTAAATAAAGAAAAGTGCTTCGTGGGAGGCAACCCATGCTTAATTGTTTGCTTGTTAGTGTCATATATCTTTTATTGAATGTTTATCCTTATGTTTAAATTTGTAAAAATGCTTTATCTTGTTTTTAACCTCGTCTTAATTGCATATAAAGGTATTTTACATAAGGGATAAGTGTAGGGAGGATTACACACGTTTTAAAAAGAAACGTAAACATGAGGATAACAATTAACTAAAAGATATATATGTTTGTTTGTTCGAGTCAAATGCTTGTATCGAGTCATAATGGATGTTTTTGCAGAAATTTTTCCAGATTCTAAAGATGTAAATTTTCCAGAATTTTTTCCAGAAAATCGCAGACCAGTTTTTGTCAGGATAACCTGACGGCGTCAGGATTGTAACCTGACGGCGTCAGGAAGGAATAAAAACATCAGATCACTTTTTCTCGTTTTTTGAGCTACTTATAAATTTTTGGAATTTTCCAGGTCTTAATTTTCTTAGAAATTATGTAAACATCCATTCCACAAGCATTATATCCTAGTTTAAATCGAGTCTTATATATATTATTACCGCCAGTTTTACGCGAAGGTTTCGTTTTTTTTCTTCAAGTGTGCAGGTTTAGTTTGTCAAGAAGAAGTTACACAAGATTGGAAGGAGCTTTTCACGCAATAATTCTTCTTGGAAAGGATTTAACCACCACTTTACATGGATCCTACCGAGCTAATCAGGGGAGTATTAGTTTCTCTCATTTTTAATTACCTTCTTTTATCATAACTTTGATACTTTCGGGGAACATTGGGGACAATGTTCAGTTTAAAGTGTAGGGAGGGAAAATAAAACGGGAACTTTGAAGCTATGCTTATCCTTGATTATTTACTTTGTCCAATTGTGATTGTGTAATAAACCATGAGAAAGTGTCGGTTAGGGTAATTTTGGCACCAAATTTAAAATTTTTCATGACATATAGGAGTGGGCCATTAGTCTTAACAAAAGCGTCTCACGGATAGGAAGTTATATGACTAGCACAAAACCCTTTACCACTTAAATTCCACCAAAAATGTGAGGATCGCCTTAGATTAGTAGGAATTAAAGCATTCATCTTTAATGCTTAGAGTGTAAACCGGTAGTATATTAGATTCTAGAACTTGTTTTGTGATGCATTCCGAGATCGCTAGTAAGACTACACTTGTGTAGTTAGGAATAACTAAATGATAAGAGGCATTAGGATAACCCTTGTTTGATACCCGTAATATAATTACTTCTTCCACATCGGTTGAGTGATTCCCCCACACCCTTTGCATTGTACTCATCTTTAGTACACGATACCCCTAGTTAACCCCTTAGAGCCTATCCTTTTCGCGGTTCTCGTGATGTTTCGGTTTTTCCGGAATATCAATGAAGAGCATTGTTTACACCTCACCCCCAAATATACACCCAAATTGCCTTAGCCTACCCTTTATGCACTCACTTTTAGTGTAATTTTTTGTTATCACCCTAAACCCTTAGTTCAATTATCTGGTTGCTTGCATGAGTTGCTAAGTCGAGTCATATCCTTTGTATACAGTTTTGGGACGATTGGGATTCATGGGAAAAGTTAAAGTTTATGAAATGACGGGAAGGGAACGTTAAATTCAAATTCCCTTTGTTTGCATAATAATGTACCCCAAGTGTTTCGATCTTTTCAATTCGGGTCAAATTAGTGTTAGAGTAATAAAAACTCAAGTGTAGGGATGTGCCTATAAATCCCTATCATTTTGATGTTACCGTAGAGGATGGTAGAGTAAAAGTGTATGAAAAAAAAAAAAAAAAAAAAAAAAAAAAAAAAAAAAAAAAACGGGCTACCATCCTACATCTATCCTTTAAATTCATGTTTGTTTATTTCCGTTACCTAGATTTTTAGAGTGTCGAGTCTTGGCTTAGCAACGCCATTCTTCGTATGCATTTAACATAGAGATTTTTTACTTTCCACCACTACATAACCTATCCCACCAAACCCTTGTTTCCCTACCGTAAGCCTAACGTTACAACCCTTTAAAAGACCTCTTTGATAGTCTTTCCTAGGTGCTTACGCCAAAGCGATGGAGGTTTGATCTATTCTCAAGCCTATGGTAATCTATGTACTAGGACCTGTTAATGAGTGTTTATCTTCCATTTCCTATTTGTTATATTTCATATATACACCCGAGAGAGATGTGAGTATCCAAACACCCCATGTGAGGTGCTAGTATGTAATTTCCGTGCTTGTTATGACTTTTGCGGGGCTTATATGTGTTGTGGACCGTTTTGAATCAATGCTTCATGACCCCTAACTTATAAATTAATTGGCTAAAAGCACATTTGCTTGAGGACAATCAAATAACAAGTGTAGGGATATTTGATAAGGTTTTAAAATGTACCATTTTGAGGGGTCGTTTTAGCCCTTATTTGATCACTTTTGTATCCGTTATTTCTTAATATCGTTTCTTTTCACTTTTTAGGTCTCTTGAAGGCAAAATGCTGGAATGGCACTTATTTGGACGAAAAGGCGCGAATATACGAAGAAAATGGCCAAAGTCAGAATCGAGACACTCAAAGCTGCTGAAAACAGAAGGCGACGGCGTCACTGCTTAAATGCGACGCCGTCGGAGGATTTTTATGACGATACAGAAGCCAAAAACCATATTTTCAAGTGACGACGTCGGGCTTTAAAAGAGTAAGCCGTCGCTACTCAGACGGCCTAGATGCGACCCAGACGGCGTCAGAAGCTGAAGAGGACGGCGTCACAGACATAAGGTGACGCCGTCGCAAGGTTAACGTGGCCAAGACGAAACCCTCATGACGGCGACACGACGGCGTCACAAAAAATAAGGTGACGCCGTCGCATATGTAATATTATATATAGAATCCGAATTTTTCAGTTTTAAGAGTAGTCTTTTGGAGTAAAAACCTAAAACCGAACCAAGGGTGTCTTGTACAGTATTTTAGGGTTCCAAACCCTATCTTACATCAAGATAAGTATTTACTTCATCAATTCAATTATGTCTTTGATTATTTGTGTGTATGCTTGCATGTTTTCCATGTCCGGCTAATTTATTTGTGTGTTTGCTTAGGGAGTATGAAAATTAATTATTGAATATTGATTGTTTGTTTCTTATATTAGTTGATTAATGATCTAGTAATGCGATAGGTCATTCATTGTGTACTTAATGCTTGATTCATCTTTGTGAACCTTAGAATATAATTACCTGAGTAGTTGTAAGCTAAACCATCCAAAGAGTGCCTTAGAGTAAGAGTTTATTATCCCTAGTGGGTTTTGTAGACGAGACCATTTGGTAAGTTCAAAGAGTTAGGGAGAAACGCATACCCTACAACTTTAGACACACAACGCAACTAAGAATAAGGACGTGACAATTCAACCATCAATAGGAGATAATTAAGGAGTAGTAAAACCTAAGTAAACACATCTTTAAACTATCATACGAGCACACATTAATTAGACATAGACTACCACCACCTTAGTTTAGATAATTAGATAATAGTAGAGTAATCGGTAGAAATACCAACCCCCCCAAATCCAATACCCGAGATTCGTACCTTTCAATTTCCTAAAAAACATAAAAAAGATAAAAAATAATCTTCCTCAACCTCAACCTTAGCGTAGTAACTTCTCACTAGCATTCCTATTCCCCTAGAGAACGATATCAATGCCTGTGGCTTACCCTAATTACTACACTACAACGATTAGGTTCACTGCCAAGGGTGTTATAAAACTTGCTCGAAGAAAAGGAAGTTTCCTTGACCCCGAACGACGCGTGTAGCGTTATCAGTTTGGATGTTGATTTGATAAACAACATTTTTCTTATTTACTTTTTCATTTAATTTCACTAATCTTCTTTGTCATGTTGATTAGTCAAAGCTCATACCCACCAAGCTGTAGGAATCGCTTGGTAACAAAAATACCTTCCTTAAGAAGGTATTTTAAATGCAAAGGAGCGGGAATCGTCTTAGTGACATTTGATGTGTCATTTTGTAAAGACATTCCCATGTGCGCTAAAGGTATGATTTTGTTTTTACTTTGCTTGATAATTAAGTATACCTATTTAGGTATTTATATGATTATCTTTTGTGCAAATTACATGTTTTACATGAAGCTTTATTAGGAAGCCTTTTTCTTACATACGTGTTTTATTTCTTGTCTAAAGTCGTGGTATATAAAACTTATGTTTTGTTTTTCTTTTAATCCAATAATAAAACAAAAACACGAATTTCAAAAATTCATCCTTCCCTATAAAAACTCCCACCGTCGACCTATCTATCAAATCTTCACTTCTTCAAATATTCCAATTTTAAAAATTTCCTCTCATTCAAAAACTTCATCTTCCTCCTCATTTCATCTCAACCAAAACCAAGAATATCCGTCATCAACATGGTTTACATCGCACTCGTACTCATCGCCTTAACACTCATCGCACTTGTGTTCCCTATAGTGAAGTTCACATATGGAGACATTTACTTTGTGTTGTTAATCTACATTGGGATCATATACCCAATCCTTTGTATCATCCTTAGCATTGAAATGCAATAATATTAATGATCTAGTTTATTTAGGTTATTTTTATCATAATGTGTTTGTCACTTATTTTGATTTATATGTTTTATATTCTTTCATGATACATTAGAAGTCATGTATGCATGCTAAAAGAAAAGGTAGGATAAAACATATTTCGTGGTATAAAAACTGTAAAACCTATGCTTTTATCAAACCTGTTTCTGTTACTACAGATCCACGGATCCCGGAAGAAATACTAGCCGGATCCCTTTTGTAAAGGAACCGTGGGATCCGTTCTACTGGAAAACAGTTTTCATGCAGTTTAAAAACCACTATCTTTCCAAAAATAATAATCCACTAGAATGTCAAAACCATGAGTTAGTTAAATGTTAAAAACCATTGTTAATAAAAATCTAGTAAAAACATTAGATAATCATTGGTTAATCTCAAAACATCACTTTCTTTTAACTCATCTTTTCTATAGGTTTCGCTATGTCGCATATATATGAGTTTGACTTTTCATTCTCTAGTGTCTATACTCCGAACATCTCTCTTGAGCCCAACACCTCTCTACAATTCGAAGAAGGTATCAATACCTCCTTCCGAGCAATAGGATTGGAATGTCTTCTCGAAATTAACGAGAAAATATGTCCAAGGTTTGTATTGGAATTCTTTCGTTAAGTCAAACTCATTCGTAACGAGGATCGTTCTCTATCTCTTTGTTTTTATATCAAAAACCAAAAGTTTACTTTAACCCTTGGGCATTTTGCTCACATCCTCCGAATTCCAAATCATGGACAATGTGCCTTCACCGAAGATTGGTCTCTTGATTCTCTCTTCAACTTTCGTGAAGAAAATAGCCCATATTTCTCTCACATACCTTCCCCGGAAGACTTGATTCGCATGATATGCAAACCTCATCACTCCAATCCCAACATTATCCATACACGGGATATCCGAGAAGAGTACAAGCCTTTTGCTCTCATCCTACGTGAAAATGTTTGGAGTCTTAGGGGAAATCGAGAAATCCTTCCCGCTTGATGTGCTCACATGTTGTACTGTTTGCTAACACAACAACCATCCAATCTCGCCTATTTCTTTGCAATGCGAATTGTAAATCTTCAAAGCTCCAAGAACAAATTCATTCCATATGGAATGTTCTTGACGCGCCTCTATCATAATGTCATGCACTTTCATCCTCAATTTCAAAGTCCGTTGTACGTACTTGTGAACAAGATGATGGAACCGCTGAACATTTCCCTCATGAAGACGTTCTTCATTCCTGAATCCGCCAACACTCACCAACCATTTGATGATCCATCTAGCGAAAACACTCAAGGAACTTAGTAGTATTCCAAAATAGTATCAAATCTCTTGTACTCGTGCTTTATCAATGTAATCCAATTTCTTTCACGAAATAAATCATCTTACATTTGATATCTTAGTATTAGAACCCTTTTTTTGACTATCCTTGAGATATAATGCATTGTCAAGATCATTGCACACCTTTAGTAAAGGTCCTGCTGAGCAGATAGGCGGATCCTAAAGATTGTACTAGACGGATCCCTACTCTTAGAGAACCGTGGGATCCGGCAAAAAGAAAATGCAATTGCAAGCATTGTATTTCAAACACATCCTTGGAACACCTCACACACTAAGCTAAACATAGTATCTTAAAGAAAAATTAAGTTCTTATCAAGATAGGTTGATCTTTCCTTCTCATACATAACTCACCTAGATCACACTCTAAAACATGTAGATCTACCGTTTCATTTTTTAATCCATTACTCTTCCGCTCTTATACTCACACTTCATTTTTTACTTGATCCCTCAATCTAGTCTTAGAAATCTTTCGATTATGACAAAACTGATCATAAATCATCCTCACCTCAAAATTGATCAAAGTTGATCAAAATCTAGTTTTCCCATTTCAAAGCTTCTAGGATATTCTCTAAAACACTATCCTAAGACACAACCTGATCTTTAGGATCATCTAGCTTCAATTGACACTCTAAATCTTTAGTGTCATCCTTGCTCATCCATTGGTACTCTTGAAAGTTCCAAATCCTTCCATAAATAACAATCATTAGCTACATCATTCATTACCTTCAAGTACTCAAGCACCCCTTCATTTAAAACACTTAGGAGCACTGAAACACTCAAGATGATATAGGTCTTAGATCTTAGAAACATCATTTCCACTCTTTCATAACTGCTAAAAGCCGGATCCCTAGGATTAGCCTAGACGGATCCCTCTGAGGAAGGAACCGTGGGATCCGGATAATAGTTTATGTCAAATCTTGCTAAAACAATCATTTCAACTCATCTTCCTAACTCAAACACTCCATCTCATCTTAAATGAGTTCCTAGATCAGTGCAACCTCTGAAGTTGACTCTTGTGCATGTCAATCATCACATTCCAATGAATCCTAGTGGCTTAAGGCTTAAATGCACTTGCCAAATCTCTTAGTTTATAAACCACCTTGTTAGGACCTCCATAGTCATCACTCTTATCCTAACTTTCAGCTCTTGCAACCTCTTGAAATCATATCATCATGAGGAAAACCCCAAGTAGTAACTTATCCACCAAAGAACCACCCATGAAAAAGGCTCGTGTTATACATGAAATTTCTTCAACCGAATCATCTCCCGTCAAGCCAACAAATGATAGGACTCTTCCTCATCCAATCAAACCAATTCCTAAAAGGATAGTACCCACAAAACTACCAATACCAAACACCACCATACCTCCTAGGCCAAACAATATTATCTCCACTAAACCATCACCATTAGTTCCTAGAGCTATTTCATTTACATCCCTACTATCATCACCACACCTATACTATTTAGAGGACTTGCCTCCTAGGCCGTCTCATCCGCTTCCGCCGACAATATTTTCCTCATTAGGAGGAATGATGGTACAAAATCAAGGTGTTGAGTCAATACTTGCTCTGGCTTCCTTTTCGCCGTTTCCATCATATAATCCCATTTGGATTATGGAAATCATCAAAGTCAACCACCCGATCATATGGATGTTGACACTTCTCTACCACCACCATCATTCTTGGTTGAGTCATTTTCAAATGCACCTCCACCAATTCTTCCGTCGTTTGAAGCTCTGCAAGCCGCTTCACTTGATCATTCGTATCAAGCCATTTCACTTCTTCCACCACCACTACCTAGCCCTGACAAAGATGGCTATCATTGTCAACATGTTGAAAGTTTGATACATGAAGTACGAGAAGACCAACGTTTCATGTTCTATCATCTCCTCGAACGTTTTGACGAGATCAAACCTAAACAAAACTTGAGCTAGAAAATTTTAGTGGTGTCCTAGCATCAAGCGATAGTTGGTTTAGAAATCCCTAGTCATGTATTATCTATTTTCTTAGTTTTTAGAGTCATGTATATCATAACTCTAGTTTTATTAAATGGAATTATATGCTACTTGTTTATCAACATCCAACACACACAACCAAATAGATTGACATAAGTCGATCTAAATAGTTTAAAAGGAAGTTTTAATTGGTAAAACTATTCAACCCCCCCCCCCTTCTAGTTTTCCACAATTGGCATCATAGCTTCGTTACCAAGTTTCTTGAAGTATATTGTACTTTAAAAACTTGATACGATCCATGGTTAATTGAAAACTACAAAGAAGGTTTTTTATAAAAACAAACACCATGTCTTTTTAAAAACTATATGTTTGGATGTTGATTTGATAAACAACATTTTTCTTATTTTCTTTTTCATTTAATTGCACTAATCTTCTTTGTCATGTTGATTAGTCAAAGCCCATACCCACCAAGCTGTAGGAATCGCTTGGTAACAAAAATACCTTCCTTAAGAAGGTATCTTAAACGCAAAGGAGCGGGAATCGTCTTAGTGACATTTGCTGTGTCATTTTGTAAAAACATTCCCAAGTGCGCTAAAGGTATATTTTTTTTTTACTTTGCTTGATAATTAAGTATACCTATTTAGGTATTTATATGATTATCTTTTGTGCAAATTACATGTTTTACATGAAGCTTTATTAGGAAGCCTTTTTCTTACATACGTGTTTTATTTCTTGTCTAAAGTCGTGGTATATAAAACTTATGTTTTGTTTTTCTTTTAATCCAATAATAAAACAAAAACACGAATTTCAAAAATTCCTCCTTCCTTATAAAAACTTCCACCGTCGACCTATCTATCAAATCTTCACTTTTTCAAATCTTCCAATTTCAAAAATTTCCTCTCATTCAAAAACTTCATCTTCCTCCTCATTTCATCTCAACCGAAACCAAGAAGATTCGTCATCAACATGGTTTACATCGCACTCGTACTCATCGCCTTAACACTCATCGCACTTGTGTTCCCAATGGTGAAGTTCACATATGGAGACATTTACTTTGTGTTGTTAATCTACATTGGGATCATATACCCAATCCTTTGTATCATCCTTAGCATTGAAATGCAATAATATTAATGATCTAGTTTATTTAGGTTATTTTTATCATAATGTGTTTGTCACTTATTTTGATTTATATGTTTTATATTCTTTCGTGATACATTAGAAGTCATGTATGCATGCTAAAATAAAAGGTAGGATAAAACATATTTCGTGGTATAAAAACTGTAAAACCTATGCTTTTATCAAACCTGTTTCTGTTACTAGAGATCCACGGATCCCGGAAGAAATACTAGCCGGATCCCTTTTGTAAAGGAACCGTGGGATCCGTCCTACTGGAAAACAGTTTTCATGCAGTTTAAAAACCACTTTCTTTTTAAAAATAATAATCCACTAGAATGTCAAAACCATGAGTTAGTTAAATGTTAAAAACCATTGTTAATAAAAATCTAGTAAAAACATTAGATAATCATTGGTTAATCTCAAAACATCACTTTCTTTTAACTCATCTTTTCTATAGGTTTCGCTATGTCGCATATATATGAGTTTGATTTTTCATTCTCTAGTGTCTACACTCCGAACATCTCTCTTGAGCCCAAGACCCCTGGCAATCATGTCCGTGGGTTCAATAATCTCGAAACCCGTCGCTTCCATGAAGGACGTATTGTAGACACCTCTCTACAATTCGAAGAAGGTATCAATACCTCCTTCCGAACCATAGGATTGGAATGTATTCTCGAAATTAACGAGAAAATATGTCCAAGGTTTGTATTGGAATTCTTTCATTTAGTCAAACTCGTTCGTAACGAGGATCGTTCTCTATCTCTTTGGTTTTATATCAAAAACCAAAAGTTTACTTTAACCCTTGGGCATTTTGCTCACATCCTCCAAATTCCAAATCATGGACAATGTGCCTTCACCGAAGATTGGTCTCTTGATTCTCTCTTCAACTTTCATGAAGAAAATAGCCCATATTGCTCTCACATACCTTCCCCGGAAGACTTGATTCGCATGATATGCAAACCTCATCACTCCAATCCCAACATTATCCATACACGGGATATCCGAGTAGAGTACAAGCCTCTTGCTCTCATCCTACGTGAAAATGTTTGGAGTCTTAGGGGAAATCGAGAAATCCTTCCCGTTTGCTGTGCTCACATGTTGTACTGTTTGCTAACACAACAACCATCCAATCTGGCCTATTTCTTTGCAAGGCGAATTGTAAATCCTCAAAGCTCCAAGAACAAACTCATTCCATATGGAATGTTCTTGACGCGCCTCTATCATAATGTCATGCACTTTCATCCTTAATTTCAAAGTCTGTTGTACGTACTTGTGAACAAGATGATGGAACCGCTAAACATTTCCCTCGTGAAGACGTTCTTCATTCCTGAATCCGCCAACACTCATCAACCATTTGATGATCCATTTAGCGAAAACACTCAAGGAACTTAGTAGTATTCCAAAATAGGATCAAATCTCTTGTACTCGTGCTTTATCAATGTAATCCAATTTCTTTCACGAAATAAATCATCTTACATTTGATATCTTAGTATTAGAACCCTTTTTTTGACTATCCTTGAGATATAATGCATTGTCAAGATCATTGCACACCTTTAGTAAAGGTCCTGCTGAGCAGATAGGCGGATCCCAAATATTGTACTAGACGAATCCCTACTCTTAGAGAACCGTGGGATCCGGCAAAAAGAAAATGCAATTGCAAGCATTGTATTTCAAACACTTCCTTGGAACACCTCACACACTAAGCTAAACATAGTATCTTAAAGAAAAATTAAGTTCTTATCAAGATAGGTTGATCTTTCCTACTCATACATAACTCACCTAGATCACACTCTAAAACACTTGTAGATCTACCGTTTCGTTTTTTAATCCATTACTCTTCTGCTCTTAAACTCACACTTGATTTTTTACTTGATCCCTCAATCTAGTCTTAGAAATCTTTCGATTATGACAAAACTGATCATAAATCATCCTCACCTCAAAATTGATCAAAGTTGATCAAAATCTAGTTTTCCCATTTCAAAGCTTCTAGGATATTCTCCAAAACACTATCCTAAGACACAACCTGATCTTTAGGATCATCTAGCTTCAATTGACACTCTAAATCTTTAGTGTCATCCTTGCTCATCCATTGGTACTCTTGAAAGTTCCAAATCCTTCCATAAATAACAATCATTAGCTACATCATTCATTACCTTCAAGTACTCAAGCGCCCCTTCATTTAAAACACTTAGGAGCACTGAAACACTCAAGATGATATAGGTCTTAGATCTTAGAAACATCATTTCCACTCTTTCATAACTGCTGAAAGCCGGATCCCTAGGATTAGCCTAGACGGATCCCTCTGAGGAAGGAACCGTGGGATACGGATAACAGTTTATGTCAAATCTTGCTAAAACAATCATTTCAACTCATCTTCCTAACTCAAACACTCCATCTCATCTTAAATGAGTTCCTAGATCAGTGCAACCTCTGAAGTTGACTCTTGTGCATGTCAATCATCACATTCCAATGAATCCTAGTGGCTTAAGGCTTAAATGCACTTGCCAAATCTCTTAGTTTATAAACCACCTTGTTAGGAACTCCATAGTCATCACTCTTATCCTAACTTTCAGCTCTTGCAACCTCTTGAAATCATCTCATCATGAGGAAAACCCCAAGTAGTAACTTATCCACCAAAGAACCACCCATGAAAAAGGCTCGTGTTATACATGAAATTTCGTCAACCGAATCATCTCCCGTCAAGCCAACAAACGATAGGACTCTTCCTCATCCAATCAAACCAATTCCTAAAAGGATAGTACCCACAAAACTACCAATACCAAAGACCACCATACCTCCTAGGCCAAACAATATTATCTCCCCTCAACCATCACCATTGGTTCCTAGAGCTATTTCATTTACATCCCCACTATCATCACCACACCTATACAATTTAGAGGACTTGCCTCCTAGGCCGTCTCATCCGCTTCCACCGACAATATTTTCCTCATTAGGAGGAATAATGGTACAAAATCAAGGTGTTGAGTCAACACTTGCTCCTGCTTCCTTTTCGCCGTTTCCATCATATAATCCCATTTGGATTATGAGAAATCATCAAAGTCAACCACCCAATCATATGGATGTTGACACTTCTCTACCACCACCATCATTCTTGGTTGAGTCATTTTCAAATGCACCTCCACCAATTCTTCCGTCGTTTGAAGCTCCGCAAGCCGCTTCACTTGATCCTTCGTATCAAGCCATTTCACTTCTTCCACCACCACTACCTAGCCATGACAAAGATTGCTATCATTGTCAACATGTTGAAAGTTTGATACATGAAATACGAGAAGACCAACGTTTCATGTTCTATCATCTCCTCGAATGTTTTGATGAGATCAAACCTAAACAAAACTTGAGCTAGAAAATTTTAGTGGTGTCCTAGCATCAAGCGATTGTTGGTTTAGAAATTCCTAGTCATGTATTGTCTATTTTCTTAGTTTTTAGAGTCATGTATATCATAACTCTAGTTTTATTAAATGGAATTACATACTACTTGTTATTTTTCTGAGCATATAATTACCTTGTATTCATATCTCATTTTTGTGATAACATTACTTGTTTTATCACCATTGCTGAAATCAATCAGCTACTACGGATCCCTCAGAATTGCCTAGACGGATCCCTACTAGGAGGGAACCATGGCATCCGTGAGACAGAAAGTTTTCTTTCTACTAACTTGAATCACATTTGCAGGAAATTGTGAATTATACTTGTTTTCTATCCCTTGTTTTGTAGCTATTCAATTAACACATGAAGAATTTGATACCCTAAAGCTAGGGGAGCTTGGTGTCAAAACAATACGTTGCACAATTACTTGCAACCTTAGATGTATATTTCATGACTTCCCGTTGCAAAATTGTAATCATCTAAGGGGAGCACACCCGTCACTTAGACGTAATCTTTTGCAAAAGTTAGTTGCAAATGAACTAGATTAGAATTAGTTTCTTGACGCCCTTACTTAGGGATGGACTCGTCAAGGGGGAGTAAAAGACGAGATCCTTTCCCGTTATTTGCTCTCTATTTCTTTTTACTTTTAATTCTTTCACATGTTTTTCTTAAAAACAATGTGTTGCCTTCCTTCAAACACTTTTTGTTTCGACAAAAAGGGGGATAAGAAAGTAAAAACTACAAATTCAAACTTTTACGAATTTTAGCTTTTCCTAAAAATAATTTTATGTTTTGTCATCAACAAAAAGGGGGAGATTGTTAATACAAATAAGCCGTAAAAACGTTTATTTATATTTTACGATCTTCTAATGTTTTGTCGATAACAAACGTAAAATCATATTAACGAAACAAATAAAATACGTAAATGGTTTGAACTAATAGTTTCTAACATATTCACATTTTCACATAAAACACTAAAACAAGTATAAGTGATTTTATGATTTAGATACATATGTACAAAAACTAGTGTTTACATATTGGGTTAGCATATACTTAAACTAAGTATACTAAAATGGGTAAAAACATGTAAATACTAAAATGGGTAAAAACTAGCAAATGGTATTGACCCATAACCCATGGTTTTATATATACCACTTAACCAAGTTCAATGTATCTAGAAAGAAAACCATGGATCAACCCATAACCCATGACCCATAACCAAAAATACCCATGGGCAAAGAGGAGCGTTCCACTGATCCCTGGCTTTGTGCTAGCCGGATCCCAAGTGGAAGGGATTCGTGGGATCCGGGGAACAGTAGGATTTTTCCTCTATAAATAGTGAGCCATTTCTTTATTATTTCTCACCCTTTTCAATCCCTTTCTAACATACTTTCCTCCCTGAGTTAAATCTCACTAACCTTAGATCCAAGAGATCTATGTTTGTAGTTTTGTTTTTATGTGATCTTTTAGGTTCCTCTTAAATGCAAGATCACCACCTTTGAAGTCGAGCAAGCTCAAGTCCATGAGTTGCCATGCTTCTTCATCATCAAGGCTACTGAAGTCTTCTTGTTGATGATTCGCTTCTTTCTTCAAAGAAGTGTAGTGTTGAAGACATTAGTGAAAGATGTCTCAAGTGTCAAGACGGAGATATTAGTGAAGGGTATCTATCGTCTATAGGATAAGCACTTGTGGTAGGTGCTTAGAAGTCAAGACAAAGAAGCATTAGTGAAAGGTGCTTAGAAGTCAAGACAAAGAAGCATTAGTGAAAGGTGCTTAGAAGTGAAGACACAAGACATTAGTGAAAGATGTCTTGTAGATCTAATCAAAGGCATTAGTGAAAGGTGCCTTAGATGTACATTCGATATGGCATGTTTCGATGTACAAGATAGACTAGTATTAGATCCAAGGATATTGATATCCTTGATGATGTTGTAAAGGAGTAGATCTCCTTTGGGATTAGTCGTTGGTGTAGTGTGGTAGTAGTTCCTCCATTGCAATGGAACTAGGTGCTTAGCCTATTACCTAATAAAGGGTAGGCGACGTTGTGAAGGTGTAGTTCACCTTGGAGTAAAAGAACTAGGTACTTAGCCTAGTACCTTATAAAGGGTAGGCGACGTTGTGATAGGATTAGTTCTCCTTGATGTGAAAGAACTCGGTGGTTAGCCTAGCACTGTATAAAGGGTAGGCGACGTTGTGTTAGGTGTGGTTCGCCTTGGTGTGAAAGAACTCGGTATTTAGCTTTGTACCGGAAAAAGGTTAAGCGACATTGTGAAGGATTCTCCGCCATAAGGAGATTGGTGTAGTGTTTACGAACTCTCGAGTAGGTGACTCGGGGAGTGGAGTTGGGCAAGGAAGGTGTCCTTGTAGCCGAACCACTATAAATACTCGTGTTGTGGTTTTGTGCTTCTTACTCTTATCTTTTCATTACATATGTTTATATGCTTGTTTATCAACATCCAACATACACAACCAAATAGATTGACATAAGTCGATCTAAATAGTTTAAAAGGAAGTTTTAATTGGTAAAACTATTCACCCCCCCCCCCTTCTAGTTTTCCACATGATATACTAACATATTCACAATGAAGATGAAAAGCCTTATAGAGCCAACATCAAACAAGCTCTTGGTAGGTGGCATGTGAGATCTATCTAATAGATCAACCATGTGACAACTGAACAGAAACAATGGGGCGATTCAAATTCTAGAATCAATCCTGGTTCAGGTTATGGATTGATGGATATCTTTGAAAAACCGGTCGTTGTGCTTAAAAATCTTTTCTCTAGCACATCGACTGTGTATTAATATCTCAAAAAGAAAAGGTGTTTATGATTGATAATTGATTTACGTTAAAACCTTTGTTGTATTGCAAAAACACTTTATTTTGAGCAGTACACGATTGTTTTTCAAATCTCTTTTCATCAATCAATGAATCTCAAATTCACTGGTTCACTCACTCCGTGTTGTCTTCTTTTAGATGTTCCGGTTTGAGAACAGCTAGAGCAGCTGCAAAACCCTGTCAAGGAGGTTCTTCGAAATTATACCTGATCACAGGCAGTACTTGTACTGATCAATGGGGAACCGTGGGCCGTGTACCTCAATTCAACGAAAGTGATCAAAGACACTTTCGTGCACTTTATTGCTAACTGTTATATGCAGGTACACCCAACGTTTGCAGCTGATTAGAATGGAGAGGTCATTCCATAGCCGCATGCTCACACAACACATTCATATCAAAAGAAATCACGATTAGTGCATCAATGACTCTGATATTCTCACTCCATGCTTCTGCTATGCTGCTGCAAATATCATGAATCATCTAAAGCTTCCGCTACTCTGATAAGAAGAAATTATGATCCAGAATGTGAGCATGTCGGTCCACTGTCACAACGTCACATAATCTCAACACCATAATGGAAGAGTGAGAGATTTAGTATGCTGATGCTCTCAAAGCTGGCTCAAAACTCATCATCACGTGGATTAGTTAAAGACCTCCTCTTGAATTATTCAAACATGGATAACATGAAGAATCAAAGACTACGAGCTACTGAGCAAAGAACATATACAAGAATTCTAGAACAATCTTAATGAAATATCTGTTTGTATTCTGTGTAAATTGAGGTGACCTCAAGTATATGTAATCATTAGAAAGCTTGTAGTCGTAGTTATTTAATGTTAGTAAGTTGTTAGTTAAGTAAAACCATGGAGGACGGACGGGTCTTTACCCACTGTATGCCTGATCCACAGCCCGTAGGTGGCGTTTATTGTAAGATACTATAAATACCCTCTACCTCCCAAGGTAGAGGGTTGGAGCTTCAATACCATTTTTCTTTGTTTCACATAGTTCCCAACTCTCTTCCATTTCTCTCACTAGAACTTTCTCTCTCTAAAACTTGTTAACGCCTCATGTGATCATGGTTTGATGTGTTTTGTGAAATCCTATATCTTATAAATACCTTGATCATGAGGGGTTTCGAGTTGTGTCTGAGTTTATGGTCCATGGTCCGTGCGGTGGTGCTTTTCCCAATGCACTGTGTATGTGGAACAGGACAGAGTGCAAAAAAGCTTTCCGAAAGAATACTGTGATACTACGTTTATTGATAAAGCAGGATATGTGCATTACATATGAAGAGACATACAGATTGATGCAGTTCGGCATGGTGTGAAATTAGACAATGCATATGTGGTTCCATATAGCCGCAGGTTGTGTATGGCGTTTTATGCACATATAAATGTAGAATTTTGCGGGTGGACGATGCTTATAAAATATCTATTCAAGCACATTTCAAAGGGTACGGATAGAATAATTGCCCGGGTTAGTAGGCACATTGGGCAGCCATCGCAAACATTGAATTATGCTGGAACCTCTGACAATAGTGCGTCGAGACGGATTGATGAGATTAAAAACTTCGTTGATGCGCGCTATATTGGCCCTCATGAGGCTTGCTGGCGCTTTTTTGGCTTTGATACTCATGCAAGGCAACCAGCAGTCCAAATCCTGGCAGTTCATTTGGAGAATATGCAACATGTTTCGTTTCGTGCAAGGCAGACGGTTCAATCAATCCTTGATAACCCGAATGCACGTAAAACAACCCTTATAGAATGGTTGGCGTATAATGAATCTATGGCGTCGGGCAGGCATCTGACATACTTGCAGTTTCCGTCTGAATTCGTTTGGACTAAAGGGGACAGGACATGGTCTCCTAGGCGGGGACTCAACAAACCGTCAATCGGCCGCTTGACATATGTGCATCCAACTGCGGGTGATTTATTTTACCAACGAATATTATTGTGCCACCAAAAAGTTTGCACTTCGTTTGCGGACATCAGAACCTTTGATGGCGTCATGTACAACATGAGTAGACAAGCGTGTGAAGCCATGGGTTTGTTGCAAAACGACCAGGAATGGGTAACAGCTATGCAAGAGAGCGCTGCTACAGCAACAGCTTCGCAACTGCGGTAACTTTTTGCGCAAATATTGTTGTTCACAGATATTACGAGACCTATAAATTTTTGGCATATGTTTTGGAGACATATGTCTAAAGACGTTCCACGGATACTAGCGGAGCTGCTGCATCTTCGACCATTACACGTTAACGACCGTGAACTAGAGGGTGGCATATTGTATAAGCTACACGCATTGCTAGCCATCCACGGAAAGACACTCAGGGATTTTGCCCTACCCGACCCACCAGAAGGTTTGTTAGACTTATTCAGTAACCGGATAGTTATGGAAGAGACATGTTACAACAGGATTGCACTGGCCGCTGAAAGCAGGAGGCTAATTCCGCAGCTTTATAGAGAACAGCGTGAGGTCTTTGATACAATTGTAGATGCGGTACGCAACGGCAGGCAAGAACTGATGTTCGTGTATGGCTATGGCGGGACAGGAAAAACATTTTTGTGGAAGTCCGTTATAACCACACTCAGAGCTGAAGGCAGAATAGTGTTAGCGGTGGGGTCATCAGGGGTTACATCACTGCTACTACCAACTGGTTGAACCGCGCATTCTAGATTTAAGATTTCGATAAACCTTAGAGATGAATTAGTGTGCACGATAAAGAAAAACACCCAATTGAGCGACCTGATGACGCAGGCTGAGTTGATTACATGGGATGAAGCACTGATAAGCAAAAAGAAATGCTTCGAGGCGCTTGACAGAACTCTCAAAGACGTTCTTGGCCTACCGAATTCGGTTTTTGGCGGAAAATCGATAATGTTGAGCGGAGATTTCCGCCAAACGTTATCGGTCAAAAAAGGAGCTTCCAGAGACGCTATAATTGCGGCATCAATAGCGGATTCGAGAATATGGCATCATTTCAGGGTGTATTCTTTGGTTGAAAACATGAGGTTACAAAGGCCAGACATGACAGACGAAGAGAAATCAGAATGTCATTTGTTCTCCGAGTGGTTGCTAAATTATGCGGACGGAAATGTCAGTGTAGAGGATGTTAAAGATCCTGAGAATGCCAGTTGGATTCGCATCCCAGATACTCATTCTTTTCCACCTGGTGATGCACGAGTAGAATAGCTCATTGAGTTTATATACGATGTTGATTCATTAAGAGCGCCACTGGTAACAACCTTCCAGGATAAAGTGATAGTGTGCCCAAAGAATGAAACTGCTGATATAATAAATAAAAAGATACTTCAAAGACTATCTGGAATGTCTAAGTTCTACATTAGCGCCGATGATGCAGTACCTTTGGGAAATGATGGTGGTGCGACGGAACTTTTATATCCAGTAGACTATCTTAACCCCATGAATTTCGCCGGCTTCCCACCACACTCACTAGAAGTCAAAATAGGTGTTCCAGTTATGCTCATCAGGAACTTAAATCTGACAGGGGGTTTGTGTAATGGTATACGCATGACCGTTACGCAGCTGTTAAGTCGAGTCATCAAGGAGAAGATAATAATAGGCACTCGAATAGGTGAAAAAGTTTTTCTTCCACGAATACTTTTAACTATCAAGGAAGAGAAGATGCCTTTCGTTTTCAAGCGCAAGCAGTTCCCTATAAAAATATGCTATGCGATGACCATAAACAAAAGTCAGGGGCAGTCGTTAGCGCGGATCAGGGTTTACTTACTGCAACCAATATTTGGCCATGGCCAGCTATACGTGGCATTGTCAAGAGCTACATCTCCACACGGTCTTAAAATTGTTGTAGATCCGCAGCCACAACAGCTGCCAAACACTACCAAGAATATAGTATATAAGGACTTTTTGAGAAAAATAAGAAATCCCGGGCCCTAATGTATTTCAAGATCTTATGATAGTGTTGTTTAAGAATTAGGTGTAGTTTTGTAGTCCGTCTGCACGGTTTTGAGCATCGTGTAATGCTTTGTATGTATAGATGCAGTTACGTTATTAGCCTTTTATGCTATGTTTTTAGGTCCTGCGCTGCAAGGTTTGCGTATAAATTAGTTATAAATTTTAGTTCTGATGGTCAGTTGTTCGTTTGCATATGTGGTTTGACATACTACTGTGTGCATTTTTTATTACCTTCATGTTAAGGAGCGACATACTTATCTGTAATTACAAATATCATTTGCAGAACTATGGCTGGTGCACGGAAAGAAGATGTGGTGAAAGTGGCTGCAGCGCATATGACAATACCAGGAGTGGCTACGAGAACCGACACTAAAGATGAACTGGGACTTTTGTTACCAAAGTTGGACTATCAGAACATCGTGAATATTGCATCGGGTGAGGTCTCTGGACCAGCCGTTTTCACTGCAATTGATACCACAGGGAAAGGGAAGGGCACAGCTGGACAAGACGCTGACACTAACACCAAAGACGTTGATCTACAAGGAAGTTCTGCAGAAACTAGCATCATAGAAATCGATACTTGTGGTAGCTCCAAGGATGTGAAGAAACTCACAACACTGGACGCTAACAAAGCAGACATTAGCAATATTCAGCCACATGACATGCAGAAGGAATTGCGTGTGAGGTTGTATCGCAAATGGACTTCAAGGAACGTTCAGGACCCGAACCCCACTGGTCTATGTTTCATACTGTTGGACAAATGGGTAAGCCTGGCAACATAAAAAAATACTCTACTTTTCAAGCCAGCATTTTAAAAAATATGCAACACGTGCTATTCGCAGGGAAACGCGATTCAAGAAACTGCACAGGTGTGTGACATCCAACAGTTTCAGGTCGCTTTACAAGTCGGTTCCTGCGACAAGATTATTAGGTTCGGTTGTAAAAATACAGATTCATGGCAACGCACTCTAAATAATAACACAACGCTGTTACTAGGAAAGTACACAGATGTTTCACCAATCGAAGATGATGGATTTCCGGATCACCATTTTAATTTCATAACATATAACCAGCTGGCAACTAGAGCCAATGTGCGCGACGCTGTCTTAACAAGTATTACCTTCATATTAATAACAGGTAGAAGGTTAACACATCATTCGTTTGCATAAGGCTTACAGAATGTATGCAAACCCATATAGACTATATAGGGACCATTCAGATCGTCGGGAAAATCAAAGCATTCGGGAATTCAACGACGAACCGCATACTTAGAAAAAATGTTGAGATTCAAAATCTGAAGTATGTTTTACCAACCTATAAGCTTTGAACGTAGTTTCATATTAGTATATGACTGTATGTACCAAAAAATTTTCATGACAGTGGAAATGTCGTCACACTAAGCCTGTGGAATGACATGGCCACAAAGTTTGAGACCGAGATAAGCATTCCACTAGAACAGCCTATCATAATAGCGGTTAGCTCATGTTTGGTAAAGACTTTCGCTGGTAAGATGCAGTTATCGGCAACTCCTGCAACGTGTTACTATTTCAATCCAGATGTCCTGGTGGCAAATGAAATACGACACGTGTAAGTTTCCTATATTTGAAAAATGCTTTTAAGAGATTGCACAACTAATTCTCAACCATGCTTCTAACTAAGTGCATAACCAGTTACACTGGCATGTTGGCTACTACCGAGCCACTCATGCTGCCACCACTACAGCAACAAACGCAGGATGAAGGTTTAGTTGACGAACCGGTTAAGATACTGACCTTGCTGCAAATCACTCCACAAATGCTAACGGTAAGATTATATAAATACATTAAACAGAACGACATTACGAAGATCCACGAGGACTCTGATTGGTATGCCAACCGTTGTAAATGCTGTAACAGAAATATCGAGCAAGATAGGCCGCACTGGCATTGTCACCAACCAGGGGTACCCGTGGTGCCAAAATACAGGTTCGCATACTTTTTCCATGCTAAATATTAGTTTTTACTAATGAACACCCATGTCTGACATCTATTTAAACACATACATATACCAGCTATTGTTTTAGATCAACCATCGCAGACGTTAGCGGCAAAGCCTCGCTAACATGGTATAGCCCTGAGGATCATGCGTTGCTTTCGGTTTGCTCAGAGGTGCTGAGTTACTTAACCGATCCAATCCCGCGTAAGTTGCCACCGATTATCAAGGATTTGCAAAACACAAAGCACAGGTTTGTAGTGCACTTTGGAAACGGCAGCAAAAGAGGTGCCCCGAGGTTGATATTAGACAACGTAAATGATGCAGCACAACCTTTACTAGCATTAACTACCGCAGGCGAGATGCCAGAACCAACGACTGCAACACCGAAGGAAAGCTCCCCTGCAGAGGTTTTAGATGACATTCTCACACCTCCACCACTCTCTGTTGACCCTGAAAAGAAACAAGAACTCCAAAGGGCCGCACAAATCTCAACGGCTCGAAAACAGTTGTTTATAGCGTCTGCTGAAGAAGGGACTGACCGTGCTCCAAAGAAATCAAAAAGCGACACCGAAGGAATAGCACCAGTGTAATAATAGCAGCAACTAGGCTTTAACCTTTTGTTATGAAGTTGTAGCAACGCTGCAAAAAACAGTTCTAAGACTACCTATCATATTTTAGCTGTAGGAACCCACAAAGCATCTAGCAAAAGGGCCCAGCTTAAAAAAAGAAAATACGCCCAGTTATGTTGTAAAAAAAACAAATGCACGCGGTGCAGCCCGCAGTGTATCTATGTACAAATTTTGGACAGTCTTTGCAACGCGGTTGCAATAAAATATATATCGTTATATACCTTTGGTGTCACCATAAATTGGTTGCAAAAACTTATCACAGCAGTTTATATTTGAGCCAAAAGTCAGCAGTGCAAGAAACTAACTGGCTTGCAAACGTGCTAGCCAAAAAGAAATTAGGAATCGGGAATTATGATTCTGACACCGCTATGGCTAGCCTTAGCGTAACGTGTAAATATAAAAACACGCTTACGCGATTTGTGGTGCACATAAGAGAACAATAGATTCACATAAACATAACACAAGACAACATCGCCATTACAAATAAACAATATCTGAAACCGCCAAAAAACTTGAGAAAGAAAAGTTTTATTAAATGAGAACATTACAAACAAACAACACAGAAAAACCATTGGTGAACACGTATAAAATGAAAAAACAATAAGAAACATGCTAGACCAATTTGTTACCGCAAGCACTTCCCTAACAGTTATAGCGCTCGAATGTTATTGATGTACCCCGCAGCATCGCGTAGAGCAACATGCGCTTCCCATAACGCTCCCTACAACATGCTTTGTTTAGAACGTTCACGACCCTGAACTTCTCTCAAAAATCTAACAGAGTCCCTAGCAACAATGACACGCCCTTCCTGCAAAACCTCCTGAATGAGGTCTTCCAAATACGTTATACGCGTCCCAATTTCAAAGCAGCGTCAGCATATCATGCTCTCCCACTCACGCGTTGCGACTACCTCATTTTCAAAAAAAAGGACTATCTGGTCTTGCAAAACATCGTTATCGCAGGCAAACCCAAATTCCGCCAAACAATCAGTACGCGACATGTGTGCAACCCAAAGCTTGGACCCAAGAAAAAAACAGGCTTACATACGTAACTACACGGTCAAGAATTTATACACCCAAAGAAAACATAAAGTCCCTACCACTAATAACAGTAGCAATACCAATGGAAAAGCCCTTTTGTTAGTGCTTGAAAGCGTGTAAACTATGATACCAAAAGAAAACAATGGCATGACAGTAAAACCTGCTAACAGTGAGCAAAACACCACCAACAGTTCAACAAAGCTGAAAACACACGTCTAAAACAGGAATACTACACGGAAACTGTAAAACCCTAAAAATCTAAAGCGTATGAAAAGACTATTTTACCCTCAAGGTTAATATTTGTAAATTGCGTAAAATATGTCAAGCTCGTTAAACACGTTTAACACTTAACCCATAAATGACCAAAGTATACTAGATAAAATATTCGACTCACACTTATGTCTACAATATGAATATCACACGTTACGAAGTTGCATGGACCATGTACAAGTTTACAATACACTTTTGTAAATAAGTAAAATGGAATTAGTAAAATAAAACCATTTTGTAATTTAGGAAAATTGAATTAAGCATTAACCTTTTCCCCCTAGTTCAGCCGAAACCTTTTCCCCATTTACTCCCATGATACTAGCCGAAATTTCCTCCCCTAAACCTCCTAATCACGTTTTATTCATTTCCCCTTTTTATTCATTCTAAACCAATAAAGAAACCCTAAACACTCCTAAACCAAATGTGATGGCAGGAAGGGAAAAAAAAGGAGGAAACCTTCCATTTTATTCGGTTCAGGAAACCAGCAAATAGTGTTGAAAGCATGAGTCAAGAGGGTCGTGATGGTGGTGCATGTGATCATGAGTCTTGGGTTCAAAGCTGCCATTTTCGTGGGTTCTAGAGTGGTTCTGTCGTGGGTTAATGGGACCAAAGGGAGGCTACCTTGGTGATGAATCTGGTCGTGGGTAATGGCTAGGCCAAGGAGGATTGGCTCATTTTCTTTTGGTTATCGTTTCTTCCTCTCATGCACGCTACAAAGGTATCATTGTCACCTCTCGTCTCGTCTCCTTTTTCACCGTGAAACTGGTCAATTCAAGTCCTTTTCATGCGCATGATTCTTGCAATATGATGTACCGTATAAAATGTTAAAACATGTCTAAGAAACTCGCTACATAAAATCATGAATGAGCTCTATATAAGCCGAATTAATATGCAATAAAACCTTGGTTTTGAATCTGATATTGGACCTCTCGATCCAATGAACCAGAAAGAAATAAGTTATACAGTACACAGTACCAATAAAAAAAGTACACTATCTGTGGTAAATGTTGTTCACGTGTGTACAATTAAGGTAATTTAGAACTGTATTAGTTTTCTTCTAGTACGTTTTTAGCTCTCCAGGTTATAGTCTAAGTTTTGGTTCCAAAATAACGTATAATTAAGCCGAATATATCTCGAGTAAGTACTAAAATACATCGCTCAAAGAATCTGTACAAAATTGTAAAATATGCCATGTAGTATAACGTTCTTAGTACGCGTACTTTTCCTGAACTTAACTGGTCAAAGTGCCACTTTTTCCTCTGCTCTGCTCTCC
>BPTQ01000001.1:79947220-80012548 GCA_019973895.1 Chrysanthemum seticuspe
GTAAATGATTTTCGTAAAATAACACTAGGACAAAATGGTATACACATATACGACTTATATAAACTTAAGGGGTGAATTGTAATTATTGAAACTTGGAGGTTGGATGTGTTAATAGGATAACCAAAGGGCTAAATGAGTAAAATAGGTAAACTTGTTATATTTACACTTGTGACTCTATACTTTGTAATATTTACGCTTTAAACCCTAAATTGGTAAAACTTGTCGTAATTGACCCTTAAACTACGATAATACTCATTTTCATCACTTAACTTCATATGACACTAAATTATATCATTTATGACTACACCTGCTAATTATAGAAGCCTGCTATTTTTGGAAAGCTGCTTAATATGGAAACCTACTAATTATGGAAAACTTGCCTAAAATAGAAAGTTACCAAAAATGGAAAGTTACTAAAAGTAGAAACCTGCTAAAAATGGAAAGCCGTCTAAAATGAGTAATCCGACTTTAATAAGCGTTATCAAATTCATATAGGTTCCGAACGGCGGGATTAATTCATCGTGTGATCGTACTTTCCTATTTTGCTTGCTTCGAATGAGGTACAGATATTCTGACCTTACCTCTTAAGGTTTCTCATTATTCGTTTCCATCTTTCGATAGTCATTTGAACTGTTATGCTTTACTCTAAGCCTCCTTATTAGGGCTTCCCTATGACTTTGCTATGCTCCCTCTGATATGAACTATGATATGAACTTTGATATGAATTCTGATATGAACTTTGATATGAATTCTGATATGAACTTCGATACAAATTTTGATATGAACTTTGATATGAACCCTTATGATATGATATGATTATGCTTTGACCCGTCAGTTTGATACCCGAGCCAAATATGTTTTCCTAGTCATGAAGGTAACATGACCGTGTCATTGATGCACCAATGGCATGACTCCAGTGTGTACGAGTGATGATACACACCGTCCCCCATTATGATATGATATGATTATGAGCTCACTATATGTATATGATTTGGCCACTATGATATGTTCCGGGGGGCGTATGGATGCATCCTAGATATGATATGTTTCGAGGGATTTGATCTGCTTGATAGATATGATATATGGTGAATGATGTCGGGTGCAATCCGCGTCTTCACAATTCCGGGAGCTAGCTACTCCATTTGTTACTGAGGTCTCCCCTCCTATTATGTATGGTATTCCGAGGTCACCCCTCCGAATACAATGGCTACTTATGATATGATATGATATGATATGTTTCCAGGCTCGGGTAGATTTCTCATAACCCTTACACTTTTGATAAACCTATATTATACCTTCCGTATTCCCCAACGCACCATAATCTGTATTACTTGTTCATTACTCAATACCCTTAAATGATTCACTTTTACCAAGATATAGATACTCCATTACATTGATCTGTCACACTTTCATTCCGTTACTTCAGACTATGGTTCCATTCACGTACCGGGTTATTATATGTCATTGGATTGATTATGATATTCATGTTTATACGACTACTGATTACTCTGTATGATATGTATGTATGCAATATAAGATTTACCTATTGTCATCTGATGATATGCTATCTTACTGTTATGTGATCCTTTGATTTGTCTGGTAATCATGCTTGTGTGAAACCGATTGTTGAGTTGTTTATCTTTTGTACCTCGTTTGATTAATCTCGTGGACTATGACTATCCGTTGTATCGTTATCTGCTTGTTGTTGACCTGCCATGTTTACATCTCTGTCTATGCTACTGTTTGATTGGTTATATAGTTCAACTTATGACGCCTGGCTTGTTAACTTGTTTAATTGCCCTGTTATCTCCCCAGTTCATTTAATTATAATGCTGATACTGTATTCCTACTTGTTACGTGTGACTGCTATGTTTTGACCGCTGTTATGATACTGGTTATGTTTTCAACTAAGGGTTTTTGACCTGTGTGATTGCCATGCTCACTTACTAATTAATTGCTTCCGCTTGCCTTAGTTTTCTCTTTGACTTGTATGGCTTATGATTTCCCGAATTGATTGTATGCTGTATATGTTGTGTGGATATGACGTCTGCTATGCTTGCTTATGTTTCAGTACTTGTAGGCCTGGTTTGTATGTACTTGTATGCTTGTCATGATGCTTTGCTTTGCTTCGTTCTCCTTGTTATATGTGCTTTGGATATCTATATAATTGTGTTATGCAGGATCCTCATAGACTCATTATCCTCATTTCGCTGCGACTTTGTTATCAGTTTCATTTTTCCATTTCGCATTTCTGATTTTATTTAGCTTTCATTTTGTTATATTTGTTCACTGGGCTTTTTAAGCTCAGCCGCATTTCTTTTCCTGCGGCAGGTTTTAGGTTGGAAGATGGGCTTCGATGGGCTGAGAGTTAGAGTATCTGAGTGGACCAACCCTAGCACCTTATTATTTGGACTTATCTTGCAGAGCTTTGTTTTGAGATTTCATTTCATTTTGATATTGTATTTCCTTGTCAGTAAATTGTTTATCTTATTTAATACTTCATTTTTAAGGATTCCGTTTGTAAAGATTTTAATTGCACGTTCTGATATGACACCAGAATGTGACACTTCTACATTGTCGGGTTGTGGTGTTACAATTATGGTATCAGAGCTAAGGTTTCGTCTTGTTGACCTTAGGATTGACCTGTGAGGACTTGGGTAGACATTAGGCTTCCGTCTGTTCTGATCTCTTTCGATTCCTTTTGATTGTCGTTCAGATTTGACTTCGATATTCTTTTATCTTCAATGATTTGGCTTTCTTCTTTTCGCATTTGATCTTGCTATTTTAATTTCGCACATCCGTTTGTCGATCGTTAGATGGAGATTTCTCATAGAGCCGAAGATGATGGTGCCGACCCTGCATTGCTGCAACAATTTCTGGAGAGGTTCGCGAAGCAGAAGCCGCAACCAATCGTGATGCTGCCGGAGACGTCAGGATGCTGCTGAAGGGAGCTGGACGGATCAACCGGAGGTGCAAAGACGGAGACAAGATTCAGTCGGTGTCTGAGAAGGTTCATCTACTTCATATGATTTGGGCGCGACTTGTGTTACTCCGATTCGTTTGTCATGCGTTTTGAGGCGGTTTGATATCATGCTATGTGATTTTGATTGGCATTACTTTTCTTTGATTTGTTCAGAACTTGGTTTGAATCGTGAAGCTTTATCGTTTGGTATTTTGTTAATATCTCAGCTTTTCTTTTGGATCGTCAGTAATGAGTTATGAGGAACCCTTTCGAGCTAGTTGGTGGCCTTCTCTCTTTTGTGGTATGGTAAGTTGGTTTGATGTGTTATGTGCTGTATGTATATGAATCTGGTCTGCTCTGGTATGTTACTTCATATCTGTATGTGATATGTTTTGTTGTGATATTGGTTATGTGGTTGTCATGACCCGAGGCAGAATATGATGACAATAAGAACTCGTTATGTGATGCAAGTATTATGACGCCTGATCAACGTGATAATACCGAGATCATATAATCTGAACTTATTTGAATCATACGACATCTTGGGAAATGCATGGGGTTGGTATGTGAATGGACTAGAACTTATACTCGTTAATTGTCACTCCTCATGTTCATTTGGAATTCTGTACCTCTTTGCGAGATTCTCACCGACATCTGTTACATGTAAGTTTTGGTACGCTTTGAAACTGAAATTGTTATGATCTGTGTGAAACTATGGATTGCTACATCTTCCTTGAACTTGTACGTCTCCAGGTACTTCTGCGACTTCAATTTTCGAGGACGAAAATTTTTCTTTTAGAGGGGAAGAGTTGTAAAACCCTAAAAATCTAAAATGTATGAAAAGACTATTTTACCCTCAAGGTTAATATTTGTAAATTACGTAAAATATGTCAAGCTCGTTAAACACGTTTAACACTTAACCCATAAATGACCAAAGTATACTAGATAAAATATTCTACTCACACTTATGTCTACAATATGAATATCACACGTTACGAAGTCGCATGGACCATGTACAAGTTTACAATACACTTTTGTAAATGAGTAAAATGGAATTAGTAAAATAAAACCATTTTGTAATTTATTAAAATTGAATTAAGCATTAACCTTTTCCCCCTAGTTCAGCCGAAACCTTTTCCCCATTTACTCCCATGATACTAGCCGAAATTTCCTCCCCTAAACCTCCTAATCACGTTTTATTCATTTCCCCTTTTTATTCATTCTAAACCAATAAAGAAACCCTAAACACTCCTAAACCAAATGTGACGGCAGGAAGAAAAAAAAAAAAAAAAAAGGAGGAGGAAACCTTCCATTTTATTCGGTTCAGGCAACCAGCAAAGGGTGTTGAAAGCGTGAGTCAAGAGGGTCGTGATGGTGGTGCATGTGATCATGAGTCTTGGGTTCAAAGCTACCATTTTCGTGGGTTCTAGAGTGGTTCTGTCGTGGGTTAATGGGACCAAAGGGAGGCTACCTTGGTGATGAATCTGGTCGTGGGTAATGGCTAGGCCAAGGAGGATTGGCTCGTTTTCTTTTGGTTATCGTTTATTCCTCTCATGCACGCTACAAAGGTATCATTGTTACCTCTCGTCTCGTCTCCTTTTTCACCGTGAAACTGGTCAATTCAAGTCCTTTTCATGCGCATGATTCTTGCAATATGATGTACCGTATAAAATGTTAAAACATGTCTAAGAAACTCGCTACATAAAATCATGAATGAGCTCTATATAAGCCGAATTAATATGCAATAAAACCTTGGTTTTGAATCTGATATTGGACCTCTCGATTTTTGCATGATCTTCTTTTGATTATGTCAAGATTTAATGGAATTAACATGTGTGCACTTGTTGTAAATGGTGTCTATCACATGAAAAAAATAACCATGACACATGACATATTGAATAAAGAAAGACCAAGTAACCTACCTTTTAAGCCATTGATTTGAATCTGTGAATCTTGCCATGTGCACGTATAAGGCATTTACATAAGTGATAACATTAGTTTGCATGAAATCATGATCTTGTTATAGTATGTGTCGAATAAAGTAGGGGCATTTAACCCTTGACGTAAAACTGATTTTGATCCCACATATACGGTATTTACATGGTTTAATTGACGAACTAAACAAGTCTTAAAATGTACGTATGCGTGTCTTGTAAAGCGAATCGATAACAAGATGATTGATTTTGGGGCGTATGAAACTTATCTTGGGGAGGGTTATGTCTCGACTAAAAATGATAAACTCAAGGAAATCGTATAATCTTGTGAATGTTGGACTTGTTGGTTTAAAACGTAAATGATTTTCGTAAAATAACACTAGGACAAAATGGTATACACATATACGACTTATATAAATTAAGGGGTGAATTGTAATTATTGAAACTTGGAGGTTGGATGTGTTAATAGGATAACCAAAGGGCTAAATGAGTAAAATAGGTAAACTTGTTATATTTACACTTGTGACTCTATACTTTGTAATATTTACGCTTTAAACCCTAAATTGGTAAAACTTGTCATAATTGACCCTTAAACTACGATAATACTCATTTTCATCACTTAACTTCATATGACACTAAATTATATCATTTATGACTAAACCTGCTAATTATAGAAGCCTGCTATTTTTGGAAAGCCGCTTAATATGGAAACCTACTAATTATGGAAAACTTGCCTAAAATAGAAAGTTACCAAAAATGGAAAGTTACTAAAAGTAGAAACCTGCTAAAAATGGAAAGCCGTTTAAAATGAGTAATCCGACTTTAATAAGCGTTATCAAATTCATATAGGTTCCGGATGGCGGGATTGATTCATTGTGTGATCGTACTTTCCTATTTTGCTTGCTTCGAATGAGGTACAGATATTCTGACCTTACCTCTTAAGGTTTCTCATTATTCATTTCCATCTTTCGATAGTCGTTTGAACTGTTATGCTTTACTCTAAGCCTCCTTATTAGGGCTTCCCTATGACTTTGCTCTGCTCCCTCTGATATGAACTATGATATGAACTTTGATATGAATTCTGATATGAACTTTGATATGAATTCTGATATGAACTTCGATACGAATTTTGATATGAACTTTGATATGAACCCTTATGATATGATATGATTATGCTTTGACCCGTCAGTTTGATACCCGAGCCAAATATGTTTTCCTAGTCATGAAGGTAACATGACCGTGTCATTGATGCACCAATGGCATGACTCCAGTGTGTACGAGTGATGATACACACCGTCCCCCATTATGATATGATATGATTATGAGCTCACTATATGTATATGATTTGGCCACTATGATATGTTCCGGGGGGCGTATGGATGCATCCTAGATATGATATATTTCGAGGGATTTGATCTGTTTGATAGATATGATATATGGTGAATGATGTCGGGTGCAATCCGCGTCTTCACAATTCCGGGAGCTAGCTACTCCATTTGTTACTGAGGTCTCCCCTCCCTATTATGTATGGTATTCCAAGGTCACCCCTCCGAATACAATGGCTACTTATGATATGATATGATATGATATGTTTCCGGGCTCGGGTAGATTTCTGATAACCCTTACACTTTTGATAAACCTATATTGTACCTTCCGTGTTCCCCAACGCACCATAATCTGTATTACTTGTTCATTACTCAATACCCTTAAATGATTCAGTTTTACCAAGATATAGATACTCCATTACATTGATCTGTCACACTTTCATTTCGTTACTTCAGACTATGGTTCCATTCACGTACCGGGTTATTATATGTCATTGGATTGATTATGATATTCATGTTTATACGACTACTGATTACTCTGTATGATATGTATGTATGCGATATAAGATTTACCTATTGTCATCTGATGATATGCTATCTTACTGTTATATGATCCTTTGATTTGTCTGGTAACCGTGCTTATGTGAAACCGATTGTTGAGCTGTTTATCTTTTGTACCTCGTTTGATTAATCTCGTGGACTATGACTATCCGTTGTATCGTTATCTGCTTGTTGTTGACCTGCCATGTTTACATCTCTGTCTATGCTACTGTTTGATTGGTTATATAGTTCAACTTATGACGCCTGGCTTGGTAACTTGTTTAATTGCCCTGTTATCTCCCCAGTTCATTTAATTATAATGCTCATACTGTATTCCTACTTGTTACGTGTGACTGCTATGTTTTGACCGTTGTTATGATACTGGTTATGTTTTCAACTAAGGGTTTTTTACCTGTGTGATTGCCATGCTCACTTACTAATTAATTGCTTCCGCTTGCCTTAGTTTTCTCTTTAACTTGTATGGCTTATGATTTCCTGAATTGATTGTATGCTGTATATGTTGTGTAGATATGACGTCTGCTATGTTTGCTTATGTTTCAGTACTTAAAGGCCTGGTTTGTATGTGCTTGTATGCTTGTCATGATGCTTTGCTTTGCTTCGTTCTCCTTGTTATATGTGCTTTGGATATCTATATAATTGTGTTATGCAGGATCCTCATAGACTCATTATCCTCATTTCGCTGCGACTTTGTTATCAATTTCATTTTTCCATTTCGCATTTCTGATTTTATTTAGCTTTCATTTTGTTATATCTGTTCACTGGGCTTTTTAAGCTCAGCCGCATTTCTTTTCCTGCGGCAGGTTTTAGGTTGGAAGATGGGCTTCGATGGGCTGAGAGTTAGAGTATCTGAGTGGACCAACCCTAGCACCTTATTATTTGGACTTATCTTGCAGAGCTTTGTTTTGAGATTTCATTTCATTTTGATATTGTATTTCCTTGTCAGTAAATTGTTTATCTTATTTAATACTTCATTTTTAAGGATTCCGTTTGTAAAGATTTTAATTGTACGTTCTGATATGACACCAGAATGTGACACTTCTACCTTGTCGGGTTGGGGTGTTACAGAAACATTACTTCCACATTTACTAAAAACATCTAAATATAAAACGAGCACACAACGTAATCTAAAGAGCACAAAGATGTGTTAGGAATTAGAAATTCCCGGTATTAAAGAGTCGGTCACCTCAAGTATATGTAATCGTTAGAAAGCTCGTAGTCATAGTTCATTTAAGTTTAGTAGTATTTAGTTAAGTAACACCGTGGAGGACGGACGGGTCTTTACCCACTGTATGCCTGATCCACAGCCCAAAGTGTGGCGATTTATGTAAGACTATAAATACTCTCTACCTCCCAAGGTAGAGAGTTGGAGCTCATAATAATATCTTTCACTTTCTCTCACTAAGTTCCCTAAACCTCTAACTTTCTCTCTCTAGAATTCCATCTATATGCTACTTTGTGTTATGGTTTGATGTGTATGTGAAAGGTTATATCTTACAATTGGTATCAAGAGCCATGGTTAGATCATATCTTGCACATCTTTGGATTTATAGTGGTTTTTAGGTGGTTTTTGAGTTTGAAAAAGTTTAGTGGTTTTTGCATCATTTGGTTGATTTCTTGTGTTAAAGTTTGAATTTTGTTGGTACTTTTATGTTTAGAATCATCAAAAGTGTTTAGGTTTTCATTTGGTAAGCTTGAATCATCTTGGTTGGGTTGTTTTTGGATTGAAAAGTGATGTTTATATGGTTTTTCAAGCTAGCGACTTAGTTCACGGAATATTTTCTTGGTAGCGACTTGCTTCACATTTTTGTAGCGACTTACAGTGTTGGAGCTAGCGAGTTAGATCTAGCGAGTTAAAGTACAAGTAGTGGACTCTCCACTACGGGTAGCGACTTGTGGTAGCGACTTGGTCAGTAGCGAGTTGCTCTTTAGCGACTTGTGTGTCTAGCGACTTGTGTAGCGAATTGCTGCCAAAATTTAGTTAGCGACTTGGTCTGTAGCGAGTTACTACTTAGCGACTTGTTTTTCTGTTAGCGACTTGGGATTCTAGCGACTTGGCTGTCTAGCGAATTAATTGGTAGCGACTTAGTGCATTTGTTTCTAGCGACTTAGTGCATTATCATCTAGCGACTTGAGTGATTGTTTACGGTTTTCTCTTGATTTAGTAAAATCCCGTGAAAGAATCTATTTCCCGGTTTAATCATAGAGTTATAAAATCCCCGTATAATCTGTTAACATGTCTACCAACGTCCCTACTGTCATCTCCACTGTTGCCGAGGATGTACAAGCAGCTGGATCAGATACTCGTCCACCCATGCTTGACAGAACTGACTACGACTCTTGGGCTCAACGAATCAGATTGTATTGCCTTGGAAAGGAAAATGGTGTCAACATTCTCAAATCCATTGATGAAGGACCATATCGAATTGAAACGACTAGAGACATACTTGATACTAATGAAGATGGTACTCCTGTTTACGGAATGGACAGACCTAAGATGTATGATGAGCTTGATGATAAGGAGAAAAAGAGATTCGATGCAGATATCAGGGCTTCAAACATTGTTCTTCAAGGTCTTCCTAAAGACATCTACAAGCTGATCAATCATAACACGGATGCAAAGGCAGTTTGGGATAATGTTAAGATGCTTCTCTCAGGTTCTGAACTGACCATGGAAGACAGAGAATCCCAACTCTATGACGAATTTGAGCACTTCAAGATGAAACCAGATGAGAATGTCTATGAGTACTATGTGAGATTTCATAAGTTAGTTAATGACATGAGGAACATCAGAATGACTATGCCTAACATTCAGTTGAATTCAAAATTTGTAAACAACATGAATCCCGAATGGCACAAGTTTTTACCGCTGTGAAGCTTACTAAAGGATTGAAGAACACAAACTATGAGCAACTCTATGCCTTCCTCCTTCAGAATGAGAGACATGCTATGTTTGAAAAATTGATTCTCAATCAGTTCAAAACTAACCCAGGAGAGACGAGCTCGTCTAATGATTCAACTGCCTTCTACTCAAACATCGGAATCACAACCAAAGCTTCACAAGTCATACCCTTGGGTAATGGTAATCACAAACTCATTCCTGATCCTATGTACAAACAAGCTGATGCTGATGCACACATGGGAAGCTTCATTAATCAACTAGCTCTTCTGATTAGCCAAAACATGAATTCTCTCCCACAATCCAACAACAACCTCAGAACAGCATCTAACCCACACAATCAGGCTACTGTTAAAGATGGAAGGATCGTGGTGCAACCAGTTCAGGAAAGACAGTATGATCAGGGAAGGGGTGGTGCTGGTAGAGGTTATGTGGGCAATCAGAATCGAGGAAGGAATGGTAACAAAGGTCAAGCTAAGCCGATCAAATGCTATAACTGTGGTGGTGAGGGACACATTGCAAGGAACTGCACATCTCCAAAGCGTCCACAGAATGCTGATTACTTCAGAGATAAGATGTTGCTGGCACAAGCTCAGGACAATGGTGCTGCGTTGGATGAAGAGGAATTGCTGTTTCTTGCTGAGGGCAATGCCAAGACCTATGATGCAGATGTGGATGAGCAGCCTATTCAGGAGATAGGTCACAATCATCAGAACGCCTTTCAAGTCGCTGACTGCGATGCATACGACTCTGATGTAGATGATGGACCTACTGCACACAATCTTTATGGCTAGCATCTCCCCAATGGTTTCTCCCAAGATCTCTTCTTCACCACAAGCTGGCCCATCCAAGGACAAACTCATCTCAGAGGTATTAAAACTATACAATGATGCTGATGTGCAACAGATGCATGACAAAGTACAATCAACTGAAACTATTGAATCAAATGTTGAAAATATGGGTAATAACAATATTGTCCCATACGATCAATACGTGAAACAAAGTGAAAGTGAAGTTGTACCAAGTGATGCATCTTCTGCAGTCAACAATGACTATGTCTTTGATGAATACACTGCATGTGCTCCTGATGATTCCATAATTTCTGAACTAAATGCCTATAAGGAACGTGTTGCTATTTACGAACAACGTGCAAAATTTGAGTTGACCACTCGTGAGCAGGAAATGGATGTCCAAGTGAGTACAGTAATTAGAAAAAGTAAGTTTAGAGAAGAAGTATTGAAACAAGAATTAAATTCCTTGCAAGAGAAACTTTCTAAAACAGCTAAACAAAAACAAGAACTTCAAGAAAATGTGAAAATGCTTAAGCAAGAATTTAATGCAAAGGAATCAAAACTCTTGAGAGATTTTTCTAATCTGAAAACTTTGAAAAACAAACTTGAAAACAAGTTGTACATACAAGGAAACACCATTCAGACTGCTCACATGGTCACCAAACATCGAGTTCTAAGCGATAAGCATAGTGTTCCCATTATAGATAAACCCAACCCTGAGTACGGAAAGATAGCAAAAGCAGCTCAAAGTGTGATCTATGATGGCAATGAGATCCTTAAACCTAGACAAAAACCTAGTTGCTTTGAGTGCACAGATGAAGATAAGAAATTAGATGAAATCACTAGGGAGAAGATGAATAAGAAACTAAATGATCCTAAATGCAAAGAGAAGAAAGTAATTATCACTCCCCATGACTACAAGAAGGAAAACTGGATTTCCTTAAACAAGTTTAAGACTCAGACATTGTTGACTCCCGAACAAGTCTTCTGGAAAATGGATTTAGATAAGCAGAAAGCTGAAAATATTGTAGAAACAAACCCTCCCCTTCAGAAAATGCCTAGAGCGACTGTGTATCCTCCTAATACACCAATGCATCTTGTACCTAGAACAATTGCCACTAAAAGCAAGACATTAATTAGCCAATACGTTATATTTCAACTATTTGTTGATTTTGAGAAAACTTGCAAGAAAAGGATCACACCCACTGGTATAACTGAAGGAGAAAGGGGTTTTGAACAAATGAAAGAATGTTATTTAACTGAGGTCATGCCTTTCTTTAAACTTCTGAAAGATCACTTTGAGAGTCTTAAAAAGGGAATAGAAACTGATATCAAGGGAATGGAAAAGGAATTTGATGCAATGGTTGTTGAAGTTAGTGACTATGAGCGTGCACTGAAATATAATGAGATTGAGAGAAAGAACCTGCATACATTAAATGAGAATCTTATTACTGAATGTGTTGCTCAAGATGTCTTTTTCACTGCTTCAAATTGCTCTATTAATGCTTCCAAATTTCATGAACTATCTGTGGCCCTGAAAGTCTCCCATGATCGTGTCATTGAGCTTGAAAAAACTAATTCGAAACTAAATGAGAAAATTGAACTGGATGATCACGACAATTTGGTTAAACATTTTTCTAAACTAGAAGTTGAGTATTTTAATCTACAACTAAAATATCAACATCTCAAAGAAAATGTCAAAACTTCAAATATCAAGACATCTTCAGATGCTCCAGAGTTTGATGCAGTTTTTCAAATTAACAAACGAGATGAACAGATTCAAGCTCAGTGTAACACAATCAGAAAGTTGAAAGCCCAAATCTCTCAATTAAAGGGTCAAACGAACAATATGACAGGCTCCCAAATGCCTCCTCCTTTAGATTCTCAGAATTCTCAAACGTTTCATCTTCAAAACCTAGTAAATGCTTTACAAAAGGAAAACGAAAGTTTTCTAGAAGAAAATGAAAAGGTTAAACGTCATTTCAATGAGTTATTTGAATCAATTAAAGTCACTCGTAACAAAAACAACGAACAGATAGCGTCATTGCAAAAGGAAATTGAGAATCTGAAGGGTCAGGTAAAAGGGAAAATGCCAATGATCAATGAGGAAAATGTTGTATCAAAGGTTCACTCTGGTAATAAATATGCTTTATCTGTGACATATGTCCCTCCTCATCTAAGGAACAACAAACTTGCCATTCAAACATACTTCTCATCCCTTAAGGATTGCCTAGAATGTCTGCGTGAGATTGTTGAAGAGGATAAGCTAGAGAAACCTCATGATAATGCAATTGGACATGCATGCTTATATGCCAAACGATCTCAAGAAATCTTAGAATGCTTGATCACAATATGCCCAAAGACATTAGGTGAGAGAGTTAACCCTTTGATTCCATGCTCAATGCCTAAGGCCAAATATGATATGCACTCGATTCCCAATGTTTTGAATGTGAGGCGTAGTGTACCATTGAGTAGTTCAGATTCTAGATCTGTCAATGCTAGGAAAGTGAACTCAAATGTGCCTTCTAGGAGTACTAATCTCAGTACCTCTAGTGTTAAGAAAGTGAACCTTAGTGCACCTGCATGTAGTTCAGATCCCAGCACATCTAAACAGGTGGTGCAAAGAGTAGTAAAACAAACTAATGTTCCCATTCCCTCTACAGGAGTAATCAGTGACATTAAAGGGAGCAGGTCAAAGTCTCAAGACAATACAAGGAATGATAGGACCTCGCAAGCTAAGAATGTGCACTGGAAAAGAGTAGAAGAACAATCTAGGAACTTTAAGCTTGAATTGAATAAAACGAATCGTGTTGATTCTAGTATTAGCCATAGGCGTACTGTAATTAATTCGAATTCTGATACTATTTGCAAACCTTGTACTGATGACTGCTTGAATTCTGTTTCTAATCATGAATGTGATGTTAATGTTCTGCCTAATGATGCTAATTGTCCAGTTAATATTGTTAATGCTAATATTCATGCTAAAAGGGCTAAAAGGAAAAAGCGAATGAAAGTTAGAAAACAATGGAAACCCACAGGAAGAACATTCAGCAGAATAGGCTTTTATTGGATACCTGTTGGTCATAAGACTAATCAGATAATGCCCACTAGAAAATGGATGCCTACTGGTAGAACTATTCCCTTAAGAAGTGGTCACACTGTAAACAGGGCTAATACAGACACTAGTATTGCATCTATTCACAATGATTCCATTACCTCACTTTCTGATATGAATGCTTCTATTTCTGATGTGGGTGGTCCAACCATTGTAACTAACCAAATGGAACCCATTCTTGCATGGGGATCCCAATTATCCAGATATCCATTCTTGTCTGTGTTCAACTGCAGATCGTTCAAATCGTTCTGTGGTACCTGGACTCAGGCTGTTCCAAGCATATGACTGGAGACCGGTCGCGGCTCATGAACTTCGTGAGCAAATTCATCGGGACTGTTAGATTTGGTAATGATCATTTCGGTGCTATTATGGGTTATGGAGATTATGTTGTTGGTGATAGTGTCATCTCTAGAGTGTATTATGTGGAAGGTTTAGGTCATAATCTGTTCTCTGTTGGTCAATTCTGTGACTCTGATCTAGAAGTAGCCTTCAGAAAACATACCTGCTTTGTTAGAGATCTTAATGGTAAGGAACTGTTGAAAGGAACTCGTGGCTCAAACCTTTACACCATCTCTATCGATGACATGATGAGGGCCTCTCCAATCTGCTTGTTATCTCAGGCTTCAAAAACAAAGTCATGGTTATGGCATCGTCGTCTCAATCACTTGAACTTCGGCACCATCAACGATCTTTCCCGAAATGACTTAGTTGTAGGTTTACCTAGACTAAAGTATGAAAAGGATCATCTTTGTTCAGCATGTCAATTGGGAAAAAGAAAGAAGTATGCCCATAAACCCAAACCTACTAACTCTGTCACAGAAGTTCTTCATATGATTCATATGGATTTATGTGGACCAATGAGGGTGCAGAATATCTTTGGGAAGAAATATGTGTTAGTTGTGGTTGATGATTACTCTAGATTCACCTGGGTCAAGTTCTTAAGGACAAAGGATGAAACTCCTGATATCATCATCAAACTCATCAAACAGCTGCAGGTTCGACTAAACAAAACTGTCAGAATTATCAGAACAGACAATGGAACTGAGTTTGTCAACAAACAACTTAGTGAATTCTATGAAAGCGTTGGAATCAGCCATCAAAGAAGTGTTCCACGAACCCCGCAACAGAACGGTGTAGTTGAAAGACGAAATCGCACTCTTGTTGAAGCTGCTAGAACAATGCTGATCTACTCAAAGGTTCCAATGTTTCTCTGGGCTGAAGCAATTGCCACTGCATGCTACACACAAAATCGTTCCCTGATTCACACTTTTCATGGAAAAACTCCATATGAACTTGTCCACAACAGAAAACCTAATCTATCTTTCCTTCGTGTGTTTGGTGCCTTGTGCTATCCAACTAATGAGGGTCAAGACTTGGGCAAACTTAGGGCTAAAGCTGACATTGGAGTATTTGTAGGATATGCACCAAACAAAAAGGGATACCGAATCTACAACAAAAGAACCCGAAATATCATGGAAACAATTCATGTTACGTTTGATGAGCTGACCGGTCAAATGGCTCCTGGACACTCCAGCTCAGGACCCGCACTTCAAAACAGTCCTATTGGTTCATCCCTTGTTCCAAACTCCTCTCAAGAAACTCCATATGTACCTCCATCTGAAGATGATGTAAAGAAATTGTTTGATCCAATGTTTGATGAACTGTATGAGTCTACTACTAATGAGGTGCTGATCCCTACAACAGAGGATACTCATATTCCAGTGAATGAATTCCATCCATCAGTCTCAATATCTGTAAGTCAAGAAGCACCTGCTGCTGATCCTTCAGTCTCATCAACAAATCATCATTCTTCAAATGTACATCATGGAAATGTTTCTGGCATCAATGATGAAGTTAATCCCTTTGCGACTCCTGAAGATGCTCCATTTGAAAACATATATGCCACTCCTGAATCATCATCAGAACCATCTTCTTCAGGAGACATCGACTCAGCTACCTCAGTTCCTCAACAAATGCCACATGAACACCTTAGAAAATGGACTCACGATCACCCCTTAGACAACATCATTGGAAATCCCTCTCGTCCTGTATCAACCCGGAAACAACTCGCAACCGATGCCTTATGGTGTTTCTTCAACTCCGTACTATCTAAGATCGAACCAAAAGATGTTAAAACTACCATGAATGAAGATAGCTGGTTCAATGCCATGCAAAATGAAATTCATGAGTTTGATCATCTTGATGTATGGGAGTTAGTACCTGCTCCAGACGGTGCTATGATTATAGCTCTCAAATGGATCTTCAAAGTAAAACTTGATGAGCATGGTGATGTGTTGAAGAACAAGGCTCGATTAGTTGCTAAAGGATACCGTCAAGAAGAGGGTATAGACTTTGAAGAATCGTTTGCTCCTGTTGCTCGAATCGAGGCAATCAGAATCTTTCTGGCTAATGCTGCTAGTAAGAACATGGTAGTATATCAGATGGATGTAAAGACGGCATTTCTGAATGGAGATCTTAAAGAAGTCGTCTACGTCAGCCAACCTGAAGGTTTTGTGAATCAAGAGCATCCTACTCACGTTTATCGTCTGAAGAAGGCTCTTTACGGTTTAAAGCAAGCTCCAAGGGCATGGTATGATACACTGTCAAAGTTTCTTCTATCAACCGGATTCAGCAAAGGAGCAGTTGATCCTACATTGTTCACCAGGAATTCAGGCAAACATTTAACTCATGTTCAAATTTATGTTGATGATATTATTTTTGCCTCGACTGACCCAATGGAATGTGATCGTTTTTCAAATGAAATGAGTTCAAAGTTTCAAATGTCAATGATGGGACAAATGTCATTTTTCTTGGGATTACAAATTTCACAAAGTCCCGGAGGCATTTTCATAAATCAATCTAAATATGCAACAGAGATTTTAAAGAAATTTGGATTTGATTCATGTGACCCTGTTGACACCCCCATGATTGATCGAACCAAACTAGATGAGGACCACTCAGGGATCATGATTGACCAAACGAAATATCGTAGTATGATTGGATCCCTGATGTATCTCACTGCTAGTAGACCAGACATCTTGTTCGCTGTTTGCATGTGTGCTAGATACCAGGCTAAGCCTACTAAAAAGCACCTTGAAGCAGTTAAACGGGTCTTTCGGTATCTCCAAGGAACCATCAATATGGGTCTTTGGTACCCGAAGGACACCGGTATGTCACTAACGGCCTATGCAGATGCTGATCATGCAGGTTGTCAAGATACACGTCGAAGTACATCAGGAGGTGCTCAGTTTTTGGGTGATAAGCTTGTGAGCTGGTCTTCAAAGAAGCAAATGAGTACTTCTATTTCCTCTACAGAGGCTGAATACATAGCCATGTCATCTTGTTGTGCTCAAATCTTATGGATGAGATCTCAATTATCTGACTATGGCTTTGAATTCAACAAAATCCCTCTGTACTGTGATAATAAAAGTGCTATTGCTCTCTCATGCAACAACGTTCAACACTCAAGAGCAAAGCATATCGACATTCGACATCATTTCATCAGGGATCAAGTGGAAAAAGGTGTGGTGGAACTATATTTTGTGAGGTCTGAATATCAGTTAGCAGACATCTTCACCAAAGCTCTTCCAAGAGAACGTTTTGAGTTTATTCTTCCACGACTTGGTTTGAAAAGCCTTCAACCAGAAACTCTCAAACGTCTTCAGGAGGAAGACGAGGAGTAAAGTTCTATCTTCATCTATCTCTTGTAAATATTTATTCGAAAAACAAAATACAAAATTATAAAACCCTCAAAAAAATCAAATAGAAAATCATAAAACTTTCAAAATCCATAAAAATCTGAAAAATTCGAAAAATCTTCAAAAAATATTGTCATTTTGTCATGTTTTTTTCTCGGTTCGATAATATCTACGGTCTTTGTGCTGTCATTCAAAGAATGACACGGGACTTTAGATGTTTGTTCGAATTTTATTTAAAAAAAAAAAAAAAAAAAAAAAAAAAAAAAAAAAAAAAAAAATTGAGAGAAAGAGAAATGGTTTATTGTCATTTTCAGGCAATAACCCGGTTTTAAAAGAAAGAACAGAGCCATGTTTTATCATGCTTTCAAAATTCCATGCTCTGATTCTATAAACATTTATCTACTGAAAACTAAATGCTTTGAAAAATAACTCGATCTCTATTTTTTGATAATCATCAGGACTCATACGTCAAAATCTCTATCTCTCAATCAACAACCTATGTCATTGATTGAGGGGGAGAATGATTTCAACTAAATTAAAAAGTTATTTGGCATTAAATGGTTTTCAAAAGATGTACATGCATGTTTTATCAATGGAGTTTAAAGTCTTAAAATCCGATCATTATCAGTTAAGAAGCTTTCATAATCAAGTCACATTTCTCCTTAAAAGCTTTCAAAATCAATTTAAATCTATAAGAGATCACAAATCTCAAATGATTTGATAATTGTGATCGGGGGAGAATGTTGGATTTAAACTGATAATTCGGTAAATGGTTTTATAAGGATGTACATGCTGTCCTTCTCACATGTGACAAACGATTTCAATTTTTCAATGCACATGTTGAGAGGATGCACCTATCTTAAACCTATGATTTGAAACGTGATCATTTATCCCAATGTGCAGGTTCCCTCTAGTATGTACAAAACTCTTTTCTAACCTCGAGGCACATATTGAGGGGGAGCAAATTTATGGAAACCTCATCCTTCCTGGAAATGCTTTATCTACTTGATTTGATCAAGGAAGTGATGGTAATATTTTTTAGAAAATGGTAATCAAAGAAGTAATTTCTTCCTCTTGCCTCCATGTGCAAAACGATTTCAAACATTTGATGCACATGTTGAGGGGGAGCACTTATTCTAAAAATATCAAAAACAATTCAGGTACAAAATGCTTTGATAATATATCACAAGTATCTGAATTGATTTTTCAAATGGTTTTCAATTGGTTCCAATGGCATATGAACAATACCAAATAGACCGACCAACTTTACTTTATGTACGGTGATATAAGGATGATAAGGTTAGGTATTGGTTCCCATGATCCGCCAGAACCGGAGGGATCTACCCAGGGACAATCCACTAGTTAGTGTAGAAGTCCTTAGGTATGATGATAAAAGGAGAAAAATGAGATATGGGAAGAGTGCGGACAAAGACTGAGCTAGTACTGGAATAAACCCAACAAGGTTCTAGCTATGAAGTCTCGGTAAGCACTGAAGGGGTTGAAGAATTAAAAAGAATTGAATGAGAAAAGGATGAAAACAAATAGCCCTCCGTTTATTCAACCTTAGGGCAGAAACCGGGTTCACTTCATATGCTACTGATGGTAACATCGGTATTGAAGACAAGACGTCATGGACCCAGTGACGCACTGCACTTCAACTTTCCAAACCACTCAAGTTCCTCTTAAAAGGACTTGTTTCATTCTCACGGGGAACCGACATTATCTATCGACTTTCTCTTAGAGATGGTTAATATTGAAGAAGGAGACCCTCTCCCTAGTCTCCGGCACAGGATCCAAATATGCACAAATTGAGTCTAGAGCCACGAGATCATCAATAAATCTCATTAGGACACTTTCAATGAAGACTCTCTGTTTCACACAATGTGGAAAGAGAGATTATATCTTGAGTCTTCCGCATTATCCTTGTGGTATTGCCAGAACATCTGAGTGGTGTGTTTACACACTCACAATGAAGATGGAAAGCCTTCTGGAGCCAACATCAAACAAGCTCCTGGTAGGTGGCATGTGAGATCTATTATATAGATCAACCATGTGACAACTGAACAGAAACAATGGGGCGATTCAATCTTTTGAATCAATCCTGGTTCAGGTTATGGATTGACGGATACCTTTGAAAAACCGGTCTTTGTGCTTAAAAACTCTTTTCTTTAGCACATCGACCGTGTACTCATTCTTCTAACCAAAAGGTGTTTTTATGATTGATAATTGATTTTCAATAAAACCTTCGTGGTATTGCAAAAACAATTTCTATTGAGCAATACACGATTGTTTTTCAAATCTTTTTCATCAATCAGTGGACTTAAAATTCGCTGGTTCACTCACTCCGTGCTGTCTTCTTTGAGACGTTCCGGTTTGAGAATAGCTAGAACAGCTGCGAAACCCTGTCAAGGAGATTCTTAGGAATCCTACCTGATCACAGGCAGTACTTGTACTGATCAACGGGGAACCGTGGGCCGTGTACCTCAATTCAACGAAAGTGATCAAAGACACTTTCGTGCGATTTATTGCTAACTGTTGTATGCAGGTACACCCGACGTTTGCAGCTGATCAGAATGAAGCGGTCAATCCATAGCCGCATGCTCACACTACACATTCATCTCAAAAGAAATCATGATAAGTGCATCAATGACTCTGATATTTTCACTCCATGCTTCTGCTATGCTGCTGCCAATATCATGAATCAACTAAAGCTTCCGCTACTCTGATGAAAAGATATCATGATCCAGAATGTGAGCATGTCGGTCCCAAAGTCACAACATCACAACATACCAACACCACAAAGGATGTGTCAGAGATTGTTGATAGCTGATGATCTCCAAAGATGGCTCAAACTTATCATCACGTGGATCAGTAAAAGACCTCCACTTGGAATAACCAAACATGCAATGTGAAGAATCAATGACTACGAGCTTAGGAGCAAAGGACTACATCAAGAATACAAAATCAATTGTTAAATGTAATATCTATTTGTATTCAATGTAATTTTGGTACATGATTGAGGTGACCTCCCTTAGGGGGAGATTGTTAGGAATTAGAAATTCCCGGTATTAAAGAGTCGGTCACCTCAAGTATATGTAATCGTTAGAAAGCTCGTAGTCATAGTTCATTTAAGTTTAGTAGTATTTAGTTAAGTAACACCGTGGAGGACGGACGGGTCTTTACCCACTGTATGCCTGATCCACAGCCCAAAGTGTGGCGATTTATGTAAGACTATAAATACTCTCTACCTCCCAAGGTAGAGAGTTGGAGCTCATAATAATATCTTTCACTTTCTCTCACTAAGTTCCCTAAACCTCTAACTTTCTCTCTCTAGAATTCCATCTATATGCTACTTTGTGTTATGGTTTGATGTGTATGTGAAAAGTTATATCTTACAAGATGCGTACACCAAATACATATAAAATAGCTTTTCATTAACAATACGAAGGACACATTATAGCTGGCTAAAGTTCGATATCATCAAACCCAAAAATGAACTTCTGACAGGCCAAAGTTTAGACACATAGACCACTACATAGACAAACTATCTACATACCATCTCCCTACATACCCAAACGACAAACACTAACATAGTTACTTCCTATCTGGGAAACTACCAAGACCAAGCAGCTAATTACAGATAGCGCAAAACACAAAACAACAACCCCACACCCTACTAACCATCCGAGATGTAACATATTGGTTTTCACAAACACACAAACAATCAATACTTATGGGGCGTACAATATGATGAGTTTAGAGAGAGAAAGTGTAAGATGGGAGCCTTTCTAGAGAGAGAAAGTAAACAAAAGAAAGAAGGTTAGATTGAGTGAAAGGTCCAACCCTCTACCTTGGGAGGTAGAGGGTATTTATAGTTACATACTACACGTCCTCCTTCAGACTGTGGATCAAGCATACAGTGGGTAAAGACCCATCCTTCCTCTACGGTGTTACTTAAACTAATAACTAAGCTAATAACTAACTAATAACTACTAAATCACGTAAAGTCTACGAGCTAAGATATGCTAAACAATAATTGGGGTGACTGACACTTCCTTACGGAATTTCCAATTCCTAACAATCTCCCCCTAAGGGAGGTCACCCCATGATTTACATTTTGAATCCAAGCAATCTATCTTTGTCTTTATGCTCGAGCTCGTAGACTTTAATTCTTCAATGTCCGCAGTCTTTGTGCTTTAGCAGTGATTCTTCAAAGTCCAACTGCTTTGTACTTTTAGTGGAGGTCTTTGTGCTGATCCACGTTTGGTGATTCATTAAGCCAGGTTAGAGATCATCAGCCACAACAAATCTTTGGCTCATCCATTGTAGTGTTGCCTTCATGTGATGTTGCGACTTTCAGACCGACATGCTCACACTTTCTGGATCATGACATCTTATCATCAGAGTAGCAGAAGCTTTTACTGGTTCAAGATATTTGCAGCAGCGAGCAGAAGTATAGTATAAAAATATCTGAGCCAGATTATGTAGATAAGCACTTGTCATGATGTTCTTCAAATAAGTGTGGATGCTATGGGCATGCGGCTATGAATTGACTTCTCAATATCGATCAGCTGCAACCGTCCAAGTGTACCTGCAAGCAACAGCTAGCAATAAAACATACGAAAGTGTCTTTGATCACTTTCTTTGAATTGAGGTACACGGCCCACGGTTCCTCGTTGATCAGTACAAGTATTGCCTGTGATCAGGTATAATTCCAAAGAATCTCGTTGACAGGGTTTCGCAGCTGTTCTAGCTGTTCTCAAACCGGAACGTCTCAAAGAAGACAACACGAAGTGAGTGAACCAGCGAATTGAGATTCACTGATTGATGAAAAATTGATTTGAAAACAATCGCGTATTGCTTAGAAAAAAGAGTTTTGCAATACGATGAAGGTTTTATGAGAAAGATCAATTTTCAATCATAAATACTTTTTGTATTTGAAAAGAGTACACATTCGATGTGCTAGAGAAAAGAAGAGATTCACACATCGAACGGTTTTTCCAAAAGTATTTTTTCAATCAGAGATACTTTTTGTGTTTGAAAACATGAATACACATTCGATGTGCTAGAGAAAAGAAGATTTGCACATCGAACGGTTTTTCCAAAAGTATTCGTCAATTCATTTCCTGGACCAAGGTTGATTCAAAAATGACTCGCCTCATCGTTTCAATCCAGTTGTCACAAGATTGATCTATTGGATAGATCTCACATGTCACCCACCAAGAGCTTGTTTGACGTTGGCTCTAGAAGGATTTCCATCTTCATCGTGAATATTTTTACATATCACTCGGATGTTCTGGCAATACCACAAGGATAATGCATAGGACTCTTAATATATACTTACTTTCCACATTGAGTGAAACAGCAAGTCTTCATTAATTTTGTGTCCTAATGAGATATTGTGGATCATCTCTTGGCTCTAGACTCAATTGTGCACATTTGGTTTCCTATGCCGGAGACTAGGGAGAGGGTCTCCTTCTTCCATATCAACAATCTCTAAGAGAAAGTTGATAGATTATGTAGGTTCCCCCGTGAGAATGAAACAAGTCCTTTTAAGAGGAACTTGAGTAGCTTGGGAAGTTTAGTGCAGTGCGTCACTGGGTCCATGACGTCTTATCTTCAATACCGGCGTTACCTTAGTAACCACCAGTAGCATATGTATTGAACCCGGTTTCTGCCCTAAGGTTGAATTAATGGAGGGCTATTTCTTTTCACCCTTTTCACATTCAATGCTTTTTCATTCTTCAACCCCTTCAGTGCTTACCGAGACTTCATAACTAGAACCTTGTTGGGTTTATTCCAGTACTAGCTCTGTCTCAGTCCACACTCTTCCCGTATTCTCATTTTTCTTCTTTTTTCATCATACCTAAGGACTCTACACTATCTAGTGGATTGTCCTTGGGTAGATTGTTCCGGCTCTAGCGGGATCGTCAAAACGAATACCTAACCTAACCATCCTTATAACACCATGCGTAAAGTAAATTGGTCGGTCTTTTGGTATTGTTCTTTACTTCTTGAACCAATTGAAAAATCATTTGGAAAATCAATCAAGGTACTTGTGATATAAAATCAAAGCATTTTGTATCTTAATTGTTTTTTATCTTTTAGAAATGCTCCCCCTCAACATGTACATATGATTTTGAAATTTATTAGCACATGGAGGCAAGAGTTCTTTTGAAACAATTTCTTGATCACAATTTCCTTAGAAAAAGCCATTTGAATTTCTTTGGTAAATTCTCACCCACAATATGTGCGTAGGATATTTGAAATAATTTTATCACATAGAGGAAGGAGTTCTTTTGAAGTACTTTTATGATTTTATTGCCATACAGAAAACCATTAGAAAATCAATCAAGTTACATTATGTTGAAACATAGAAATCTTTGTACCTTGAAAATTTATTATTTTCTTTTGAAATGCTCCCCCTCAATATGTGCTTCGATATTCGAAAGCGTTTAGCACATATGGGAGAGCAGCCTGCACTTTGAGTCAAAACGATCACTTGTTATCAGATTTCATAATTAAATCACAAATTCTCCCCCGATCAAAAATATCAAACCCTTTGAGATTTTGGATCCCAAGTGATTTAATAAGGTTTGGAAAACATGGGAGAATATGTGCCTGATTTAAAAGCTCTTCTGGTTTATGGTTAAATGCTCCTTCACAATCATGTGCATTATGTATTTCAAAATCGTTTGGCACATGAAGGAAGGAGTGCTTTTGAAACAATCACCCTTTAAAACCGATTTGAGATTTAAATCACGATCTCTCCCCCGATCAAAAATTTCAAACCAATTGAGATTTGTGATCCCAATTGATTTAAATCATTTAAAAGATTTTGGGGAAAACGTGGCATAATTTAATTTTGAAATAGACTGATAAGGATCAATTTAAGACATTAAAGATTGTTAGTGTCAGGTATGATAGTTTTTAAGAGATATTTAAATAAAATAAAACAATTTCACAATCAAACTAGAATAGAAAAAATGTCATTTTGAAAGATCTTTAAGTTTTAAATAAAATTATACCATGACATAACATTAAATCTTTAGATCACCACTTATTACGTACAAACCGGAACTTTTATGAAGAAATATCATTTGAAAATATTTTATTTTAAATCACTCTCCCCCCCCCCCCCAATCGATGACCGTAGTCGTTGACTGAGTGACTTAAGTTTTCATAAAATGAAGTCCGGTGATTTCCAAAATTTTAGTCCAATTATTTCAAAACAATATTTTTCCATTTTCAAAACAATTTTAACAAATTTTTGAAAAATGGTATTATTCACTACTTGTCCTGCACAAAGATACGTTAGGTGGATAAGCTACTTCTGTTGTTGTTGTAAGGCTGGAAGAAAACCGTCTGCTGATGCAGTGAGACCTCTGACGTTGCATCAATCGTGCCAACTATCCATGGAGAATAATACAAGTGATCTAGCTTATCACTAGGGTTACACCTTGAAGCTTACGTACCTAGAACAATGACCTAGGACCTCTTTTTATAGCACAAGGAGTCCTTTACAAGATAAGTATAATGCTAACTATATAGAATATACACAAGATCTTTTCTATACTTATCTATACACGAATACATAACAATTATCCTAATAGCAGTGGTAATAATATGTACTAGTGGATTTTCCCTGGGTAGATCCCTCCGGCTCTGGCAGGATCATGGGAACGAATACCTAACCTAACCATCCTTATATCACCATACATAAAGTAAATTTGGTCAGTCTTTTTGGTATTGTTCATCTGCCATTGGAACCAATTGAAAAGCATTTGAAAAATCAATCCAGATACTTGTGATATATTATCAAAGTATTTTGTACCTGAATTGTTTTTGATATTTTAGAAAAAGGCTCCCCCTCAACATGTGCATTGTATGTTTGAAATCATTTTGGCACATGGAGGCAAGAGGAAGAATTCACTTCTTTGATCAATATTTTCTAAAACTATCGACATCACCTTCCCAATCAAAATTAGTGTTTCAGATACAGTTAGAGATATTTTTGGGAAAGGATGTGGTTTTCAAAAATTTGCTCCCCCTCAATATGTGCATCGAGATTCGAAAGTGTTTTGCACATATTAGGGAAAACCTGTACTTAGATACAAAGCAATCACGTTTCAATCCTTTTTGATTTGATATAGATGCTTCCTTAACATGTGCATGGAAAATTTGAAATCGTTTGGAACATGTAGGGAGGAGAGCTTGCTAATCACTTATAAAACCATTTATCGAATTATCAGTTTAAATCCAATTTAAATCACAAATTCTCCCCTGATCACAATTTTCAAGTCATTTAAGATTTGTGATCACTATAGATTTAAATTGATTTTGAAAGCTTTTGAGGAGAATTGTGACTTGCTTATGAAAACATTTAACCGATAACGATCAAATCTGAGACTTTAAACTCCAACGATTAAACATGCTTAAGTATCTTTTGAAAACGTGACATAAGCCTTGTTCTGAACCAAATGTATGACAAATAACCTTTTGATTTAATTGAAATCATTCTCCCCCTCAATCAATGACATAAGTTATTGATTGAGAGATAGATATTTTAACAAATGTCAAGTCCAGATGATTTTCAAAAGTTGAGTCCGAGTTATTTTTCAAAGCTATTAGTTTTCATTAGATAACAAATATTTGTCAGAAGAATTTGTAGAAGGAAAAATATTTGTGAAGAAAACATTTGTCTTTTTTGTGACAAACATTTGTTTTTAGAATCAGAGCATGATATTTGAGAAATAAGATAAAGCACGGCTCTGTTCTTTCTTTTAAAAGCGGGGTATAGTCTAAAATGACTATAAACCTTTGTTTATCTTTCTCTCAAATTTTTTTTATGTACATTCGAACTTCATCTAAAGACCCGTGTCACTCTTTGAATGACAACACAAAGGCCGTAGATAAAATCGAATAAAAGAAAAGATGGAAAAATATTTTTAGCTTTTTCAAAGATTTTTTGATTTTTATGGATTTTTTGAAATTTTATATTTTTCTATTTTCTTTTGAGGGTTTTATAATTTTTCATTTTCTTTTTGAATAAATATTTACAAGAGATGGATTGAAGAAAAACTTTTACTCCTCATCTTCCTCTTGAAGACGTTTGAGTGTTTCCGGTTGTAGACTCTTTAGACCAAGTCGTGGAAGGATAAACTCAAAACGTTCTCTAGGAAGAGCTTTGGTGAAGATGTCTGCTAACTGGAATTCAGTCCTCACAAAATAAAGTTCCACTACACCGTTCTCCAATTTCTCCCTGATGAAATGATGTCGAATGTTGATATGCTTTTCCCTTGAATGTTGAACGTTGTTGAATGAGAGAGCAATGGCACTTTTGTTATCACAATACAAAGGGACTTTGTTGAATTCAAAGCCATAGTCAGATAATTGGGATCTCATCCATAGGATTTGAGCACAACAACATGACATGGCTATGTATTCTGCCTCTGTAGAGGATATAGAAGTACTCATTTGTTTCTTTGAAGACCAGCTCACAAGCTTATCACCCAAAAACTGAGCACCTCCTGACGTGCTTCGACATGTATCTTGACATCCTGCATGGTCAGCATCTGCATAGGCTGTTAGTGACATACCGGTGTCCTTCGGGTACCAAAGTCCCATGTTGATGGTTCCTTGGAGATACCGAAAGACCCGTTTAACCGCTTCAAGGTTCTTTTTGGTAGGCTTAGCCTGGTATCTAGCACACATGCATACAGCGAATAGAATGTCTGGTCTACTGTCAGTAAGGTACATCAGGGACCCAATCATACTACGATATTTAGTCTGGTCAACCATGATACCTGAGAGGTCCTCATCCAGTTTAGTACGCTCCACCATGGGAGTGTCAACAGGGTCACTAGAATCAAATCCAAATTTCTTTAAAACTTCATTTGCATATTTAGATTGATTGATAAAAATGCCTCCGGGACTTTGTGAAATTTGTAAACCCAAGAAAAATGACATGTGTCCCATCATTGACATTTGAAATTTAGAGCCCATCTCCTTAGAAAAATGGTCACGTTCATTGGGGTCAGTCGAGGAAAAAATAATATCATCAACATAGATTTGAACGTGAATTAAGTGTTTGCCTAACTTTCTGGTGAACAATGTCGGATCAACTGCTCCTATGCTGAATCCGTTAGAAAGAAGAAACCTTGAAAGTGTATCGTACCATGCCCTTGGAGCTTGCTTCAAACCGTAAAGGGCCTTCTTCAAGCGATAGACATGAGTAGGATGCTCTGGATTCATAAAACCTTCAGGTTGGCTGACGAATACGACTTCTTTAAGATCTCCGTTAAGAAAGGCCGTCTTTACATCCATCTGATAGACTACCATGTTCTTACTTGCAGCGTTAGCCAGGAAGATTCTGATTGCCTTGATACGTGCAACTAGAGCAAATGATTCTTCAAAGTCAATACCCTCCTCTTGACGGTATCCTTTTGCAATTAATAAAGCCTTGTTCTTTAACACATCACCATGCTCATCAAGTTTTACCTTGAAGATCCACTTTAGAGCAATGATCATAGCACAATCAGGAGCAGGTACTAATTCCCATACATCTAGTCGATCGAACTCATGAATTTCTTCTTGCATGGCATTGAACCAGCTGTCTTCATTCATGGCAGTTTTAACATCTTTTGGCTCGATCTTAGATAGTAATGAGTTGAAGAAGCACCATAAGGCATCAGTTGCAAGTTTTTTACGAGTGGATACTGGAAGAGAGGGGTTTCCAATGATTTTGTCCAATGGATGGTCATGTGTCCATTTTCTAAGGTGTTCGTGTGGTTGTTGTTGAGGAACTGAAGTAGGAGAGTAGTTTTCCCCTGATGAGGATGGTTCTGATAATGGTTCTGGAGCAAATATGTTCTCAAAGGGAGCATCTTCGGGAGTAGCAAAGGGGTTATCTCCATCATAGGTGCCAGAGACAATTCCATGATGTACATCAAACATTGGATCAAATAATTTCTTCAAATCATCTTCCGAAGGGGGTACATATGAAATTGCTGGTGAGGGATTTTTTACAAGAGAAGAACTAATGGGACTACTTAATGAAGGTTGTGATGCGGGTCCACAACTTGATTGTCCTGGAGCCATTTTCCCAGACAGCTCATCGAACGTGACGTGAATAGTTTCCATGATATCTCGAGTTCTTTTGTTGTAGATTCGGTAACCCTTCTTGTTTGGTGCATAACCCACAAAAACTCCAATGTCCGCCTTAGCTCTTAATTTACCTAAATCTTGACCATCATTCGTTGGATAGCACAAAGCACCAAATACACGAAGGTAGGAGAGATCAGGTTTTCGTTTATGGACAAGTTCGTATGGAGTTTTTCCATGAGCGGTATGTATGAGGGAACGATTTTGGGTGTAGCAAGCAGTAGCAATGGCTTCAGCCCAAAGAAACATTGGAACCTTTGAATAAATTATCATAGTTCTTGCAGCTTCAACAAGGGTCTGATTTTGTCTTTCAACTACACCATTCTGTTGAGGCGTGTGTGGAACACTTCTTTGAGGACTGATTCCAATGCTGCATAAAATTGACTTAGGTCTTTGTTAACAAACTCAGTGCCATTGTCTGTTCGAATAATTCTAACAGTCTTGTTAAGTCGAACCTGCAGCTACTTGATAAGTTTGATGATGACATCTGGAGTTTCATCCTTTTTCCTCAAAAACTTAACCCAAGTAAATTGAGAGTAGTCATCAACAACGACTAAAACATATTTCTTCCCATTTATCGTTTGCTCTCTCATTGGTTCGCACAAATCCATATGAAGAGTATGAAGAACTTCCATAACTGAGTTTGCAGGTTTGGGTTTGTGGGCATATTTTCTGCTTTTTCCCAATTGGCATGCTGAACAAAGATGATCTTTTTCATACTTTAGTCTGGGTAGGCCTCTTACAAGGTCCTTTCTAGAAAGATCATTAATGGTGCCAAAGTTCAAGTGATTGAGACGACGATGCCATAACCATGACTTTGTTTTTGAAGCCTTTGACAACAAGCAGATTGGAGAAGACTTCATCATGTCTTCGATAGAGATGGTGTATAGGTTTGAACCACGTGTTCCTCTTAACAGTTCCACACCATCAAGTTCTCTAACTAAACAAGTATGTTTTCTAAAAACCACCTCTAGATCAAAATCACAGAATTGACCAACAGAGAACAGGTTATGACCAAGACCTTCAACATAATATACCCTAGAGATTATACTGTCACCAACAACATAATCTCCATAACCCATAATTGCACCAAAATGATCATTTCCGAATCTAACAGTCCCGATGAATTTACTCACGAAGTTCATGAGCCGCGATCGATCTCCAGTCATATGCTTGGAACAGCCTGAGTCCAAGTACCACAGAACGATTTGAACGACCTGCAGTTGAACACAGAAAAAAAATGGATAACTAGATAATTGGGATCCCCATGCAAGAATGGGTTCCATTTAGTTAGTAACAGTGATTGGAACACCCACATCAGAAGCAGAATCAATGGACTCATTAGGGATAGATGCAATACTAGTGTGCGCATTAGACCTATTCAAAGTATGTTCACTTCTTAAAGGAATAGTTCTACCGGTAGGTATCCATTTCCTAATGGGCATTGACTTAGATAATTTAGGGCACATCTCATTAAGATTAAATTTGCGGCCAGTAGGTATCCACTGATAACCTACATTACTAAATTTTCTTCCCGTGGGTTTCCAATGTTTTCTAACCTTCTTCCACCATTGCTCTCTAGCCTTCTTAACATGATTGTTGGCATTAACGATTTTAACTGGGTATTTAACAGAATTAATCAAATCATTCACGCCACATACATGATTAGTAACAGAAACCAAGCAATCATCATTACATGTTTTGCCAAAAGTAGCAGAATTCGCATTAATTACAGCATGCTTAGAGCTAACATTAGAATCAACACGATTCGTTTTATTCAACATAGTTTCATTCTTCCTAAGGTGATCTTCTACTCTCTTCCACTGAACATTCCTAGCTTGCAAGGTCCTATCATTCTTTGTATTGCCTTAAGGCTTTGACCTGCTCGCTTTGGTGTCACTTTTTACTCCTGTAGAGGGAATGGGAACATTAGTTGGTTTTGCTACTTTTTGCATTTCAGGTTTAGAAGTGCGAGGATCTGAGCTACTTGAAGGCACATTAAAGTTCACTTTCTTAATACTGGGCATAGAATGGGTTGCATACTTAGCACTAGGCATAGAACAAGGCATCACAACTTTATCTTTCTCACATAAGGATTTAGGGCATGTTGCTCTTAAACATTCTAATAGCTCCTGAGATCGTTTGGCATATATGAAAGCATACCTAATTTCACTATCAAGTGGCTTATTTATGCGATCCTCTTCTACAATCTCACAGAGGCATTCTAGACTATCCTTAAGGTGACAGAAATAGTTATGAAACACAAGTTCGTTATTTCTAAGATGAGGAGGAATGTATTTAACAGTCACAGTATATTTAGAGTCTGCAGATGCGTTTGATGCAACATTTTCATTAAAGACAAGTGGCATTTTCCCTTTTACCTGGCTCTTCAGATTCTTAATTTCCTTTTGTAACGAAGTTATTTTTTCATTTTTCTTGTCATGAGTGACTTTCATTGAATCATATAGCTCTTTGAAGTTTCGTTTGACCTTATCATTTTCTTCAATAAAATTCTCATTGTCTTGTTGTAATACATTAATGATATTTTGAAGATGAAAGTTTTGAGAAAATTGAGAATCTAAAGGAGTAGGCATTTGGGAGCCAGTCACATTGTTCTTTTCACCCTTTAACTGTGAAATTTGGGCTTTCAACTTTCTGATCGTGTTACAGTGAGCTCGAATCTGTTCGTCACGTTTGTTTATTTCAAAAACTGCATCAAACTCTAGAACATCCGAGGATATCATGATGTTTAAGGTTTTAACATTTTCTTTGAGATGTTGATATTTTAGTTGCAAGTCAAAATGTTCAATTTCTAGCTTAGAAAAATGTTTTACCAAGTTATCGTGATCATCCTGGTCAATTTTATCATTTAGTTTTGAGTTTTTGTGTTCAAGCTCAATGACACGATCATGGGAAACTTTCAAAGCAACAGATAATTCATGAAATTGAGAGGCAGTAATAGAATGCTTAGTAACAGTATAAAACACATCTTGAGCCACACAACTCAATACTAAGTTCTCATTTAAGATATGCAGTTTCTTCCTTTCAATATCATTATATTTGAGTTCCCGTTCATAATTATTGACCTCAACTATCATTGCATCAAATTCCTTTTCCATTTCTTTAATATCTGAGTCTATCCCTTTTTGAAGACTCTCAAATTGACTTTTTTAAAGAAAGGCATGACTTTAGTTAAATAGCATTCTTTAGTTTGCTCAAAACCCCTTTCCCCTTCAGTAATCCCTGTAGGTGTGATTCTCTTCTTACAAGTTTTCTCGAAATCAACGAATAGTTGGTATACAACATATAGGCTAATTAAGGTCTTACTTTTAGTGGGGAGAGTTCTAGGCACTAGATGCTTTGGTGTATTTGGAGGATATACAATAGCAGGGGGTACTTTCCTAAGAGGATGGATCTTTTCAATAAGTTCTTCAGCTTTTTGCTTATCCATGTCTTTCTTCCAAAAAACTTGTTCTGGTGTTAACAGTGTTTGAGGTCTAAACTTGTTTAAGGCAATCCAATTTTCCTTAGTGTAATCATGGGGTTTAGGTGTTATGTTATACTTGATGCACCAAGGATCATTCGATTTCTTATCAGATTTCACTCTCTTGATTTCTTCCAATTGTATATGTGAAAACGTAGAGGGGGGGGGGGTGAATACGTTTCCGTTTAAAACTTAAAACTTTTGTATCAAATATAGTATAAACCATTGCATTTGCTAATCTCGACGCGAGGATGCATTTAACGCATTACGGCATGTAAGGCCAACCCCTTGACATCACATAAGATTCCGCAAGATTAATGGTTCATTATAAATCAAGTTTCACCATTATTAGTCCGGTTGCTTTTTCTTGATCAAGCGTGTCATAATACGTAAAGTGTTGAATATAGTTTGTGACTATATGAAAGACCAAGTATGCATCACAAACATAGACATCAACCACATAGAAAATAAACAAAGTAATGCAAGAATAAAAGTAAAGCGATAAGTAAAAGGATAGACAAACCAACACGAGGATTTATAGTGGTTCGGCTACAAGGACACCTTCCTTGCCCTACTCCACTCCCCGAGTCACCTACTCGAGAGTTCGTAATCACTAGACCAACTCCTTATGGCGGAGAAGCCTTTACAAAAATCGCCTACTCTTTTTCCGTTACTAGGCTAACCACCGGGTTCTTTCACTCCAAGGGGAACCACACCTACACAACGTTGCCTACCCTTTATTCGGTGTTAGGCTAACCACCGGGTTTTTTCACACCAAGGTGAACCACACCTATCACAAAGTCGCCTACCCTTTATTAGGTACTAGGCTAAGCACCTAGTTCCATTATGGAGGAACTACTTCCCATCACAACACATCACCTAATCTCAAGAAGATCCACTCCTTGTTACAACACCATCAAGGATATCACCATCCTTGGATCTAAACAAATACTATATGTATAACGATGCACCTCATCGATTATACGACCTAGGCATTCTTCACTAATGTCATTTACACGATCCTTCAGCACCTTTCACTAATGCCTTCAACACGGATCTTCGGCACTCTTCACTAATGCCTTTGACACATCTATGACACCTGTTACGTTTTGTTGCCCAACATAACAAACCTTGTGTTTTATGGCACAAACACATAAACCATCTAGTCTAGTCACAGATATATAACACATCTATGATACCCGTTATGTTTTGTGGCCCAACATAAATAACCTGTATTTTATGGCACAAACACATAAACCATCTAGTCTAGTCATAGATACAAGAATATGATACTAGACAATATCCAAGACAATGTGTCTAATGGATATGAAATCCTAAACTAAACATCAAGAACCCAAAGCATGATGTAGTTAGCCTTCTATGAATGAAGATGACAAGTTTCCCAAGCTTGTTGTAGAAGATCTTCATGTGCTTGTATCTTGTGATGGGTGATCACTTCAGTAGGTAAGGAAGCAAGATCTCTAAGTTTGCTTTGGAGGATCACTTCGGGAGTATGCTTACAACAAATGAGAGTTAGAAGCATTATGATCATATGAGATGACGGTCGTTTACATGTTTCCTAATGATCTAACTATCCTAGAAATAGTGGAGAGAAACTATGTGTGAAGGTGTAAAGAAATGGTAAGAAGTGGCTTGCTATTTATAGGCAAAAAGACCAAAACCATGTTCTGCCCCAAGGATCACTTCTGGAGGGATCCGGCCTTTGTAATTCCAAAGGATCTGTGGGATACTTGAGGGATTCGTGCACGCTCCTATTTACCCATGGTTTATGGGTTAAAACTACGGGCTATGGGTCAAGGATTTGAGTGCCCACCAAGGTACAATGTATCTAGACATTGGGTATGGGTTTTGGGTCATGGGTCATGGGTTTTACCCAACACATTTACTTATGTTTACTTAAGTGTTTTATAAACTATTTAACTAAACATGTTTAATGGTTTGTTATGGGTTTGATCATAATGCAACATAACAAACATGTACGAACATTTGTTGTACCATACAAGGACTTGAGTCGTCAAGAGGTGTTGAGAGTATGTTGAGACAAGATATAATTACAAGTAACTTATACATTTTAGGTTATGTATTACAAGTTACATGTTTGTCATCAACAAAACAAATGAGAATGTATAGATTAAATATCGTAATATTTGCACTAACAATCTCCCCCTTTTTGATGATGACAAAATTTATGTAAACGTAATAGATAGGTAAAATGTCAAAGTTACTTGTGTCCGTACTTCCATACATTACCTTCTTCGTTTACACTCTTCTCCCCCTTTTGTCGAAACAAAAAGGGTGTGTCCTTTCTCCTAAGAATGGCTAGTTTGCATCATCCCTAGTGAAGTTAAAATAAAAACACCTTATTGCTCCAATTGGCACACCACGCCAATACCTTCAACACGAAACACTAATGACGAAGCTTAGAAACTCATGACTTTGAGCTTGCACATCTTCAAAAGGTGGTGATCTCGCCTTTAAGAGGAACCTAGAGAATCACACACAAAAAAATAGAAAGATCCTTTGAATTATAACCATTATTGCCAACGGCTCAATGGATCAAATTTTTTAGGCTTAACCTACATCAAGGTTAGTGTTAAGAAGAAAAGAAAAAGGGAAAATATATGATGAGAAAGAAATCTCCCTTTTGTTGAAACATAAAGGAATTTTGAAGAATGAATGTGCGCATGCTCCCCCTTGTTAAAGGCGTCAAGTATTTTAGGAAGGCTAAGACTGAATTATGCAAAATTTGCAATGTTTTAGCTTTGACGAAAAACTCCCCTTTATTGAGAGCGTCAAGTACTCCTAGTGTGTTTTGAAAATCTACAAAACAAAAAGTTAGTGCAAAATTATATTCGTCCTTGGACGAGTAATTCATGTGATGCACTTTATAAATGCTCGACGGAAGCTCCCCCTAGCTTGAGGGCGTCAAAAAGAACCTACAAAAAAAATTAGTGTAAAATTTCGTCCATAAATAGACGAGAATCCCATACACATCAAAGTGTATATATATGAACCTACAAAGAAAGGATTAGTATTAAAAAAAATGATCCTACTACTTGCATCATAATGGTTGGTTTAGAGGTTGTAAGGTTTGTTCAAGTTTAAAAAAATGTGCTTAGGGATGAGACGCATTTTATTACGAAATTCACTTGGCTTTTGACAACATAGATGTTTGTGAAGGATGGTTGAGCGACCATGAATTGTAGTGGTAGTGAGACACTTGTAGGATGTGGTTGACACAAGTAGCTTGTGGTTTAAGGTTGTGGTTGACACAATTAGGATGTGGTAGAACATGAGACATACTTCATCACATAGTGACCTTGGACACAGTGATAGTGATAGAAATCATCATTATAACTTAGAGGTATGGAAGTTGTGGTAGAGGTGATGAAAGGTATCAAGGTGAATCTTTGACTTGGTTGATGACTCAATAGAGGTGGTAGACATGATGACTTTGTGAGTGGTGATAAAAGTGGAGTAAGATGGTTAGGATGATGCAAGATTAGGAATATATAAAGGAAATGTGCGAATGAGCACAACTTGACTTGATAGTGAAATCGACCATTGTCATCCTACAAGAATCCAAAAGAGTTAGTACAAAAGGAAAACATTTATACAAATGGATAAATTGTTCACATAAAATCATGAAACGAAAAGAAAGAACACGTATAGAATCATATAAATGCAACTCATTTATGATAACCCTAAGTGTTGAACAAGTGCTTGTGTGGAAAAAGGAAATTTGAAATGATTATCTAAAGAGATAATGTACCTACTGTTCCACGGTTCCTCCGGTTCCCTCATTAGAGGGATCCGACTAGCTTAAGTCTAGGGATCCGGTTAACAGATGAGGTGAAAATGAGGTGATTAGGTTCTAGCAAGGTCTAACACCTACATATCCTAAGTTACTCAGTCTATTAAGTGTCTTATATGAAGATGGACTTAAATGATCTTTTTAGCTAGAGTTGACATGAATCTGTCACCCGGATCCCACGGTTCCCTCCAATGAGGGATCCGTCTAGGCTAATCCTAGGGATTCGGCTCTCAGCAGCTAGGAAAGAATAAAAATGATGTTTTTAAGGTCTAACGCCTATACCTCCTTGAGTGTTTCAGACTAACTAAGTGTCTTAAATGAAAAAGTACTTAAATGATCAAGAGCAATGAGTTATCCTAGAGATCAGATGATGACTTAAGAGAGATTTGGAAAATTCCTTAAAAATCTTAAGAAATTAAAAACTAGTTTTGGCCTATTTTGAGGTAAAGATGACTAAAATCAATTTGCTAAAATTGAGAGAAATATCAAACTAAGTGTTTTGAGATGAGAGGAACAATGTGTAAATATTGGAGCAGAAATATGGTGAGTTTTGAAGTAATGATAAATTAAAAATACTTTGAATGTGATCCTAAATCATCCATGTGAGATCAACTGAGCCTAAGGAAAGTCTAAGTGATCCTAATGTAGCATGTTTAACTAGTCCAATAAGGTCTGGAATGTTGGATTCATGCAAGGAGGCTAAAAAGGAACTTCTGTCCACCCGGATCCCACGGATCCTTCACTTGAGGGATCCGTCTAGTTACATCTAAGGGATCCGGCGTCAGAGACAGATTTTCTTAATAGAATAGTTGCAGAATTTTGCTCTATGTTTCAAATTATGAAACTAATGATTTCTACAGCAAGTATACATGTATACACGTTAATCAAATCAAGGAGAGCATGTAGAGATCACATATAGGCAATCAAATGAGATCGAGCTCACAAATAACACAAAGTTTAGCAAACTTAACAAGCACTATTCAAGAAGCCCAAAATAGATTTACGGTCTAGATTAGTAAATCATTTACACTAACAATGACATGAAAGGTATGTGTCTAGAAAGAAAAGAGCACATGATGGTGTTCAAGACAAAAGAGTTGTGAGGTGCTAGTTTAGGACAATATAGTCATTACGGATGGTGGTTAGCATACAATGAGCTTCGTCCATGAAGTCATGTAGCTCTTCTCGATCAAAGCGAGATAATCGCTTGATGAGGCAAGTGGTTGTGATTAGCTAAAAGAAAAATTAATTTTACAACTTGTTTGATTAGTAATCCTAAGACAATGCAAAGTATTTCCATTGTAAACTTACTTTAGGAAAACATAGGAGTATAAATTACTCAAGTGAGAGAATGAATATGAGACTAGTACTAGCGGTGCTCAATTATGGCTAAACACGACCATTTTTACGGGCGATTCCACATACCCAACTTCTATCAAGGAAGCAATTCAACCGTTAGGTCAAATTGAGTTTCTAGTGCAATAAGTTCTCCAGTACTCATTCTCAAGTTAGGAAAATTTATATTCCTACAATGGCCTATCGAAGAGTAACAAAGATGATACTTTGCTTCGTTTTTATTAATATTATACTTGAAACAACTACGGTGACGAAGGTATCAAAAAAAATTAAAAGTTCTCCATATGGTAAACAAAAAGATAGTTGGATGAGCTAGTTCAACATATGTTGTTGGAAAGCTTGAGTTTGGACTTTCGGATATGAACAATTATATTTGCGTTGCAAAATAATTTACTTGAGTATATCGGATGAAATAATCAAGTTGTCAATCGTACTATGAAGCTCGGAGAGCGATCATGAAAAGGAAAACGGGAGAGTACATCATCAACACAAGTGTAGGTTATGATCCGATGTACATTCTTGTTGTTTTTAGAAAATGATACAAGAAAATATGAAATCAATAAATCGTATAAGAACATAAAACATTTATGTTACACACATGACAAACTCAATCAAAAGGCCATTTAGTGTGTTATATGTTTTAAACATTTTTCAACTTATAAAACTAACATTTTTGACACAACTAGATGTTATCCCAAACACTCCTTCAAATAGCACATTGATTAGTAGACTATTACTAAATCGACAAACAAGAGAATGAATAGCAAGGTAAGGAAACCACATATGTTATTCAATCAAACAAGCACAAAAGCTATTTGAGATAAGCAAACAATCAAGTAATGCAAGGAAGACAATTTATCATTTAGCATAGCATACGAAAGTTCTTTTCATCGCCTTGTGTTAAATATAAACATGTATACCAAGCTTGATTAGTTTCTTTTATGTATATAAATATGATCAAAACTTTAATTTCAAAAGAGGACACATTGTTATTCAAAGATGAAAACATCTATCTCCAATTAGATCAAAAGTTGTGCATAAGTTATGACCAAGAAATGACTATCTATTATAAATCAATGATTCTTTAAATTTTTGTTTTGAATCAGTTTTTGAAATCATTTTTAAATGAAAGTAGACTCAAATACCTTTAAAACGATAGGTGGTACGACTTCTAACTCCTTACGTTTAAAAAGTTATGAATTTTTAAAATTCAGACAAAAAATGTCTTCTGTACCACGGATCCCACGGATCCCTTGCTTGAGGGATCCATCCAGTGTAACCTGAGGGATCCGCGGATCTGACACAGAATTACACAAATGCACGTTTTGACCCGACGAAAAGGTTTAACCTTTGTAGACTTTTTAGTGAAGTTATATTTATCATTTTTACCTTTATTCAAGCTTGATTAACAAGATATCTAACAACAAAACTTCAAAAAAAATAAAAAAACACTTTTCATATTATGCTTGACTTCACCAAAAATTTGATACGAGGACCTTACTCGTTTTGAAAACCATTTGTTTTAAAAACTAGAGCCAACCCGCTCTGATACCAATTGTGAAAACGTAGAGGGGGGGGTGAATATGTTTCTGTTTCAAACTTAAAACTTTTGTATCAAATATAGTATAAACCATTGTATTTGCTAATCTCGACGCGAGGATGCATTTAACGCATTACGGCATGTAAGGCCAACCCCTTGACATCACATAAGATTCTGCAAGATTAATGGTTCATTATAAATCAAGTTTCACCATTATTAGTCCGGTTGCTTTTTCTTGATCGAGCGTGTCATAATACGTAAAGTGTTGAATATAGTTTGTGACTATATGAAAGACCAAGTATGCATCACAAACATAGACATCAACCACATAGAAAATAAACAAAGTAATGCAAGAATAAAAGTAAAGCGATAAGTAAAAGGATAGACAAACCAACACGAGGATTTATAGTGGTTTGGCTACAAGGACACCTTCCTTGCCCTACTCCACTCCCCGAGTCACCTACTCGAGATTTCGTAATCACTACACCAACTCCTTATGGCGGAGAAGCCTTCACAACGTCGCCTACTCTTTTTCCGGTACTAGGCTAACCACCGGGTTCTTTCACTCCAAGGGGAACCACACCTACACAATGTTGCCTACCCTTTATTCGGTGCTAGGCTAACCACCGGGTTTTTTCACACCAAGGTGAACCACACCTATCACAACATCGCCTACCCTTTATTAGGTACTAGGCTAAGCACCTAGTTCCATTATGGAGGAACTACTACCCATCACAACACATCACCTAATCATAAGGAGATCCACTCCTTGTTACAACACCATCAAGGATATCTCCATCCTTGGATCTAAACAAATACTATATGTATAACGATGCACCTCATCGATTATACGACCTAGGCATTCTTCACTAATGCCATTTACACGATCCTTCAGCACCTTTCACTAATGCCTTCAACACGGATCTTCGGCACTCTTCACTAATGCCTTTGACACATCTATGACACCCGTTATGTTTTGTTGCCCAACATAACAAACCTTGTGTTTTATGGCACAAACACATAAACCATCTAGTCTAGTCATAGATATATAACACATCTATGATACCCGTTATGTTTTGTGGCCCAACATAACAAACTTTGTGTTTTATGGCACAAACACATAAACCATCTAGTCTAGTCATAGATACGAGAATATGATACTAGACAATATCCAAGACAATGTGTCTAATGGATATGAAATCCTAAACTAAACATCAAGAACCCAAAGCATGATGTAGTTAGTCTTCTATGAATGAAGATGACAAGTTTCCCAAGCTTGTTGTAGAAGATCTTCATGTGCTTGTATCATGTGATGGGTGATCACTTCAGTAGGTAAGGAAGCAAGATCTCTAAGCTTGCTTTGGAGGATCACTTCGGGAGTATGCTTACAACAAATGAGAGTTAGAAGCATTATGATCATATGAGATGAGGGTGGTTTACATGTTTCCTAAGGATCTAACTATCCTAGAAATGGTGGAGAGAAACTATGTGTGAAGGTGTAAAGAAATGGTAAGAAGTGGCTTGCTATTTATAGGCAAAAAGACCAAAACCATGTTCTGCCCCAAGGATCCCTTCTGGAGGGATCCGGCCTTTGTAATTCCAAAGGATCCGTGGGATACTTGAGGGATCCGTTCACGCTCCTGTTTACCCATGGTTTATGGGTTAAAACTATGGGCTATGGGTCAAGGATTTGAGTGCCCACCAATGTACAATGTATCTAGACATTGGGTATGGGTCTTGGGTCATGGGTCATGGGTTTTACCCATAACATTTACTTATGTTTACTTAAGTGTTTTATAAACTATTTAACTAAACATGGTTAATGGTTTGTTAGGGGTTTGATCATAATGCAACATAACAAACATGTACGAACCTTTGTTGTAGCATACAAGGACTTGAGTCGTCGAGAGGTGTTGAGAGTATGTTGAGACAAGATATAATTACAAGTAACTTATACATTTTAGGTTATGTATTACAAGCTACATGTTTGTCATCAACAAAACAAATGAGAATGTATAGATTAAATATAGTAATATTTGCACTAACAGTATCTCCTCCTCAGTGCACTCAACACATGTAGGCATTTGTCTAGGTTTAAGAATTTCGTTACCATCATAGATTACTTTTTTAGCAGCTTTTGCTTTCTTACCAATCTCAGGATTTGGTTCATCAACAAGGGGAATACTATGCTTATCGCTTAAGACTCTGTGCTTAGTGATCATGTGAGCAGTCGGAATGGTATTCCCTTGTATGTACAACTTATTTTCAAGCTTGTTTTTCAAAGTTTTTAGGTTGGAAAAATCAGTTAAAAGTTTTGATTCCTTAGCATTAAATTCCTGTTTAAGCACTTTAACATTTTCTTGAAGTTCTTGCTTTTGCTTAACAATTTTGTTTAGTTTGTCTTTCAAGGAATCTAGCTCTTGTTTTAATATTTCTTCCCTAAAATTACTTTTTCTAATAATTGTACGCATTTGGTCATCCATTTCCTGCTCACGGGTAGTTAACTCAAACTTAGCACGTTATTCATAAATAGCAACTTGTTCTTTATAGGCATTCAGTTCAGAGATAACAGAATCATCAGGGGTACATGTAGTGTATTCATCAAAAACATAGTCATCATTAACTGCAGAAGATGAATCACTTGGTACAATCTCACTTTCACTTTGTATCACATATTGATCATATGGGAAAATATTACTATTACCCACATTATCAATATCTGATTCATAAATTTCATGAGATTGTACTTCGTCATGTATCTTTTGCTCATCAACTTCATCGTATAGTTTGAATACCTCTGAAATGATTGAGTCTTTGGATGGACCAGCCTGTTGTGCTGATGAGACCTTTGAAGAGACCATTGGTGAAATGCTAGCCATGAAGATTGTCTGAGCAGTAGGTTCATCATCGACATCAGAGTCAAATGCATCACAGTCAGCAACTTGAAAGGCATTTTGATGATTGTGACCTATTTCCTGAATTGGCTGCTCATCCACATCAGCATCATATGTTTTGGCATTTCCCTCAGCAAGAAACAACAACTCTTCTTCATTCAAAACTGCTCCACTGTCCTGAGCTTGCACCAGCAGCATCGTGTCCCTGAAGTACTCTGCATTTTGAGGGCGTTTTGGAGATGTGCAGTTCCTTGCAATATGTCCTTCACCACCATAATTGTAGCACTTGATTGGCTTTCCTTGTCCTTGATTTGCATTCCTTCCACGATTCTGATTAGCCACATACCCTCCACCTACTGTACCTTTTCCTTGTTCATACTGTCTTCCTTGCATTGGTTGCACCATGATCTTACCATCTCTGACAATAGCATGATTGTGTAGATTGGATGCAGTTATGATCTCATTGTTAGTGTGTGGAGTGAGGTTCAGATTTTGCTTAACCATAAGAGCCAGTTGATTGATGAAATGTTCCATGACTGTGTTTGAGTCTGGAGGCTTATATGCTGGATCAGGAATGAGCTTGTGGTTACCGTTACCCATTGGTATGACTTAAGAGGCTTTGGTGGTAATTCCTACATTTGTGTAGAATGCTGTTGAGTCATTTGATGAGCTTGTCTCTCCCTGATTAGATTTGAACTTTTAAAGAATCATTTGTTCAAACATAGCATGCTTCTCATTCTGAAGTAGGAAGGCATACAATTGCTCATAGTTGGTGTTCCTTAATCCTTTGGTTAATTTGACTGAGGTGACAAACTTGTGCAATTCGGGATTCATGTTGTTCACAAACTTTGAATTGAGTTGAATATTTGGCATGGTCTTTTAATATTCCTCATATCATTCACAAGTTTGTGGAACCTCACATATTATTCAGTGACACTTTCTCCAGGATTCATCTCAAAGTTCTCAAAATCATCATACAATTGAGATTCCCTGTCTTCTTTGGTCAATTCAGAACCAGAGAGAAGCATCTTAACATTGTCCCAAACTGCCTTGGCTTCAGTGTTGTGATTGATTAACTTGTAGATATCTTTTGGAAGACCCTGAAGTATAATGTTTGAAGCCCTGATATCAGCATCGTATCTCTTTTTTTCCTTATCACTGAGCTCATCATACGTCTTTGGTCTGTCCAAACCTAAGATCATTGTACCATCCGCAGCAGTTTCAAGTGTGTCTCTTGTAGTTTCAATCTGATAAGGTCCTTCATCAATTGATTTGAGAATGTTAACCCCATTTTCCTTTCCCAAATAGTACAACCTAATTTGTTGAGCCCATGAGTCATAGTCAGTTCTGTCAAGCATAAGAGGACGAGTATCTGATCCAGCTGCTTGAATGTCCTCAGCTACAGAAGAGATGATTGTAGGCACGTTGGTAGACATGATTACAGATTTTACGGGATTTTATAACTCTATGATTAAATCGGAAAATAGATTCTTTCACGGGATTTTACTAAATCAAGAGAAAACCGTATCAGAAACAATAATTCACCAAGTCGCTTAAAACCTTGAAGACAAGTCGCTTTAACCGAAGTCGCTAGATATATAAGTCACTTCAATGGACAAGTCGCTAGGCACACAAGTTGCTAGAGTGACAACTCGCTAGAAGAACAAGTCGCTAGTGACACAAGTCGCTATGAAGAATGTAGAGACAAGTCGCTAGCCAAAACAGTACGACCACTACTTTGTACTATTTGTCGCTTTGTCTCCAAAGACAAGTCGCTAGAGCACAAGTCGCTTCCCACAACAAAGTCAAGTCTCTGAAGAACGTAGAGACAAGTCGCTACGATGACAAGTCGCTAGCCAAAAAAGTACGACCACTACTTTGTACTATTTGTCGCTTTGTCTTAAAAGACAAATCGCTAGTGCTCAAGTCGCTACCACAACAAAGACAAGTCGCTGAAGAACATAGAGACAAGTCGCTACTAAGAACTCAAGTCCGAGACACAAGTCGCTAGGTAGAAATAATCAAAAGCAACACTTTTCAATCCAAGAACTACCCAACCACACTGATTCAAGCCTTCCAAATCAAAACCTAAGCACTTATGATGATTCTAAACACAAAAGTACAATCAAAATCCAAACTTTAACACTAGAAATAGTCCAAATGATGCAAATACCACTTAACTTTTTCAAACCCAAAACCCATATAAAACCACTAGAAATCCAAGAACATGTAAGAGAGATGATTAAACCTGGCTCTGATACCATTTGTAACATATTGGATTTCATAAACACATCAAACCATGACAATATGGGGCGTACACTATAGGGTTTTAGAGAGAGAAAGTTAAGAGGTTTGGGAACTTAGTGAGAGAAAGTAAAATATTATTATGAGCTCCAACTCTCTACCTTGGGAGGTAGAGGGTATTTATAGTACCTTACATAAAACGCCACCTACGGGCTATGGATCAGGCGTACAGTGGGTAAAGACCCGTCCGTCCTCCACGATGTTACTTAACTAACTACTAACTAACATTAAATAACTATGACTACGAGTTTTCTAACGATTACATATACTTGAGGTGACAGACACTTTAACGACTGGATTTTCTAAATCCTAACATTTTTATACTTATCAATACACGAATACATAACAATTATCCTAGTAGCAGTGGTAATATTTGTACTAGCAGTGGTAATGTGTTTCCACTGCTAATGCATTCTTCAGCAGTGCCTTCCACAAGCTTATTAGTGATAACTGTTAGCTTTATTCCCAACAAGTTTCTTCACTATGCATCATCTGTAAGGATTTGGGGAATTCTTCCAAAACACTTCACTTTCTACTTAAATCCTGAATAGCTCTTGAACATTGACCTTGAAGCCTATGTAATAAATCTCTGACCTTCTCAGTATCTTCATGAACTCTTATTGTTGAAGACAACATCACAGTGAGAGTTCCAGCTCTGAGTGGGTATTCTTTCTCAGCAAACATAAATGCATCCACTCCAGTGTTTGTAGAAACATGATGAACTTCACATGAATCATAGTAAGTCCATGTAGTACCAACACATGAAGCTTTAAATTTCTAGAAATTATCATTAGCATCAGGTTCATAGAGCCTTCTTAGATCAACCGATAACTGCATTTCCTTCATATCTTTAATCTTGTCAGCATCAAACCTTTCTTGACCTAATCTCTATAATGTATCAAGATCAACTCTCTCACATGCTTTGATGAGTTCTTCAAACTGAATGAATGATGAAGTTTCACCACCTAGCCTTGTAATCTTCTATGTTGGAGCAAAATTGCTAGCAGTATACACTTCCCAATCAACAATAGGATGTATGACTTGCAGTGGGTCAGGATAAAAATCTCCTTCTTCAATCAAAATCATGCCAATCAGCTGTTCTTCTGTGAGTTTCTTAGATTGAACTTCTTGTTCTTTAGCAAATCTTGTTTTCTTAAGAATCTGAGGTTCACTATCTTTGGCTTTTCTCTTCAGATTAGGATATCTTCTTTCTTCTTCTTCAGAGTTCATAGGAATGAAGTCACTATCTTGCCTTTTAACCCTGTAGTAGATACCTTCAATCTGATCATCAGTCATCCCTTTGAACTTATTCTTTTTCCAGCCACCAACACTGCAACAATAATCTTTCATCATTGAAATAACTTGTGCCTTGGTTGGTTGTCTTGGTTTCTTTTGACCCTTTCGGACTGAAACAATTGCATCTTGAAGTGTTTGGCTATTCTTCATTTGAATGAAATCCTTCAACTGTGCAGTTCTTTGTTCTTCAGTTAAACACTTATCTGCAACAAGGTCAATTGCCTTCTTCTTGACTACTAGATCATTAGCAATCAAGAAATCAATTTCTTGTTCTGTAGGTACATAAGAAAACTCTGGAGTCTTTTCTCTGAAAATTGTAGGTGGTACAGTGGAAAGTGGATTTACATCCATTGGATTAGTGGTTTCCATTATGTCCAGCCTTTTAGCCTCCATGAAGTCTGCAATCTCTAGTTCATCTAGCTTTTTCTTGTTTGAAACTTCATCTTCAGTGAGTTTTCTAGCAACTTCTGCATCATGATCAATTTGAGCTTGTTCTTTCTTTGAAACCTTCCTTTTTGGTTGCTCTTCACTCTGTACAACTACTTTACCTTTTTTCTTCTTCTTCTTTTCAATTTCTTCCTCTGCAGTGATAATATCTTGTCCAGCACTGGGAACTATTTGCTCTGCAGTGGGAATTGTATCAGTGATTGTAGCAGTGGAAGTTGCTTGCTCTGGTTGATGTTGAGGAACTTCTTCTTGAGTATCAACTTCCTCAGTAAAATCACCTTCATCTCCAAAGTCTATTTTCCTCCCCTTAGTTTCAGCATCTGTTTTCCTCCCCTGTTTGGGAGAATTCCTAAAATCTTCACTGAAGCCCTCTGAGTCACCATCATGAGGTGAGGATGGAGATGAAATCACTAACTTTGTAGTTCTCCTCTTCTGTTTCAACCCCTGCAACTCTTTCTTCAAGGTCTGAATCTCTTCTTGCAATTGTGATCATCCTTGGCATGTTGCTCCTTTACTTGTGCCAAGTCTTTCTCCAGAGATTCAACCTGCTTAGTTAACCTGGTACAAAGTTCCATCAATTCCATAGGTTTCCCACTGACCTCAACACTTCCAACTGTGTGACCTATTGGGAGAGGTGAATCATAGGGCATTAGCTCAGACTCACTCCTAGTTGGACTAGGTAGAAGCCTGGAACCACCACTGCTTATTCCTAAACCAAAAGGATCAGGGACATGCTGTGTTGTAATGAGAGGAGTTGGCTATTTTTGCCTCCTCTCATAGGTGTGAGAAACTGGTGGAGTATAGTTGATGTTTGGAACTGTGATTATAGGTGTGTTTTGGGATACAACTGGGATTGTTGCATCTTCACCCTGTACCTGTGAAATCTTTGCAAGCATTTGAGGAAAAAGAGGTTTAACAACCTTATTACCATCCTTATCCATGTTTTGAAAAACTTTAGGCTTAAGGCAACGGATTTTATAATCTCTTGTATGGGGTTGCAGTTGAAATTCATTTAACACTGCTTGCACAAACCTTGGATACATCAAAAATTTTGTTGAACTATTTACATTGCCTTGCATGCTTGTAAAAATATATTTTGACCAATTAAAAATCTTATCTGTGGCTAGACAAACCAAAGAGTAAGCCATTGTTGAACTGAATTGTTCATAAGATGTTTTCTTAGGACTTAGGCAATGTAATAGAGTATGTATTAAAAATCTCCAATAAGGACAGAAACCACTCTTTTTGAAAGTAGCCTTTTTGTCAGTGGTATCATACCCCATGAATGAAAGATGTTCATGAATTTCTGGCATGGGTAATGTGATGATACCATTGAGATCATCCAATTGGAGAATTCTCCTCAAGGATGACTCAGTAACATCAATAGTTACCCCATCCACTACGGCTCTAAGAGCATCCACTGTTTCATGTGTATCTCTATTTTCAATGGTTATGGACTTAACAGAGTTCCAAAACTGTTTGATTTGAGAGATATAGATTGTGGTATTGAGTAGTAGAGCATACCTTATATGAGTAGTGTTTAGAAAATCCACAATCTGATGAAAAACAGGGCCACTCTTGTCATTTGACTTTTCCAAATAGGCCACTTGGTTGTGCTCATCTGCAAAAGTGATAGGTGCCATAGTATCTTTTGATGAAAAATATGTTGTATTAGTATTAATTATATGAAGAACTTGCCAATTGAGAAAAAAGATATATACTGTTAGGGTTTTAGAGTTTTGCTTAAGAAAGATTATCTAAGGAAAAGATTTATCGTAAGAGGATAAATTACAAATAGGAAAGTAGATCATCTTCTAAAAATTTTACCCTATTAGTATAGAAAGTAGTTACTTTCAACGGCCAGTAAAAAGTTTGTTATTGACACAATAGTTGTAACGGCTAGATCAACAGTGGTAAAAATAATACTGTCAATGGAAACTGTGAACTAGCAGTGGTAATTTTTCACAAAATTTTTTTTCAAGAGCAGTGGGAAATAAAATCATTAGTAAACTAAACTGCTCCCATCATAGTTTTTAGGAAACTACCAGCTATCAACGGATTTGATATGTCTTTACCATGAGCCGTTTGCTATGGACTAGCCAGCTCTTAATCATAAAGAATATGGTGAGTTGATAACCATATAGTTTTTGGTAAACTATCAACCATAAACGGATTTGTTAAGTCTTTACCAGTAACCGTTTGCTCTGAACTAGTTGATTCTTATGTGGATTAGACATGGTGAATCAAAAACCATTTGTTGTGTGTCTCAGTTACACACCGTTTATGATCAACTCGATCCCAGCCAAGATTGGTTATGTACCTGCAATTGGTAGTATAATACAAAGAATATGCATAACCAACTTGTTTTAACCGAAGTTACTTTTAACCAAGCCACTATCCAAAAATATCTTCCCAAAGTCAACCCGATAATATCTATATTTACTTTTCAACCTACCAAAATAGGGAAAAATAAATATATCCTTTAATGAGCCCTTTTATCAACTTTGGCTATATAAAGGGGCTCGGCACATCATAGTCTTAATCAAAAACACATTCTAACTCACAAACTTCCTAAACATCACCATGAGCAATCCTTCCAATATCATTGACATCTCTTCTGATTCTGATACAAAGATTGTGATGGCTTCTGAGTAATCTTCAGAGGCATCAGGGTGGGCAGGTTACTTTCCACCCTGTGCTACAAGCTCTTCTTCTAAGAAGCCAACAAGGCAGACTGCCAATTCTATACCTGTTGCCAAACCTGCACCTTCTATTAAGTTCTACTCCAGTTCATCAGATGATGATGATGATGAGACTACTCCTTGACCAAGGAGTTGCCAAGGGCTCTAACAAAAGCATTGGGAGCAGCTCTCTCCAACATGAAGCAGATTTCCATACTAGAGAAGCCTGCAAGACTACCAAGGCCTCCTTCACAAGTTCTTGGTCTTGCTTGTCCAAGAATGCAGTCAACCTTTGAAAACAAGAGGAAGAAAGAACAGAAGAACAAGCATGACTATGAGGGCAAGGGCAAGAAGCCAATGGAGTAGCTTGTGTAGGATGTGGTGATGTAGGTTGTGTTAGGTTTTTATCTTTTATGTTTTGATGGTGGTTGTAAGCACTCTCTGTTTGATGTAATGAACCTTATCTGATGCAATGGAATTTCTCTGTTTTACGTTTTCCACTGTGAGAGCAACTTTTACCACTGCTTGCCTTTTTGTTTCCACTGTTAGCCATATTTTATGCATAAATGTTAGTGGACAAGCAAAAATACAAGCACTAAACAGCAACAGCTCCAATGTATACAAATAATCCTTCATACCTGCATATCACAAACATAAACCAAACACTGAAAGCATTGTTAAGATTAGCAGTGGTTAGAAAATAACTAGAAGTAGATTAAAAAAAATTATGCTGGCAGTGGTTAGACCAGTACTAAACTACCCAGTCAACAGGTCAACTCCAAGTCCTTAATCCGGCCACCAAAGTCAAAGACTTCATTTACTCCTCAACAACTTATACCTTCCCCACATTAACTTACTGATTCCAACTTAACTTTTATTTAAGAACCTATAACTCACAAACCACTCATATCACACATACCCCAAAAAGTTTCTCTCTCAAGAACTTACTTTTCTCCAAAAATCACCATGAGTCATTCAAACCCTATCAATCTCTCATCTGACAGCTCCTTTTCTGATAGTGCTTGGGATGATTTTGTTTTGAACAATCCAGGTAGAGTTGAGAAAGAGGAGTTTGAAGAAGTTGCTTCTAGAAAGAGAACTCATTCAGATTCTCTTGTGAAGACAAACCCTGCAGTTGCTGGTCCTTCATCTCTCCAACCAATGCCTCAGAATGATATCAAGGAAGACAGATCAGACATCAGTTCGTATGTGTCTCCTTATAAAGATACCGATGATGAAACATCTGCAAGAGTCCTGAGTGTGCCTCCCCTTGCTGCAATAGTCCCTCCAGAAGAGCTGTAAACACCACCTTCTCTACCATTGTTGACAGCACCACCACCAGAGGGTCCTTCATCATCCTCACCACCTGTCAGAGGAAATGTGATTGGGTTAGCATGCCCCAAAGTGTGGAGGGTGATTGAAGGTCGAAGGGCGCCCAAAGTGATGCTTGAGTGGGCCTTTCCTAAGAAGCCTTAGGTGGTAGTTGGGAGTTAGGTTGTGAAGCTGTGTCTTTGTTGGTTGTGTTAGGAAGTGGTCATGTGAAGTAGTCTTTTGGTTGTAAGATCCATGGTTGTAATCTCTGCATTCTTAGATGCAGCTTTATGAATAAAAATAATACCATGTCTTTTACTTTAAATTTCACTGCATCATTCTGATTGTGATTTATTTCATTTATCTGCAAAAAGCTCTGTGTTGTTTGCCAGTTTTTAATGACCCTTTTACCAGTAACTTTTCCATTTACTCCACCTCCAAAGCTGACAAACTGTCCATCATAGTGTTCAAAATTTGAGAGATAGGACTTGTTGCCAGTCATGTGCCTTGAACATCCACTGTCAGTGTAGCCTTGATCTGATCTTTTTGTCCTTAGATGTTCCTGCACATATAAGAAAGGAGTTAGTTTCCTTTGGAGACCCAAGCCATGATTGACTTGGATCTGCCTCGTGTATAAATATAGTTAAATCTATCAAAGGTCATTGATACACCATTGGGATTGGTTGTTGAGGTAATTCCATTAGGTTTCCATTCCCAACATGATGAGGCCTTCACAGCATTTCCCATGTTACCCCTTTTATTGTTTACAACCCTTGCAGTGGGAACTTTTGACTGAGCAGTGGTAACTGCTGATTTAGTTTTAGGTACCCATTGTTGGTTATATTGAACCCTTTTATCAGAAAAAGACCTTTTCCCTGTTTGTGCTGATTTTGCAAAAGTTGTTTTGGATTTTGCACTTGTAACAGGTGATTTAGGGTGAGCAGTGTAAACAGTTTTAACAGTGGCAAAAGTTTTAAGTCCACTTCTTAGTTGAACTGCTCTTGGGATTATCTTGCTGTGTGAATTAGGGTGCATTTTTTTTAAACCTGTTTGACTCCACCTTTTTATTCCTATAAACTTCCCTTCTCCCAACATGGTAGTCACAATTAGCATGTAAATGTTTAAAGCTACCACATATATGACATGCTTTATTGTTCATGACAAACTCACTACCTAGTTGTTGAGATTTTACATGATTCCAACTCCTCTATTTACCCCTAGGAGTTGATGGCTTGTTTCTATACATCTCAGCATACCTTACAGTTGATCTAGGCTTATTAACTTGTTTCCTAGGTTCCTTTGTAATAGTATTTAAAACTTGTGGGATAGAAGCCTCTACATTCTTTTTAACATTCTCATCAACAACAGATGAGTCACTTGCACTTTCAAAAACATCAGGTTCATGCTTAACCTCTTCCTCACTTTTCACAAATTTGAGAGGACCATATTCACGAATAGATTCCTAAAATTCTTCTAGGCCTATATGAGCTAAATCTATGCCAGGAGGCGATGGAACACCCCTTAGTGGTGGAGGAGCTGTATTGTATCCCATACCAGACTTAACTTTACTAGTAATTTGAGCATTCCAAATTTTATCAGTTGACTTAGACTGATAATAACAGGTGTCAATAGATAAATTGACATTCTCATTTATCTTTTTAAGTTTTTCAAACTCTTCTTTTAATGCCTCATTTACTGCTATCTTATGATCTAACTCTCTTCTAAGAACAATCATATCATCATTATATTTTGACTCATTTTCTCTATAATGCTCTAGTTGTTTCTCTAATACAGATATGCCTCTTCTAAGATTGGACACAGTATAATTAGCAGCAAACAACTTTGTTCTTTGGTTTTCATAAGATTCATTAAGCCTTTCACATTCTCTAGAAGCCCTACATGTTTTAGAACAACTTTCAAAATTTTGTACCTCCGAGTCAGAGAAAGCCATGAGAACATGTTCTGTAGACACAAGAGCAGCATCTGAAGGTTGTTCCTCTTGCTCATCAGCCATGAAACTCCAATCATAGCTCACACCATCAATTACCAACATTGCCTTTGGTTCCTCCATAATTGGTTCTTTCTTTTTCTTGTACCAAGTAGACCTATTGTCCTGCTTCTTTGGTCTTCTGCATTCTCTAGCAAAATGCCCCAACTTGTGACAATTGAAACACTCTACTTTCTTTTATCGAACCCTGCATTTTCTCCACCATTGATGTGAATTGGCTTGCCAGTCTTCTTGTAGAATTTCCTAGCCCTCATGCTAAGAAGAGTTATTTGCCACTTTATATCCATCTCCTCCAAGTCATCTTCATCAATTTGCTCTATGTATTCATGAGTTAATATAGAGCCACTAACTTGAGTGGAGATAAAAGCATAAAAGGTAGGATCTCCAATACCAGCAACCTTCTTCTTTGAACCTGCAGTGGTAACACTAGCATTACCAGTGGAAACTGTAGAACCAGCAGTGGCAAAATTATCATTGTCATCTTCAGAGTCATCACTGTCAACAGAGGTTGACAACAATGCCAAGCTGCTAGAGCTTGTACCAAGTTTCCCTACCTTCTTCAATCTTTGTTCAATAAGTTTGAAGTTGTTGTAAAGATCATTTAGCTTCATAATTTCAATCTCTGGTTTATTTTCCCAGACTGTAACATTAGTATGAAACTCAGCAGGCAAACTTCTTAGAAACTCCAAATTGAGGTCTTCCTTTTCTACCTCAATTCCAAACACAGTCAGTTGTGTGACAATCTTCTAGAGTTTGGTGAAGATGCTTTCAAGTGAGTCATTGCTTGAAGCAGAGAAGTTTTCATAACTTGGCTTCAACAATGTCTTTTGAGTCTTCTTTGTAGCATCATTGCCACCAAAAACTGAGCAAATCTCTTCAAAAAGTTCTTTTGTTGTCTTGAATTTGCTGAAAGCAATGATCTGGTCTTTAGGAAGAGTCATTAGTAACAAACTTCTGGCCTTCAGGTCATTCTTCTTCTTTGATCTTTCATCATTAGTCTCAGGTACAGAAACTGTTACAACTTCTGTGTCACCAACTTTCTCAGTCTTCTTCTGAGACTTGAAGGAATCACCAGTTAAGATGATCTCCCATAAAGCATAGTCTTGTATGAGAAAGTATTGCTCAATCATTATCCTCCACATCTCAAACTCATTAAGTTTAAGCTTAGGAAGCCTTGGAGCAGAGTTGGAGTGGTTTTCCATCTCCATTGATTTGAGTGAGTTGGTTAAGCTTATTCCTTGGATCTTCTAAATCAAAGTATCAGAACCTGGCTCTGATACCACTTGATGGATCTAAACACACACCTTGTGTTAGTGATACTTTGAATTATATTAATAAGTACGCAGAATATACTTAGTAATACTTAGAAGATGGATTATATAATGTAATGTAAGTGAGAACAGTATAACACAAAGCTCCAATATTATTAAGAATAATACGAGTGATCTTGCTTATCACTAGGGTTACACTTTGAAGCTTACGTACCTAGAACAATGACCTAGGACCTCCTTTTATAGCACAAGGAGTCCTTTACAAGATAAGTATAATGCTAACTATATAGAGTATACACAAGATCTTTTCTATACTTATCTATACACGAATACATAACAATTATCCTAATAGCAGTGGTAATAATATGTACTAGCAGTGGGAATGTGTTTCCACTGCTAATGCATTCTTCAGCAGTGTCTTCCACAAGCTTATCAGTGGTAACTGTTAGTATTATTCCCAACACATTACCCGACTCATCACAACTATCTCTTAACCGTACCAGACACTCATCCACTTTTTCATCTTTCTGAATAACTTCCTCAATATACTTCTCCACATTATCCATGAGTTGGATAAGTGTCTCTATGAACACGCTAATTTCCATTCCAGTATGTCTCTTGAAAGACATTTCAGTCATGTCTTGATCATAATCTGATGTAAATTCCCCACAGATGAATGACTAAAATTGGTTGTAGATCACTTGAAGTGCAGCACTGGAACTATCCTTTTGAACCTTTTTTTATCAAGTTGTTGTTCCAATTGTTCTAAGTTCAATAGTAATGTTCCCGTTAATGTGGATAAGTCTTGACGGAAAAGGGCATTGCATGTTCGTTCCATTCCTATAGGTGTGAGTAGCATAAGGTGTGAGTGAAGTTGTTGATAAGGTTCAATGCTACTTTCCTTTTGCATGGCATTCTGTAGTCTAAACAGGTGTAATTCTCTCTCTTGTGAACATGAGCACCAAGAATCCATTTTAGCATTATCCGACTCAAACACGATAGTCTGTTGTACATTTTTGGGTATGTTCTGTTCATTGATCACGTCATATAAACTGAGTATGTTAGATACAAGTGAATCTGAATCGTTAGGCATGATGTTGACGTGCACGGTATTTTACAAATCTATGATTTAAACCGAGAAATATAATCTTTCGCGGGATTTTACAAAATCAAGAAGAAACCGTTAAGCAATGACCAATAGAACGTATTAAGATGACTGATGGATCGACACAACGATAAAAAATTGTGTGTTAGGACTTATGATTGTTTGTAGGATTAGCTGAGATGTTGTTTAGTTGAGATTTGGATTGGTTGTTGCACGATTTTCTCGAGAAATTTAGGTCTAAAAACTTAAAACCTCAATAACTTCTGTTCAGAGCAGATTTAGGCCTTGAAGGTTGACCCGAATAAACTTTATTCGGCGTGCCACTCTCCTTGTTCTCACGGTCGTTTTGATGGGTAGAACCCTGAAAACGGAGTTACGGTTCAAAAGTTATGGCCGTTTAAAGTTTTGACGTAAAAAGTTAATTTTTGTCAAACTACAAGTTGCTAGACAGACAAGTTGCTAGACTGACAAGTTGCTAGACTGACAATTTGTTGCTAGACTGACAAGTTGCTAGACAAACAAGTTGCTAGACTGACAAGTTAGACTAACAAGTTTCTAGACAGATACATCGAATCTGGACAAACCTCTTCCAAGAATAAGTGACAAACCTCTTCCAAGAAACTCTTCAAAAACTAAGCTTTTCTAATCCAAAAACACTATAACCAAGATGAATTAAGCCTTCCAAACCAAAACCTAAGCACTTATAATGAATCTAAACACAAAAGTACTATCAAAATCCAAAATTTAACACAAGAGATGATCCAAATGATTCTAACCACTCTAAACTCATTCAATCCCAAAAACCTTATGAAAACCACTAGAAATCCAAGAACATGAAAGATGAGTGATCAAACCATGGCTCTTGATACCAATTTCAACATATTGGTTTTCACAAACACACAAACAATCAATACTTATGGGGCGTACAATATGATGAGTTTAGAGAGAGAAAGTGTAAGATGAGAGCCTTTCTAGAAAGAGAAAGAAAACAAAATAAAGAATGTTAGATTGAGTGAAAGGTCCAACCCTCTACCTTGGGAGGTAGAGGGTATTTATAGTTACATACTACACGTCCTCCTTCGAACTGTGGATCAGGCATACAGTGGGTAAAGACCCGTCCTTCCTCCACGGTGTTACTTAAACTAGTAACTAAGCTAATAACTAACTAATAACTACTAAATAACGTAAAGTCTACGAGCTAAGATATGCTAAACTATAATTGGGGTGACTGACACTTCCTTATAGAATTTTCAATTCCTAACACGAGAGCGCCTCATTGATCTCCATGAGCTTGACATCAGCTTCCTGCTGCGCAATGACATCGCAGACCAAATCAAGCGTCTGCTCCAAGCCTTGCAAAATGTCACGCTGCAGTATTTGCAAGTTAGAAACACACAATCAAACGGACCCAAGAAATGGAGCTCCCTAGCTGTGCGCTCGCGTTTCTCAACCTTATCTCTGAGTTGCCTGCATTCGTCCTCTAACCTTAGCAATAAATAACGCCCCTCTACAATTTCACTCTAAAACAACAACTTAAAACATGTTGCAATATCAGTTGAACCGGTCGCCTTTTTGAGCTCATCGATATTAGGAGAAACCGCCATTGATTTAGGTAGAAAAATGCGTGATCTAGTTGTGATTAGGGATCTCACCAACAACTGTTATAAGCACCGCCAATCTTTCACTATCTACCCCTAAGTATTTACATAAATGAAAAAAAAAAGCTTAAGTACCCCTAAGTATATGCATAAATGACAAAAGGGTTAAACACAAAGCAAATTATGAAACGTACCCAAAAAAATAGTACCGGAAAAAAAAGTTACACTTACGCAACCTACAAGAATAGAACCAAAAAAAACAAGACAAACGCCCCCCGCAACGCGGGGGGTGTTTTCACCTCGTTTGTATTATAAATCAAAGAGTAGTTAAAGAAAGAGTTCTTAAATAAATGAATAGTGTTTAGTGCAATGTATAGTATTGCATTAAATTTTGTGTTTTTTGCTTGTTTACTATTCATTACATTAAAATAGTGTGATGTTTAATGCTAATATTGGAGAACATTTTTTATACATTTTACACTATTTTAATACAAAAAGTACATTTTGTGCTAACATTAAGGATGCCCTTACTCAATCATATTAGTTACTTTCCGTTCTATTGATTTATATTCACTCTTTAAATAAGTAAGATAACTACATCGTCACCGCAATGAGTGGCTTCTTACATACTCTTGTTTCCACTCTCTATAGTTAAGTTACATGTGTGTGTGAATTTAGTTTTGTACAAATTTTGTGAGTGTAGCATTTCTTATAAACATAAAGTTCAACTACTAACGTACTTTAGAATAATAATATGATAATTTATTGTATTAAATTAATAGTTTAAATATTTTTTAATTCTTAAATTTTTATTAATTTTTTATTTTAACTCTAACAGGAATTGGCATTACTAGCTACTTTAAAGTTGTTTGCATCTAATAAAAATTGAACCTAACACTTTTCACATTTTAATATGCGCCAATAGTCACAAACTTTTACCACTAGACCAACTTAAGTGATTACCTCCCACGTTTTTGTTTCCCATGTTTTTGGTAAACATGTATCCATGTGTGATGTGACATATTTTTTTTACAACATACTAATTGCTAATGAACTTTTAATGTTAAAGATACTTTAGAAAAAAGCAACTAAGACGATTAACACTGACGTTTAGGCTAATATGAGTGTTACTTATAGTTTTTTTGAAAATGACTTCGGTATGTATCAACTAAGATACATATCGAAGTGGGCGGCTACTTCGCCACTAAAAAGAGGCAAAAGATATCAGGATTATATATTAAGTTTGATTGACTTTTCTTTTTTTTTCAACACCAATAAACTATGTCATAATATGTGTGCTATGAATTTATTTCACATGTTGTAAGCAGATTTGAACCCTCACATTTTATTAAAGAGATTCTCACACAACATATGATGTCATTTGGTAACAAGCCCTTTGATAATTTTAAGGAGAAAAATAAAATAAAAACATCAACGATACTATATACTATAGATATATACTAGTATATCATGTATGATTATAGAAAAAAAGTATTTGATAATAATCTAGCTTTTGTATTGCTCCAGTCATGATTATCAGGTTCAGACATTTATGTATGTTTCACCATGATTTTGTGTGTTGCTCATGACTTCAAGGGTAGCCTGTCTTTTTATTTGGTTGCTACCATATTTGCATTGATCGCATAGACTGCGGACAAAGTGGTAGATGTGGAAGAAGGAGTTGTGGAAGGTTGTGACGGTGAGAAATGAAGGGTAAAGTTGGGTAGCCATCGGTATATAGGATTAAGTGCGGCGGCGGTAAGTGTAGGAATTATGTGCAAAATTAACAAGATAGTCATTCTCCAATATAAGATTCAAAAGGAAAAGCCATACTAGTATTGAAACATAAACTAAACGTTTAAACTAACAACTGTTTGACAAAATGAGACATAAGAATATTGCAAGGAAAAATATTCGGTATTCATCTTTATTACATATACTTATCTTAAGGTAAGATTACTAGCATAATTTGGACAAAATATTTAACTAATAAACTAATGTATTATTTAGTTTAATTATGGACAATTAGCTATGCGTAGCAGGGATAGTGTATTGCAATGTTAATATTTATGTGTACACATTATATATTTTTTTGTATATATAGGTGAAGTAAATAAGAGTGCATAAAGTTTTTGAATTTGTTGAAAGTAATAATATTCTTTGACAAACTTATGAACCTTCAAGGGTTGTTATGTAAATTGTTTATTATTAATTTTGCCTAACTATAACTTAGAGCTGTGTTTGTATAGTTTATGTTTCTCAGAGGCCTTAGTGGATCTTTGGGCTAAGCTAATGTCTGCTGTTAGGGTTTTGTTCTCTCATTCAATCTGCAGCACGTACAAGTTTTCTCTCTGGCTTACTTGGTTTGATAATCATCTTTTGTGTTTTAGTTTTAGAGTTGTTTTCATCAAGATCTACTTGATCTTGATTGTAGTTTGGTATCATTTCTCGGTTATAATTTGGGTTCTGGGGTAGAGTGTAAGTTGAAGTAGACAACACCTATTAGAGGGATTGTCATCTTCTTTTTTGTATTGTAAGGCTTGCATCCTTGCTGGGGACAATAAAAGTTAATGATCACCAAAGGATGGTTGGTTGGGTGATTAAAAGTTGTTAGTTGTTTTGATATCATTTTAACATGGTATCAGAGCCATGTTTTAAAATTTCTTAAAGGTTCTCTTAAACTCACTAATGTTGATCATAATGGTCCTTGTGATGTTTGTCACAAGGCTAAACAAACAAGAGATTCTTTTTCATTAGTGAACATAAATCTAAAGTTTTTGGAGAATTAATTCATCTTGATGTTAGGGGACCTTATAAAATTGTTAGCAAGGAGGGCTATAGATATTTCTTAACTGTGGTAGATGATTATAGTAGATCTGTTTAGGTATATTTGCTTTAGAGGAAAGATGAAATTTTTTATATGTTTGTTAGGTTTTTTAATATGGTTTTGACTCAGTTTGATAAAAAAAATCAAGATTATTAGGTCTGCTAATGGTACCGAGTTTATAAATAATAAAATGAATGATTTTGTTAATATTATGGGAATTATTCATGAAACCTCTATGGCATATACCCCTCAGCAAAATGGGATTGCTGAGAGGAAACACAAACATCTGCTTAATGTTGCCAGAAGTCTTATGTTTCAGGGGGGATTCCTCTTGTGTTTTGGTCTGAGTGTATTTTAATTGGTACATACTTGATTAGGTTACCTTCCTCTTTTCTGAATGGGAAATCTCCTTTTTTTATGGTATATGGTCAGGAACCTAGTCTTGTCCATCTTAGGAGTTTTGGTTGTTTATGTTTTTCCACTATTTTAAAAGAAAAAGATAAATTTTCTCAAAGGTCTAAAAAAACATGTTTTAATTTGCTATGCCAGTGGTAAAAAAGCTTCTAAGTTGTTAAGTCTTGAAAATAGGTCTATCTTGTACTCAAGAGATGTGAAATTTTATGAAACTGTTTTTCCTTTTAAAATGAGTCAAAATAGTACTTCTATTTTTGAGACTAATACAGATGTTACAAGTCTAAACTTTTTTGATTCTTTTGAGTCTGAAATAACAACCAAAACTTCAACTCCTAATGATGAAGATTCAAATAGTTTTATGTCCCATCCTGAAAATACAACATCTATTTCTGGTAGAGATGGTAGTGTGCATCAACCAGGGTTTATAGGCAACTATAGTGGGTCGGATTGTAAAGAACATATACATCAACCATTACTTGGAGTTGATCTTCAACATGGACATGATGAACAACATACTACAACTCCTTTAGATGATCAAAATCACTCTGAGGGAAATAGTTTTCAAAATCAAAATGAGGTTCCTGTTTTTTAAAATGTTCCAATTCAGATTGAGGAAGGTAGCAGTAGGAAGTCTAGTAGGATTTCTAAGTTACCTGCTAAGTTGAATGAGTATGTGCTTGATAGTAAAGTTAAATATGGTTTACATAGATATGCTAATCATGATGTGCTTACCATTGAGAATTATTGTTTTGTTTCTAATTTGAATAAGTCTGGTGAATCTTCTTCATATGAAGAAGCTTCTACAGACATTAATTGGATAAATGCTATGACTAAAGAAATGAGTACTTTATATGAGAATGGTACTTGGGAAATTGTTGAGCTTCCTTGTGGAAGGAAAGCTATAGGTTGTAAGTGGGTGTTTAAAATCAAGTATCAATCTTCTGGTGAGATTAATAGGTACAAGGCTAGGTTAGTAGCCAAAGGTTTTAGACAGAAAGAGGGTATTGACTATGAAGAGACTTTTAGTCCTGTTGTTAAGATGGGTATTGTTAGGTGTTTGATTAGTTTGGCTGTTCAAATGGATTGGAAAATGTTTCAATTAGATGTTAATGATGCCCATCTGTATGGTGACTTGAAGGAAGAAGTTTATATGTTACCTCTTCCAGGGTTTGTTAAGGAAGGAGATAACAAAGTATGTTTGTTAAAAAAATCTTTGTATGGCTTGAAACAGGCTCCTAGACAGTGGAATCATAAACTGACTGAAGCTCTGTTTGAAGCAGGTTTTGAGCAATCTAAAAATGATTATTCTTTGTTTGTTAAAATAAAGGGCAAAATTGTTTTATTCCTGCTAGTTTATGTTGATGATTTAGTTATTACTAGTAATAGTGAATGTTAGGATTTAGTAAATCCAGTTATTAAAGAGTCGGTCACCTCCAGTATATGTAATTGTTAGAAAGCTCGTAGTCGTAGATTATTATAAGTTAAGTAGTATTTAGTTTAAGTAACACCGTGGAGGACGGACGGGTCTTTACCCACTGTATGCCTGATCCACAGCCCGATAGGTGGCGATTTATGTAATGACTATAAATACTCTCTACCTCCCAAGGAAGAGAGTTGGAGCTCATTATAAGATTTTTCTTTCTCTCACTAAAGTTCCCAAACCTCTAACTTTCTCTCTCTAAAACTCATAATACGCCTATTTGATCTTATGGTTTAGTGTGTTTGTGAAATCCAATATGTTACAAATGGTACCAGAGCCAAGGTTTATTGTGTTGTGTTGATTTTTTTTGTGGTCTTTTGATTCGTGTCGAAACTGTTTTGTGTTTGTGTTGGTCGGATAATATACTTTACGTATTTTATGGGTAAACAGCTTTAATACTAGGTTTTGTGTACTCTTGTTGTGGTCAAAATGTCACTGTCCCATAAATGTTATATCTGATTGTGTTATTTAAGTGTCCAAACAGTCTTTATGTGACGTTTTGCTACCATATATGTAAAGTCAATATGAATCTGTTGGGTGTATTGGTGGTAAAACTTGGGTCAAACTGGTATGTTTTTCATGGTCAACATGGGTCAAAAGAATCAGTCCTTGTCATTTTTCTGGGTTAATATGCATATGGTCGGAACTGAGTCGGAAAACTCATCTGAAAAATCATAAATCATACTAGCGACTTGTTTAATCAAGTTAGCGACTTGTCAAAAGGTGTCCAAATACATTGTACCTTATATGTAGCGATTTGGTGTGGCGAGTTACATAAGAAACATGCCTAGCGACTTAAGGTTGGCGACTTGTGTATGTAAAAAAAAAACCTAGCGACTTGGGTTGTTCAGACCTAGCGACTTGTCAAAACGCTAGCGACTTGACATGGACAGAAATAAAGAAGAAGAATAACTAAGACCTTGACTCAAAACACATTACCAATACTCACATCAAACCTGTTAAAACTTTCTTTTCGATTGAAGACATCACAAGTACTACTCAACAACAATCTACAAACAAACTACAATCTACATCATGCTAACAAGTTCAAGCATCACTATCTACAAACATCATTCAAATCTGAAAATAGTGTGCAAGATCTCAGAAATTGTTATTCGTGGGTTAGAGTTGTCTCAAAGGACCTTTTCATATCCAAACAGCCCCACAAATATTTCCTCACAGATCTAAGTTGTTACTTGGTACATGATTAATTCGATCTCAGTCAACAATCTCGTGTGTCATAGCCTCTTCAAGACCATAAAGATCAAGTACATGAAACCACCTCATCATAGATCATCTAACATGATTCTAATTGACAACAAATCGATCTCAGTTATTGTTCCTTATGTGAGTGGTACTTCAAACTCATAGATATCATTTAATCTATTCACATAGGAACGTTTCATCATAGATCTATATAGGAGTTTTACTCCTTTTTAAATATCTGAACATTTAAGATACAACATCTAACAAGATTGTTAAATGCTTTCTCTTGATTCGGTTTAACCAAAACAAAATCAAGAGTAAAACCTACCTGGAATATGTCTCGTTTCAAGCCATCCCTGTGGACTATCCGTTCCACCCTCGTGCCAACCCTGTGGCGTTAATGAATGAACACGAGCCATCCCTGTGGCATGTTCACGGTGGGTTTGATTATGATATTGGGTTGTGATTAGAATGGCTGAACGTTTTTTTTTATAAGAAAGGGGATGGGGGCGTATTATTTTGCTTGGGTACTCTTTAGGGTTTGATGTAAAGTTTGTGTGGGATGCTACTGAGAATAAGAGAGGCGTATGATATTGTGATGAGAGTATTTTTAGGGTATGCAATGGTTTTGATAGGTCTTTTATATTCCACGAATGGCTTTTGGTATGTGTTGATCAAGTATGGGCTTTTGGTATTTGAACGGGTCTTGGTTATTTACAATCACGTGAGTGATATCATGTTTAACAGACTTTGATATTTGTAAAGACAATCTAATATTTTCTTGGATTGGGCCAACTCGTTTGATGTCACATGTAGTGTTTACTATTTCGATGATTGGGCCTTGGACTTTAGTTGGATGTGAACCGTTTAAATTGGACTTGTGCATAATTAATGCTTATTAGTAATTCATGGCCTGTTATATTCGATGGTAATATTCTTGGAGGGTGCATGAGTTTGAATATTAACCACGATATGTCAAGTCTTTCGATGGTGCACACATGAGCCTCTCAATACTGGATCACATTTGTGAGACTTGAATGTTATGTGATTCTGACAAAGGCCTTCATAAGCTTAAATGGATCAGATTTAATATCGTAAATGCGCTTCTCATAATTGGATCATTTTTATGAGCTTTGAGTCGTACAAGTTGATGATGAGAAATGTTGAGATAATGCGGTTTGATGAAGAGATTTAACGATGAGCTTTGATCATGTGATATATTAAGACTATGAGATTTGATGGTGATGCGATTCTACTTGATGCAAGTTAAAAAATGAGAATGGTTGTGTTATGTGACTTGATGATTCGTTTTAGTATGTGGCTGAGATTCGTCATGTTATGAGATTTGATACTTTGGTTTATGCTTTTGCACGAAGGATACTATGTTACGGCTTGAATTGATGATTGAGCATAATTAACTACGGGGTTGTTGTACGATATTTCTTATTTGGCTTTGAAGTGAAGATTTCCGGGCGTGTTTACTTATTTTTGTCTTCTTTCTTACTACCCTTTCGCGAAGATGACTTGTTTGGGCATTTACAGAGTGTGATAAAGACTTGGCTATTTAGTTACAGTTGTGATTCTTTCTCGCTTAACCCACAACGTAACTATCACTTCGGTGTCTCACGCAGTTGAGAATATGTCAAGAGGTTTTGTACATTGGGTACACCGTTTCTTCTTCACAAGGATTAGTACAAGTTTAAGTAATAAATCTGTGGATTTCTACTTCATGATCAAGTTTGGTATATCGGGTTTACTTCTCCATGTGGTCACTACAATTGCCGACAGAATGCGTGAATGATGTGTTTTCCAAAGTGTTTAATTGTTGATTATGTTGTTGATATTGGAGAATGAACCGCTTATTAACCGCTGCATGTTCCCCTAAAACAGAAATTCACCGAAACCAAATTTGTCATTACACATTCAAGCTAACATTGTTTACGGTTTTGTCTTGATTTTGTAAAATCCCGCGAAAGAATCTATTTCTTGGTTTAAATCATAGACTTGTAAAATCCCGTGACAATGGAAGAATCCCAGTTAAAATAATGTGCATTTCCGGATCTATCTTGCGGTTTATTCTTGGTTTTGTAAAATCCCGCGAAAGAAACTATTTTTCGGTTTAAACCATAGAATTGTAAAATCCCGTATTGATGGAACCATCCTGGAGAAAGGAAAGCGTTTGTCTGAATCTTATCTGATGCTCGTGCTATGGTTTCTGCTTCGAAGAAGGGATAAAAGGGTGTAATTCAGGAATTGGTGGTTTGTTTGGATTGTCTTCATGGCAGTTTGGTTATTACAAGGATTTACGGGGTTATGTGCATTTAACAATGGTCGGGATGAAACACCATTATCTTAGTTCACTTAAAACGTCAAAGGAGGCTAGATTTGAGCTTTTAACCAGAAGATGTGACAACGGAGTTAATTCACTATTATTTATTTGAGGTTGAAGTGAATTATCACGGGCGAGTGTACTTAGTATCTGAAGGTATCGGGGATGGATGGATGAAGATTTTTCATGATCCTTGTTCGAGCTTATTATCAAAAATGAAGACTTGGAAATCTAGTTATTGTTGGGTGACTTTTTCCTTTTCTTTTTTTCCACTTGGGGGAATTGGTATCTTATCATCTCAAAATAACTATCACTTTAAGGAGTTACGTTGTTGTGCTCAGTGTCACATTCAATTGTGGATTTTCAAGAGGTAATGTACGTCTTATACTTGATGGTTGGTTGGTTGAAGAGTATAGAGTACATAGAGAGTACTTAGAGATGCTAATGGAAATCGGCACCACTCTTTGTTACATATGTACAAGTTTAAGCCACGAGTTTGGGTTTTCTCCATCAGTTGTCATGACAAAGAGCCTACTGAATGATAATGGGGTTGATTACATGTTTTGCCAAGAGATGATGAAAAGAGAGAGATTATGACATATGAACACAACAGTTCATGCCTCGTTCTCTAAAGAAAAGAAAAGTGTACGTTTCAGTGCGCTTTATCTTCTGAAGAAGAGAAATCTTCTTATTATCGCCATTCTCATCAACATGCTTCATGCTTTTTCCATGCGCTTCAGTCATCAAGTGAACCGGGCTACCATTGATTGTTTTCTTATTCCACTTTCTCAACTATAATGATGATGGCGACATCATGTGCTAATTTTGCGGGAGAGAAGTGTGAATTGACTACATTTGGATAATTTTCACTTGTTTAATCAAGAATACATTTGGATAATTTTCACTTGTTTAATCAAGAATGGCAACTCCGTTTGCAATTCTTGAGGGGGAGAAAAAGTGTGATAATTCTGCATGGTTGATTGATTTATGAGAATAAATGGTCAAACGGCTCCAAACTCATGTAAGAACCGAGCTTCTTCTTATCGGGTCATCTTTACATGGAGTTTATTCTAAGAGTCGTTGGTTGACATCTTCACTCGGATTGATGAGTTTATCGACAAAGTGCTTCCGGTTAATGCTTCACGTATACATCAACATGATGATTCCGAACAATCTCTCTGTTCTTGTTTGATGTGATTGGTAGTTTGGTGTTACCATCTTGTGTGTTCGTTACGGCCTGATTGCTGATTTCCTTGATGAACATCGTTCTGTTCTTGTTTGATTGGGAGGGATTTTAGTTAAGGGGATTTGCAAGATGTAAGTTAATCGGGATGCTTTTTGGTGGGATGCTTTTTGGTGTGAGTTGAAGATGTTAACTATCTATTCCCCAACTGCACAATCTTGAAGAAGGTCGAGTCTACAGTCTGTTCTACATTTTCTGCTGCATGTTAAAAGACTAAAGACGAGTTGCATTTGATTATCCAAAGACTTCTTCAT
>BPTQ01000001.1:80023109-80039557 GCA_019973895.1 Chrysanthemum seticuspe
AGATCTTCATCGAAAGTCTTTTGTATGGACGAAACAATCTCTAGAATTACCATTCCTTGACAATTTTCCTTGAGCACCGAGTTTAGAAATGTGGTAGAGATAACTACTGTACTACTCCCGGAGAGGTTAGACGAACAATAGTTTCCGAAGTTTTTGTTTCAGTACCAATACCGTAGCAGCAGAGTTAGTGAACTTGAAGCCGTGGTAGTTGCTAGATAGGTCTTTCCTGAATCAACATCCAAATGGATCTGATTTCATACTTTTCCTAGTAGAAACAAGTCGTACGATTGGTCCACATAAATCCATATGAATCATATGAAGAACTTCTGTGACAGAGTTAGTAGGTTTGGGTTTGTGGGCAAACTTTTTGCTTTTACCCAATTGGCATGCTGAACAAAGATGATCCTTTTCATACTTTAGTCTAGGTAAACCTACAACTAAGTCCTTTCTGGATAGATCGTTGATGGTGCCGAAGTTCAAGTGATTGAGACGACGATGCCATAACCATGACTTTGTTTTTGAAGCCTTTGATAACAAGCAGATTGGAGAGGCCCTCATCATGTCATCAATAGAGATGGTGTAAAGATTTGAGCCACGAGTTCCTTTTAACAGTTCCTTACCATTAAGATCTCTAACAAAGCAGGTATGTTTTCTGAAAGCTACTTCTAGATCAGAATCACATAATTGACCAACAGAGAACAGATTATGACCCAAACCTTCCACATAGTAAACTCTAGAGATGAGACTATCACCAACAACATAATCTCCATAACCCATAATAGCACCGAAATTATCATTACCAAATCTAACAGTCCCGATGAATTTGCTCACGAAGTTCATGAGCCGTGACCGGTCTCCAGTCATATGCTTGGAACAGCCTGATTCCAGGTACCACAGAACGATTTGAACGATCTTCAGTTGAACACAGACAAGAATGGATAACTGGATAATTGGGATCCCCATGCAAGAATGGGTTCCATATGGTTAGTAACAATGTTTGGAACACCCACATCAGAAATAGAAGCATTCATATCAGAAAGTGAGGCAATGGAATCATTGTGAATAGATGCAGTACTAGTATTTGTATTAGCCATGTTCACAGTGTGATCACTTCTTAAGGGAATAGTTCTACCAGTAGGCATCCATTTTCTAGTGGGCATTATCTGATTAGTCTTATGACCAACAGGTATCCAATAAAAGCCTAATTTACTGAATGTTCTTCCTGTGGGTTTCCATTGTTTTCTAACTTTCTTTCATTTTTGCCTTTTAGCCTTCTTAGCATGAATTTTTGCATTAACAATATTAACTGGACAATTAACATCATTAGGCAGAACATTAACACCACATTCATGATTTAAAACAGAATTCAAGCAGACATCAGTACAGGGTTTGCAAATAGTATCGGAATTCGAATTAATTACAGTACGCCTATGGCTAATACTAGAATCAACACGATTCGTTTTATTCAATTCAAGCTTAAAGTTCCTAGATTGTTCTTCTACTCTCTTCCAGTGCACATTCTTAGCTTGAGAGGTCCTATCATTCCTTGTATTGTCTTGAGACTTTGACCTGCTCCGTTTAATGTCACTGATTACTCCTGTAGAGGGAATGGGAACATTAGTTGGTTTAACTATTCTTTGCATCACTTGTTTAGATGTACTGGGGTCTGAACTACATGCAGGTGCACTAAGGTTCACTTTCTTAAAACTAGAGGTACTGAGATTTGTACTCCTAGAAGGCACACTTGAGTTCTCTTTCTTAGCATTGACAGATCTGGAATCTGAACTACTTAAAGGCACACTACGGTTCACATTCAAAACATTGGGAATCGAATGCATGTCATACTTGGCATTAGGCATTGAGCATGGAATCAAAGGATTAACTCTCTCTCCTAATGACTTTGGGCATATTGTGATCAAGCATTCTAAGATTTCTTGAGATCGTTTGGCATATAAGCATGCATGTCCAATTGCATTATCATGAGGTTTCTCTAGCTTATCCTCTTCAACAATCTCACGCAGACATTCTAGGCAATCCTTAAGGGATGAGAAGTATGTTTGAATAGCGAGTTTGTTGTTCCTTAGATGAGGAGGGACATATGTCACAGATAAGGCATATTTATTACAAGAGTGAACCTTTGATACAACATTCTCCCCATTGGTCATTGGCATTTTCCCTTTTACCTGACTCTTCAGATTCTCAATTTCCTTTTGCAATGAAGCTATTTGTTCGTTATTTTTGTTACGAGTGACTTTAATTAATTCAAATAACTCATTGAAATGACGTTTAACCTTTTCATTTTCTTCTAGAAAACTTTCGTTTTCCTTTTGTAAAGCATTTACTAGGTTTTGAAGATGAAACGTTTGAGAATTCTGAGAATCTAAAGGAGGAGGCATTTGGGAGCCAGTCATATTGTTCGTTTGACCCTTTAGTTGAGAGATTTGGGCTTTCAACTTTCTGATTGTGTTGCACTGAGCTTGAATCTGTTCATCACGTTTGTTAATTTGAAAAACTGCATCAAACTCTGGAGCATCTGATGATGTCTTGATATTTGAAGTTTTGACATTTTCTTTAAGATGTTGATATTTTAGTTGTAAATTAAAATACTCAACTTCTAGTTTAGAAAAATGTTTAACCAAATTGTCGTGATCATCCAGTTCAATTTTCTCGTTTAGTTTAGAATTAGATTTTTCAATGGGAGACTTTCAGGGCAACAGATAGTTCATGAAATTTGGAAGCATTAATAGAGCATTTTGAAGCAGTGAAAAAAATATCTTGAGCAACACATTCAGTAATAAGAGTCTCATTTAAGGTATGCAAGTTCTTCCTCTCAATCTCATTATATTTTAGTGCACGCTCATAATCACTAACTTCAACTACCATTGCATCAAATTCCTTTTCCATTCCCTTGATATCAGTTTCTATCCCCTTTTTAAGACTCTCAAAGTGATCTTTCAGAAGTTTAAAGAAAGGCATGACCTCAGTTAAATAAAATTCTTTCATTTGCTCAAAACCCCTTTCTCCTTCCGTTATACCAGTGGGTGTGATCCTTTTCTTGCAAGTTTTCTCAAAATCAACAAATAGTTGAAATATAACATATTGGCTAATTAAGGTCTTGCTTTTAGTGGCAATTTTTCTAGGAACAAGATGCATTGGTGTATTAGGAGGATACACAGTCGCTCTAGGCATTTTCCAAAAAGGGGGGGGTTTGTTTCAACAATATTTTCAGCTTTCTGCTTATCTAAATCCTTTTTCCAGAAAACTTGTTCGGGAGTCAACAATGTCTGAGGCTTAAACATGTTCAAGGAAATCCAGTTTTCCTTCTTGTAGTCATGGGGAGTGATAATTATTTTTTTCTCTTTGTATTTAGGGTTATCTAATTTTTTGTTCATCCTTTCCCTAGTGACTTCATCTGATTGCTTATCTTCCTCAGTGCACTCAACGCAACTAGGTTTCCGTCTAGGTTTAAGAATCTCATTTCCATCATAGATCACACTTTGAGCTGCTTTTGCTATCTTTCCGTACTCAGGGTTGGGTTTATCTATAATGGGAACACTATGCTTATCGCTTAGAACTCTATGTTTAGTGACCATGTGAGCAGTCTGAATGGTGTTTCCTTGTACGTACAACTTGTTTTCAAGCTTGTTTTTCAAAGTTTTCAGATTAGAAAAGTCTCTCAAGAGTTTTGATTCCTTTGCATTAAATTCTTGCTTAAGCATTTTCACATTTTCTTGAAGTTCTTGTTTTTGCTTAGCTGTTTTAGAAAGTTTTTCTTGCAAGGAATTTAATTCTTGTTTCAATACTTCTTCTCTAAAGTTACTTTTTCTAATGACTGTACGTACTTGGTCATCCATTTCCTGCTCGCGAGTGGTCAACTCAAATTTTGCACGTTGTTCATAAATAGCAACACGTTCTTTATAGGCATTTAGTTCAGAAATTACAGAATCATCAGGGGCACATGCAGTGTATTCATCAAAAACATAGTCATTGTTGACTGCAGAAGATGCATCACTTGGTACACCTTCACTTTCACTTTGTTTCACGTATTGATCATATGGGATAATATCGATATTACCCATATTTTCAACATTTGATTCAATAGTTTCAGTTGATTGTACTTTGTCATGCATCTGTTGCACATCAGCATTATCGTATAGTTTTAATACCTCTGAGATGAGCTTGTCTTGGGATGAGCCAGCTAGTGGTGAAGAGGAGACCTTGGGAGAAACCATTGGAGAAATGCTAGCCATAAAAATTGTGTGTGCCGTAGGTCCATCATCCACATCAGAGTCGTATGCATCACAATCAGCTACTTGAAAGGCATTCTGACGATTGTGACCTATCTCCTGAATAGGCTGCTCATCCACATCTGCATCATAGGTCTTGGCATTGCCCTCAACAAGAAACAGCAACTCCTCTTCATCCAAAGCAGCACCATTGTCCTGAGCTTGTGCCAGCAGCATCTTATCTCTGAAGTAATCAGCATTCTGTGGACGCTTAGGAGATGTGCAGTTCCTTGCAATATGTCCCTCACCACCACAGTTATAACATTTGATTGGCTTAGCTTGACCTTGGTTACCATTCCTTCCTCGATTCTGGTTGCCAACATAACCTCTCCCAGCTCCACCTCTTCCCTGATCATACTGTCTTTCCTGAACTGGTTGCACCACGATCCTTCCATCTTTAACAGTGGCTTGATTGTGTGGGTTAGATGCTGTTCTGAGGTTGTTGTTGGTTTGTGGGAGAGAATTCATGTTTTGACTAATCAGAAGAGCTAGTTGATTAATGAAGTTACCCACGTGTGCATCAGCATCAGCTTGTTTGAACATAGGATCAGGAATGAGTTTGTGATTACCATTGCCCAAAGGTATGACTTGTGATGCTTTGGTTGTGATTCCGATGTTTGAGTAGAAGGAAGTTGAGTCATTAGACGAGCTTGTCTCTCCCTGGTTGGCTTTGAACTGATTGAGAATCAATTTTTCAAACATAGCATGTCTCTCATTCTGAAGGAGGAAGGCATAGAGTTGCTCATAGTTTGTATTCTTCAATCCTTTAGTGAGCTTCACAGCGGTGACAAACTTGTGCCATTCGGGATTCATGTTGTTCACAAATTTTGAGTTCAGCTGAATGTTAGGCATAGTCATTCTGATGTTCCTCATGTCATTCACTAACTTATGAAATCTCACATAGTACTCATAGACATTCTCATCTGGTTTCATCTTGAAGTGTTCAAATTCGTGATAGAGTTGGGATTCTCTGTCTTCCATAGTTAATTCTGAACCTGAGAGAAGCATCTTAACATTATCCCAAACTGCCTTTGCATCAGTGTTATGATTGATCAGCTTGTAGATGTCTTTAGGAAGACCTTGAAGAACAATGTTTGAAGCCCTGATATCTGCATCGAATCTCTTTTTATCCTTATCATCAAGCTCATCATACATTTTAGGTCTGTCCATTCCGTAAACAGGAGTACCATCTTCATTAGTATCAAGTATGTCTCTAGTCGTCTCAACTCGATATGGTCCTTCATCAATGGATTTGAGAATGTTGACTCCATTTTCCTTTCCAAGGCAGTACAATCTGATTCGTTGAGCCCAAGAATCGTAGTCAGTTCTGTCAAGCATGGGTGGACGAGTATCTGACCCAGCTGCTTGAACATCCTCTGCAACCGTGGAGATGATAGTAGGAACGTTGGTAGACATGTTAACAGATAATACAGGATTTTATAACTCTATGATTAAACCGAGAAATAGATTCTTTCACGGGATTTTACTAAATCAAGAGAAAACCGTAAACAATCACCCAAGTCGCTAAGAAGATAATGCACCAAGTCGCTAACACTTAATTCGCTACACCACTAAGTCGCTGGAGTCCCAAATCGCTAGACACATGCAAGTCACTAAGTAGTAACTCGCTAAGCCTCAAGTCGCTAGCAAAATTTTGGCAGCAATTCGCTACTCAAGTCGCTAAAGATACAAGTCGCTAAAGAGCAACTCGATACACACCAAATCGCTACCACCAAGTCGCTACCCGTAGTGGAGAGTCCACTACTTGTACTGTAAATCGCTAGATCAAGTCGCTAGGTCTAAAACTGTAACTCGCTACAAATTTGTAAAGCAAGTCGCTACGAAGAAAGTATTCCGTGTGTCAAGTCGCTAACAAGAAAAAACCACATAAACATCACTTTTCAATCCAAAAACAACCCAACCAAGATGATTCAAGCTTACCAAATGAAAACCTACACACTTGTGATGATTCTAAACATAAAAGTACTAACAAAATCCAAACTTTAACACAAGAAATTAACCAAATGATGCAAAAACCACTAAACTTTTTCAAACTCAAAAACCACCTAAAAACCACTAGAAATCCAAAGATGTGCAAGATATGATCTAACCATGGCTCTTGATACCAATTGTTAGATATAATTTTTCACATACACATCAAACCATAACACAAAGTGGCGTATAAATGGAATTCTAGAGAGAGAAAGTTAGAGGTTTAGGGAACTTAGTGAGAGAAAGTGAAAGATATTATTATGAGCTCCAACTCTCTACCTTGGAAGGTAGAGAGTATTTATAGTCTTACATAAATCGCCACACATAGGGCTGTGGATCAGGCATACAGTGGGTAAAGACCCGTCCGTCCTCCACGGTGTTACTTAACTAAATACTACTTTACTTAAAAGAACTACGACTACGAGCTTTCTAACGAATACATATACTTGAGGTGACCGAGTCTTTAATACCTGGAATTCTAATTCCTAACAGAATTTGACTCTGAAGTAAGCTAACCCGAACTCGTGACTTAAACTTGCACATATGTAACAAAGAGCGGTGCCTAGACTTCATGCTCCATTGAATCTCTAAGTACTCTATACTCTTCATCCAACCAACCATCAAGTATAAGACGTACATCACCTCTTGAAAATCCACAATTGAATGTGACACTGAGCACTACAACGTAACTCCTTTAAGTGATAGTTATTTTGAGGTGATAAGAGCCCAATTCCCCCAAGTGGTAAAAGAAGAGGTAAAGTCACCCAACAATAACTAGATTTCCAAGTCTTTGATTTTGATAATAAGCTCGAACAAGGATCATGAAGAATCTTCATCCAACCATCCCCGATACCTTCAGATACTAAGTACACTCGCCCGTGATATTTCACTTCAACCTCAAATAAATAATAGTGAATTAACCCCGTTGTCACATCTTCTGATTAAAAGCTCAAATCTAGCCTTCTTTGACGTTTTAAGTGAACTATGATAATGGTATCATTCCGACCATGGTTAAAAAAACACGTAAACCCGTAAAACCAAGTGATAACCAAACTGCCATGACGAATATTCAAACACACATCCAATTCATGAAATGCACCATTTTATCCCTTCTTCGAAGCAGAAACCGTAGCACCAGCATCAAGTAAGATCCAGATTTACACTTTCTCTTCTCCAAGATGGTTCCACCATTACGGGATTTTACAACTCTATGGTTTAAACCGAGAAATAGTTTCTTTCGCGGGATTTTACAAAACCAAGAATAAACCGTAAGATAGATCCGGAAATGCACTTTACTAATACCAGGATGTTTCCATTGTCACGGGATTTTACAAGTCTATGATTTAAACCGAGAAATAGGTTCTTTCGCGGGATTTTACAAAATCAAGACATAACCGTAGACAATGTCAGCTTGACAGTGTAATGACAACTTTGGTTTCAGTGAATATCTGTTTTAGGGGAACATGCTGCGTTTCATCAACTGTTCATAATCAGCAAAATCATTAAACATCCAATCAACACTTTGATAAACACATCATTCACGCATTCTGTCGGCTATTGTAGTGACCACAAGGAGAAGTAAACCCGATATACCAAACTTGATCATGAAGTAGAATTCCCCGGATTAGTTACTTAAGCTTGCACTAATCCTTGTGAAGAAGAAACGATGTACCCAATGTACAAAACCTCTTGACATTCTCAACTAAGTGAGACACCGAAGTGATAGCTACGTTGTGGGTTAAGCGAGAAAGAATCACACACGTAACTAAATAGCCAAGTCTTTATCACCTTCTATAAATGCCCAAACAAGTCATCTTCGAGGACGGGTAGAAAGAAAGAAGACGAAATAAGTAAACGCCCCCGGAAAACCTCACTTCATATTCAAATACGAAATACCGAACAAACAACTCCGTAATCAACCTTAATCAATTCAAGCCAAGCCGTGACATAATAATCATCGTGAAAATGTATACAGCAAAGTATCAACCCTCTTACCACAACAACAATCATCATTTTACCAAATTTCCAAACCTCATAACGAATCTCATCATTTCATCAACTCAAATCATCAAATCTCATTAACTCATCATATACCCAATCAAATCTCATAACACACCATATCTCATCGTCAAATCGCATCATCAAAATAAACCTCTCATTTCATATCATAAATTAACTCTCATAAAATCCAAGTCTTGAGAAGCCCATCTGACCCTATCATGCCAACAGCCCAAACTTGGTTACATGTACAAATCGATGTTCAGTCAATGAAAGTCAATCTAATCATCGAAGTCATATCGGTCAAGAACCTCGAACACATTCAATAATTCAAGCCGTGAACAAATATCCCTTGTGAAAATTTATATCAAAGTACCACTCTTAGCCAAATGAAATCAATAATTTTCAACACAAGTTCAGCTCAATAATATCCGAATATTCTCAATCCAGTGACCACTCGATCGAATGTTACTCTGAGTGTTATATCAATGATTGACCCATGTCAGCCCATATTCAATTTAAACTCACAGCCCACGAATGAGTTCAAGTATTAAAGCCCACAATCCAACTTATAAATGTAAAACCCAATGATTATTCACATTGCACGGCCCAAATAACATAAAAACCCACGTCCAACTGAAATGCTCAGATCCCATTAGCGTGTGCCCTAAAAGAAACGGGTATAAAACACATATCTCTTACCACCAAACCCTAATCTCTCTCATCATATTAATCGCCTCCATCTTCTCACATGTTAAAAAAATCTGCAAACCAAAAACACATCCGCCTCCTAATTTCCTTTATCTCAGACGAAGCAACTCAAAAGACATCATGACGTTAGAGACCTACACGTCTTGCCACAGGGATGGCTTCGAGACAATGATTCGACTAAGCCACAGGGATGGTATACTGAGATTCACGAATCTCCAAAGGTTTCAGGTAGGTTTTAACACATGAATTCGTTTTGATTTGAACGTGTTGTTGAGTTTTTAAACGAGCAAAGTAACTAAATATAACATCCTTGTTATAGTTTAGTACTTTTTGTCTCTGATAATTATTTGGAGTGATCTCCATATACGGTCTATGATGAAATAGTGTAAAGCTCATGAGATCTTGAATGATCTATACAAGAGTTTCACAAATCTGAGATCCCAACAAAAACTGTTTTTCATTCGAATGAGACTTAATATTCCTTGTGATGTTTCATCTTTTAACGAATTAAGGAGTTGGGTTAACAATATTGTTAACATAACTACTTTCATTTCGGATATTAGAACAGTTAACAACTCTTATTTTCACTTCATTTTGCTTTCGGACATGTTATCTTGATCAATGATGATTCCTTTGGGTTTTATATGAATCTGAGAATAGACTCTTTGAGAAGTCTTTAACTCATGAAAAAGGAAAACCTGAGAACTTGTATTGAAATACTTTTCTATTTGAGTCTTGGTTAGGAATGAGATATTTGGTATTTGATGACTGATGATGGTGTTGTTTGACAGATATTTGGTATTTAGACCTGAGGTCAAGTAGTAGTGTTGGTATTTGGTTTTGTGTTTGTGGTCGTGGTCTATTCTTCTTCTTCCTTTCTGTCTAAGTCGCTAACTTAAGAGTCAAGTCGCTAGGTCATGTTTAGCATCAAGTCGCTAAGACTTTTATTTGACTCAATAGTCAAATAACCCAACTCGCAATTACCTTTAAAAACCAAGTCGCTACCCATTATTGTTTTTTTTTTTCAAAACAAGTCGCTAACTCATAAATATAAGTCGCTAGGTCTAAGATATGAGTCAAGTCGCTAGATAATGAGCCAAGTCGCTAGATAATGATCCAAGTCGCTAGCATAGCCAAGTCGCTAGCAGCAGTTGACTCAATAGTCAACTCGCTTTGAAAACATTGTATCTGGACATCATACATTGACAAGTCGCTAGCAAGAAACAAATGACCAACTCGCTAGCATGAATATCAAAAAGTTTTCCGACCATCTTCAAGTTTACCCAGAAAAACTGCACAAAGGAAACATCATTTTTTGACCCATTTGACTCATAGACCACAAAAGCAGATGGATTGACCATTTGTTAATACATGTATTGGTACAAACGCAGTCACAAAAGACTGAATAATAAACGTATTGGACAAGGACATGATACAAAAACATATATTAGCTCCAATAAACCACTTGACTGTTTAAAATCTGATATTACCAAAAAATACACATGACAAGTTTAAAATCTGATAATACCAAAGATGACCAATGAAATGTCTTCTAAAAACCAACAGGACACACAAAGCTGTTTTAGCAATAAAAACAGAAACACTTTATTTTCCGACCATAAAAGCATGTAAACAACAGTTTTTAACAAGGTACAAAAGACCACAAAAATCAACACAACACAACAACCTTGGCTCTGATACCAATTAACTACTACATAACGTAAATAAAGATATGTCTACGAGCTAACTTATGCTAGATAATATTAGGGGTGACCGACTCTTCACTATGGAATTTTCTAATTCCTAACAAATCTATTTTTCTTTCAACATGGCAAGTACATTTCTTTCGTCAACACTTTAATCTTTCAAAATTCAGTATTTTTCCGATCAAGTGTTGAGGGGGAGAAAATAATCACTTAACTGTTTCAATACATCTGTGTACTTGCATGTTATCATATCCCGGTTGTTTCTCTTATCAATGGTGGCAAATTTTTCTGATTCAATGACACTCCTCGGACTAAAATTTATAACCTTTCATTGTTTTCTTAAGTCGAGGGGGAGTGTCGTCAAGTTTCTTTCTTAAAATCTTTGTTTGATAAGCAAAATGGAAGTTAAATGGCATTGGATGAAAAAGGAAAAGGTGGAGGGACTAAAACTGCCGAAATCTCAAAGTCATTTTAATAAAAACATCTCCACCTAACTTATTCTTCACATTTATTACTAACACCTAAAAACATCCTACGCCTAAGAATCATTCAAGAAATCTATGTTTTGGATCATCAATTTGTAAGTGTTTTTGTGTTTATAACAACTTTTTAAACAAAGGTTTTAAATCTTTCATGAATCCAACGGTTCAATCATGAGATATTGTGACTTTTGTGGCTTACACGTAAGCGCAAGAACACACAATCATTGGTGTATGTTTGTGGTTAAAACGAGTGTGCCAAAATGTTTAAATAACTTCAATGATACTTCTTTTATCCTCAAAATCCACCCAGAAACACGAATTGATTCATTTTCAAAATTAGAGTTCTTGAGTTGTTTTGGGTATTTTCAAATGAGAATGTTTTTGGTGAGAAAGATTGTTGTATGAGGTGCTATTCAAGTTGAATTGAACATATCTAAACCCAGATTTTACCCAGAAACTCAAATGAATCGTCAATGGGAAGTTAGGGTTTATATTCATACGGGTTGGGTACTTTTGATTCTTGACATTTTTGATGTTAAAACTTGGATAAACATACTCAATATGCTTCTTAGAACTCCCAGAAAAACTTTGGTGCATATACTATGGCTAGAAATCCTATGCGTAATTCATGAACCCTAGGGTTTTGACTTACGCGTATGACTTTCTACGCGTAACTGCTTAACTTGCTTTCATGCCATGATCTGTGTTTAAATTGACTATACATGTTAAGATTGATGATATGATGATTTTATTTCAGGCTTGCTACTCGTAAAACTCATAATCAAGGTCCTTGTTACTCTACGCATAAGGATCACCTTACGAGTAGAAAGTTATGCGTAAGAGAAATTTTACGCGTAACTGTTACGCGTAAGGTTCTACAATGAGACTACGCGTATCCTGTGAAGGATATGCGTAAACAGTGACCTCTACGCATAAGGTCTACTCTTACGAGTAAGCCTTACGCGTAAGGTTTATATACGCCTACGCATAAGCTCTACGCTTAAGGTCCCCTTTTCCTACGGGTAACATTTCTTACGCGTAAGTAAGGATCCTACGCATAAGCTTGCGCCTACGCGTATACCACTCATGTTTACGCGTAACTTTATCATGTCTACGCCTAAGCCTGGATTGACCTTAATTTTGAATTGTTACGTGTACAAACTTGTAAATAAACTAATCATATCATCACGAAACCAATAATGTCACTAATAAACTTAATCGTTTAATATGTTGTGTTAAATAAGTGATAAAATAAACTTTAAAACTTAAAGTTAACTAACTCACGAAACTTTTCACGATGTTATTGGACTATTGGACAAACAAGTGACTTAGGACTCGTAACAATCATTAACTCTGTACATTCAATAACTAGACAACAAAAACCTTCTGTTGACTAACATTATGTCTTTCGATATGTTGGTTCTTTTGCCTATTTATGCGTTTTCAAGGTCCGATCTTCTTTACTGAAGGAAAACGCCGTTCCGGACAACTTTCGTGTTTTAACTTTTTGATGATTCGGACCAGAAGTACCGTAAATAGGCCAAAATCTTTCAAAAACAGAAATTGCCGTAAATATAGTCTCATAACTATACTTTTGTCACAACTAAAAGCAAACCAAGAGGCCTAATGGCCATTAGCCAAGACCACGGCTACGTCTAAGGCCAAAGCTAAGTCTCAAGACCATGGAAGTCAAGACCAAAGTCACGGCAAGGCCATGGCTAAAGCCTCGAGGCTTGTTTGAAACGACGAGAACTTGTAAAAACTAGATAGTTATTAAAACATGATAAACTTTATGTTATAACAATCTTCACTCAAAACATATGTTGTATTTACTAAGTGCTACAATAGTAGGGAGCTTCATGTGAGGGGTTTCATTTGAGTAAAACGTATCGACGAGTTGCTGGATTTATGAATTAAAGTGTCCTAGCTCCTCGAACGTTTACTGCATGACCTCTGAATTATGATGGCCCGAACGGTAGTACGATATCTATAAACTAAATACGTTTTCACATATTAAAGATCTTTCTATAAACATCAAATGAAAATTGACTACATCATGATCAACATAGGGATATATATAGGATGGTTTATGTTTTCCTAAAACATTGTTCCAAACTTAAGCCGCAACATTTCATTTTTAGGTTGCACGTAGAAGTCTTCCGACTTATCCATCATCCTTTAAAGTACTTAATATCATCAACTATTGGTGAGTTCATAGCCCCACTTTCTATTACTTAATTGTTTTACAAACCCTTGGGGGAGATACATGCTTTATTTTAAACCGAACACATTGCTTTCAAACTGTATGCTTATCTGATTGTTTTATTAGCACTAAGTTACCGCATTTGCCAAACATAAATCCCTAAATCATGAATCATTAATCACTGTGTGAGAGTGGGCGCGAATATTGTGAATAGATCTATTGGGATTGATGAATCCCGTTTGTGTTGGCCCGTTAGAGGCAAACAAACGCACTATATTTGAGTAACATTAGGTAAAAATGGCAATTTTATCTACTAGGGCACGTACCAACAATTTCTCCAATTAAATTTGGAACACGTTAACGCCTTGATTGCATGATGCTTAGTCTAATAATAACTGTTTTGTTTTCAAAACCTTGGTGTGAGTCAAATTAACTCACACTACCAACATAATGTGTTCAACCATCAAACAAACTCTATGAATTTCACTCAACCTTTGTGTTGACAGTTTTAAGCATGTATTTCAGGTCCATAAAGTCGGAAGCTGGCGCGTAAGGGCAAGATCAAGAAGGCTATACATAAATATTTTATCATTCACAAAGCATCAAAAACTTTATATTGATGTGTTTTGTAATCAATGGAACCAACTGGGACCTATTTTGTAAACTCTGATATATTTGAATGATAAAGCCTTTTTAAAACGACTCCTTTAGAGATCGTTTTCTATTATTATGACTGTTGTGCCATCACGTAATACCCAGTTTGAATTCCGCTGCATATCTGAATTGGGGGTGTTACACCTGAAGCTTCATCATAGCCAATATCAATCAGGAATTGAAGAACTGTCTCCTCAGTAGGTGTGGCAAAGAAGTCGGTTGGCTCGATTTCAGGAATGAGAAGAACAGCCCGTAAGTCTGCATGAGTGATGGTGACTTGTTTGTGATTGAGAGTTACAATCACTGCACTTTGACCCTTGATCCTTTGCATTGAATTCCAGAATTGTTGCATGTAGATCTTCGGTACAGTAGCAGAGTGTGAGAGCATGTTCTGGTAGGGATGATTCTTTAGAATATCCACAGCAATGAGACAAGAAGATTCTGAGCATGTGAGGGTTTCAAAGTCAACCCTAAGGTTGTTCTTTCCAATCTTTCTAGGATAGCCATTAGGGAAGATGTCAGCAATTGTGAGAACTTCTGGTGCATCCACATTCATTTGAGCAGCCATGTCGTGATCTGAAATAACATTAGCCAAAAGAACCAACATATCGAAAGACATAATGTTAGTCAACAGAAGGTTTTTGTTGTCTAGTTATTGAATGTACAGAGTTAATGATTGTTACGAGTCCTAAGTCACTTGTTTGTCCAATAGTCCAATAACATCGTGAAAAGTTTCGTGAGTTAGTTAACTTTAAGTTTTAAAGTTTATTTTATCACTTATTTAACACAACATATTAAACGATTAAGTTTATTAGTGACATTATTGGTTTCGTGATGATATGATTAGTTTATTTACAAGTTTGTACACGTAACAATTCAAAATTAAGGTCAATCCAGGCTTAGGCGTAGACATGATAAAGTTACGCGTAAACATGAGTGGTATACGCGTAGGCGCAAACTTATGCGTAGGATCCTTACTTACGCGTAAGAAATGTTACCCGTAGGAAAAGGGGACCTTAAGCGTAGAGCTTATGCGTAGGCGTATATAAACCTTACGCGTAAGGCTTACTCGTAAGAGTAGACCTTATGCGTAGAGGTCACTGTTTACGCATATCCTTCACAGGATACGCGTAGTCTCATTGTAGAACCTTACGCGTAACAGTTACGCGTAAAATTTCTCTTACGCATAACTTTCTACGCGTAAGGTGATCCTTATGCGTAGAGTAACAAGGACCTTGATTATGAGTTTTACGAGTAGCAAGCCTGAAATAAAATCATCATATCATCAATCTTAACATGTATAGTCAATTTAAACACAGATCATGGCATGAAAGTGTAAGATATTAACTTTTCACATACACATCAAACCATAACACAAAGTAGCATATAGATGGAATTTTAGAGAGAGAAAGTTAGAGGTTTAGGGAACTTTAGTGAGAGAAAGAAATTTCTTATTATGAGCTCCAACTCTCTACCTTGGAAGGTAGAGAGTATTTATAGTCTTACATAACTCGCCACACTTTGGGCTGTGGATCAGGCATACAGTGGGTAAAGACCCGTCCGTCCTCCACGGTGTTACTTAACTAAATAACTACTTAACTTAAAAGAACTACGACTACGAGCTTTCTAACGATTACATATACTTGAGGTGACCGACTCTTTAATACCGGGAATTTCTAATTCCTAACAATCTCCCCCTAAGGGAGGTCACCTCAATAATGTACCAAAATTACATAGAATACAAATAGATATAACATTTAACAATTGATCTTGCATTCTTGATGTAGTCCTTTGCTCCTAAGCTCGAAGTCATTGATTCTTCACAATGCATGTTTGGTTATTCCAAGTGGAGGTCTTTTACTGATCCACGTGATGATAAGTTTGAGCCATCTTTGGAGATCATCAGCTATCAAAAATCTCTGAGACATCCATTGTGGTGTTGTGACTTTGGGACCGACATGCTCACATTCTGGATCATGATATCTTCTCATCAGAGTAGCGGAAGCATTTGTTGAATCATGATATAGGCAGCAGCGTAGCAGAAGCTTGGTGTGAAAATATCAGAGTCATTGATGCACTAATCATGATTTCTTTTGAGATGAATGTGTTAAGTGAGCATGCGGCTATGGATTGACCGCTTCATTCTGATCAGCTGCAAACGTCGGGTGTACCTACATACAACAGTTAGCAATAAATCGCACGAAAGTGTCTTTGATCACTTTCGATGAATTGAGGTACACGGCCCACGGTTCCCCGTTGATCAGTACAAGTACTGCCTGTGATCAGGTAGGATTCCTAAGAATCTCCTTGACAGGGTTTCGCAGCTGTTCTAGCTGTTCTCAAACCGGAACGTCTCAAAGAAGACAACACGGAGTGAGTGAACCAGCGAATTTTAAGTCCACTGATTGATGAAAAG
>BPTQ01000001.1:80050880-80225149 GCA_019973895.1 Chrysanthemum seticuspe
TGCGACGACGGATATAGTACTAAGTTGTTTACGAAGGCGATGAGACTACTCTTCTATAGTACTAGGTCTTACACTCGTACAGCCAGGGTTTCAGTGTTGTGGTGTTACCTACAGAGTCTCTAAAAACTATCGACTACTAGAGGTTTCTACCGAGTTTGAATAGTAGTGCACCTAGTCATTTTCTGGAGGTGAACCTTATTGGTTTGTACGTAACACTTCTTAGTTACTGAAGCTCGAATCCTCGTTTCCTGATGTAGTTCTTACGTTCTAGTTAACAATTTACAATATAGATAAACATAAGATACATTAAAACCATGTAATAACTCCACTGGAGGGAATCCCCCTCTAACAATCCTTAATCTTTAAGGGCCATAATTTCTCAGCCAGTGGAGTTCATATACATTAGCAATCTAAACTTTTTCAAACTCAAAAACCACCTAAAAACCACTATAAATCCAAAGATGTGCAAGATATGATCTAACCATGGCTCTTGATACCAATTGTAAGATATTAACTTTTCACATACACATCAAACCATAACACAAAGTAGCATATAGATGGAATTCTAGAGAGAGAAAGTTAGAGGTTTAGGGAACTTTAGTGAGAGAAAGAAATTATTTATTATGAGCTCCAACTCTCTACCTTGGAAGGTAGAGAGTATTTATAGTCTTACATAACTCGCCACACTTTGGGCTGTGGATCAGGCATACAGTGGGTAAAGACCCGTCCATCCTCCACGGTGTTACTTAACTAAATAACTACTTAACTTAAAAGAACTACGACTACGAGCTTTCTAACGATTACATATACTTGAGGTGACCGACTCTTTAATACCGGGAATTTCTAATTCCTAACAGAAAGCAAGTTAAGCAGTTACGCGTAGAAAGTCATACGCGTAAGTCAAAACCCTAGGGTTCATGAATTACGCATAGGATTTCTAGCCATAGTATATGCACCAAAGTTTTTCTGGGAGTTCTAAGAAGCATATTGAGTATGTTTATCCAAGTTTTAACATCAAAAATGTCAAGAATCAAAAGTACCCAACCCGTATGAATATAAACCCTAACTTCCCATTGACGATTCATTTGAGTTTCTGGGTAAAATCTAGGTTTAGATATGTTCAATTCAACTTGAATAGCACCTCATACAACAATCTTTCTCACCAAAAACATTCTCATTTGAAAATACCCAAAACAACTCAAGAACTCTAATTTTGAAAATGAATCAATTCGTGTTTCTGGGTGGATTTTGAGGATAAAAGAAGTATCATTGAAGTTATTTAAACATTTTGGCACACTCGTTTTAACCACAAACATACACCAATGATTGTGTGTTCTTGCGTTTACGTGTAAGCCACAAAAGTCACAATATCTCATGATTGAACCGTTGGATTCATGAAAGATTTAAAACCTTTGTTTAAAAACTTGTTATAAACACAAAAACACTTACAAATTGATGATCCAAAACACAGATTTCTTGAATGATTCTTAGGCGTAGGATGTTTTTAGGTGTTAGTAATAAATGTGAAGAATAAGTTAGGTGGAGATGTTTTTATTAAAATGACTTTGAGATTTTGGCAGTTTTAGTCCCTCCACCTTTTCCTTTTTCATCCAATGCCATTTAACTTCCATTTTGCTTATCAAACAAAGATTTTAAGAAAGAAACTTGACGACACTCCCCCTCGACTTAAGAAAACAATGAAAGGTTATAAATTTTAGTCCGAGGAGTGTCATTGAATCAGAAAAATTTGCCACCATTGATAAGAGAAACAACCGGGATATGATAACATGCAAGTACACAGATGTATTGAAACAGTTAAGTGATTATTTTCTCCCCCTCAACACTTGATCGGAAAAATACTGAATTTTGAAAGATTAAAGTGTTGACGAAAGAAATGTACTTGCCATGTTGAAAGAAAAATAGATTTGTTAGGAATTAGAAAATTCCATAGTGAAGAGTCGGTCACCCCTAATATTATCTAGCATAAGTTAGCTCGTAGACATATCTTTATTTACGTTATGTAGTAGTTAATTAGTTTGTCAGTAGCGTAAAATAGTTTAGTGCAACACCGTGGAGGAAAGACGGGTCTTTACCCACTGTATCCCTGATCCACAAGCCGATAGGAGGTCGTGTATTTGTAAGTATAAATACCCCTTCCATCCATGGAAGGGGTGGTGCTTTTCAATCTAACATTCCATACTTTTGTGTAAACCTCTAGCAAGAACACCCTCTCTCTCTACTAACTCTCTAACTATGGCAAACATGTATTTTGATCATCTAAGACCACCCGAATCATCAACAAAATAAATATACGATCCTACAATTGGTATCAGAGCCAAGGTTGTTGTGTTGTGTTGATTTTTGTGGTCTTTTGTACCTTGTTAAAAACTGTTGTTTACATGCTTTTATGGTCGGAAAATAAAGTGTTTCTGTTTTTATTGCTAAAACAGCTTTGTATGTCCTGTTGGTTTTTAGAAGACATTTCATTGGTCATCTTTGGTATTATCATATTTTAAACTTGTCATGTGTATTTTTTGGTAATATCAGATTTTAAACAGTCAAGTGGTTTATTGGAGCTAATATATGTTTTTGTATCATGTCCTTGTCCAATACGTTTATTATTCAGTCTTTTGTGACTGCGTTTGTACCAATACATGTATTAACAAATGGTCAATCCATCTGCTTTTGTGGTCTATGAGTCAAATGGGTCAAAAAATGATGTTTCCTTTGTGCAGTTTTTCTGGGTAAACTTGAAGATGGTCGGAAAACTTTTTGATATTCATGCTAGCGAGTTGGTCATTTGTTTCTTGCTAGCAACTTGTCAATGTATGATGTCCAGATACAATGTTTTCAAAGCGAGTTGACTATTGAGTCAACTGCTGCTAGCGACTTGGCTATGCTAGCGACTTGGCTCATTATCTAGCGACTTGGCTCATTATCTAGCGACTTGACTCATATCTTAGACCTAGCGACTTATATTTATGAGTTAGCGACTTGTTTTGAAAAAAAAACAATAATGGGTAGCGACTTGGTTTTTAAAGGTAATTGCGAGTTGGGTTATTTGACTATTGAGTCAAATAAAAGTCTTAGCGACTTGATGCTAAACATGACCTAGCGACTTGACTCTTAAGTTAGCGACTTAGACAGAAAGGAAGAAGAAGAATAGACCACGACCACAAACACAAAACCAAATACCAACACTACTACTTGACCTCAGGTCTAAATACCAAATATCAGTCAAACAACACCATCATCAGTCATCAAATACCAAATATCTCATTCCTAACCAAGACTCAAATAGAAAAGTATTTCAATACAAGTTCTCAGGTTTTCCTTTTTCATGAGTTAAAGACTTCTCAAAGAGTCTATTCTCAGATTCATATAAAACCCAAAGGAATCATCATTGATCAAGATAACATGTCTGAAAGCAAAATGAAGTGAAAATAAGAGTTGTTAACTGTTCTAATATCCGAAATGAAAGTAGTTATGTTAACAATATTGTTAACCCAACTCCTTAATTCGTTAAAAGATGAAACATCACAAGGAATATTAAGTCTCATTCGAATGAAAAACAGTTTTTGTTGGGATCTCAGATTTGTGAAACTCTTGTATAGATCATTCAAGATCTCATGAGCTTTACACTATTTCATCATAGACCGTATATGGAGATCACTCCAAATAATTATCAGAGACAAAAAGTACTAAACTATAACAAGGATGTTATATTTAGTTACTTTGCTCGTTTAAAAACTCAACAACACGTTCAAATCAAAACGAATTCATGTGTTAAAACCTACCTGAAACCTTTGGAGATTCGTGAATCTCAGTATACCATCCCTGTGGCTTAGTCAAATCATTGTCTCGAAGCCATCCCTGTGGCAAGACGTGTAGGTCTCTAACGTCATGATGTCTTTTGAGTTGCTTCGTCTGAGATAAAGGAAATTAGGAGGCGGATGTGTTTTTGGTTTGCAGATTTTTTTAACATGTGAGAAGATGGAGGCGATTAATATGATGAGAGAGATTAGGGTTTGGTGGTAAGAGATGTGTTTTATACCCGTTTCTTTTAGGGCACACGCTAATGGGATCTGAGCATTTCAGTTGGACGTGGGTTTTTATGTTATTTGGGCCGTGCAATGTGAATAATCATTGGGTTTTACATTTATAAGTTGGATTGTGGGCTTTAATACTTGAACTCATTCGTGGGCTGTGAGTTTAAATTGAATATGGGCTGACATGGGTCAATCATTGATATAACACTCAGAGTAACATTCGATCGAGTGGTCACTGGATTGAGAATATTCGGATATTATTGAGCTGAACTTGTGTTGAAAATTATTGATTTCATTTGGCTAAGAGTGGTACTTTGATATAAATTTTCACAAGGGATATTTGTTCACGGCTTGAATTATTGAATGTGTTCGAGGTTCTTGACCGATATGACTTGGATGATTAGATTGACTTTCATTGACTGGACATCGATTTGTACATGTAACCAAGTTTGGGCTGTTGGCATGATAGGGTCAGATGGGCTTCTCAAGACTTGGATTTTATGAGAGTTAATTTATGATATGAAATGAGAGGTTTATTTTGATGATGCGATTTGACGATGAGATATGGTGTGTTATGAGATTTGATTGGGTATATGATGAGTTAATGAGATTTGATGATTTGAGTTGATGAAATGATGAGATTCGTTATGAGGTTTGGAAATTTGGTAAAATGATGATTGTTGTTGTGGTAAGAGGGTTGATACTTTGCTGTATACATTTTCACGATGATTATTATGTCACGGCTTGGCTTGAATTGATTAAGGTTGATTACGGAGTTGTTTGTTCGGTATTTCGTATTTGAATATGAAGTGAGGTTTTCCGGGGGCGTTTACTTATTTCGTCTTCTTTCTTTCTACCCGTCCTCGAAGATGACTTGTTTGGGCATTTATAGAAGGTGATAAAGACTTGGCTATTTAGTTACGTGTGTGATTCTTTCTCGCTTAACCCACAACGTAGCTATCACTTCGGTGTCTCACTCAGTTGAGAATGTCAAGAGGTTTTGTACATTGGGTACATCGTTTCTTCTTCACAAGGATTAGTGCAAGCTTAAGTAACTAATCCGGGGAATTCTACTTCATGATCAAGTTTGGTATATCGGGTTTACTTCTCCTTGTGGTCACTACAATAGCCGACAGAATGCGTGAATGATGTGTTTATCAAAGTGTTGATTGGATGTTTAATGATTTTGCTGATTATGAACAGTTGATGAAACGCAGCATGTTCCCCTAAAACAGATATTCACTGAAACCAAAGTTGTCATTACACTGTCAAGCTGACATTGTCTACGGTTATGTCTTGATTTTGTAAAATCCCGCGAAAGAACCTATTTCTCGGTTTAAATCATAGACTTGTAAAATCCCGTGACAATGGAAACATCCTGGTATTAGTAAAGTGCATTTCCGGATCTATCTTACGGTTTATTCTTGGTTTTGTAAAATCCCGCGAAAGAAACTATTTCTCGGTTTAAACCATAGAGTTGTAAAATCCCGTAATGGTGGAACCATCTTGGAGAAGAGAAAGTGTAAATCTGGATCTTACTTGATGCTGGTGCTACGGTTTCTGCTTCGAAGAAGGGATAAAATGGTGCATTTCATGAATTGGATGTGTGTTTGAATATTCGTCATGGCAGTTTGGTTATCACTTGGTTTTACGGGTTTACGTGTTTTTTTTAACCATGGTCGGAATGATACCATTATCATAGTTCACTTAAAACGTCAAAGAAGGCTAGATTTGAGCTTTTAATCAGAAGATGTGACAACGGGGTTAATTCACTATTATTTATTTGAGGTTGAAGTGAAATATCACGGGCGAGTGTACTTAGTATCTGAAGGTATCGGGGATGGTTGGATGAAGATTCTTCATGATCCTTGTTCGAGCTTATTATCAAAATCGAAGACTTGGAAATCTAGTTATTGTTGGGTGACTTTTACCTCTTCTTTTACCACTTGGGGGAATTGGGCTCTTATCACCTCAAAATAACTATCACTTAAAGGAGTTACGTTGTAGTGCTCAGTGTCACATTCAATTGTGGATTTTCAAGAGGTGATGTACGTCTTATACTTGATGGTTGGTTGGATGAAGAGTATAGAGTACTTAGAGATTCAATGGAGCATGAAGTCTAGGCACCTCTCTTTGTTACATATGTGCAAGTTTAAGTCACGAGTTCGGGTTAGCTTACTTCAGAGTCAAATTCTGTTAGGAATTAGAATTCCAGGTATTAAAGACTCGGTCACCTCAAGTATATGTATTCGTTAGAAAGCTCGTAGTCATAGTTCTTTAGAAGGAAAACGTCGTTCCGGACAACTTTCGTGTTTTAACTTTTTGATGATTCGGACCAGAAGTACCATTTTAAAAAGGGCAGAACTCAAAACAGAAAGTTATGGGCAGTTTCGGCGTTTAGGTTTCGCTAACTTTTTTTGCTTATAACTTTTGACTCGTTTGTCCATTTCGGGTGATTCAAATTGCTATGTTTACCTTTTAATCTTGTCTACCATATTATGTAAGTTATAAAGTCCTTATGTTACTGTTTTTAATGGTGTCTCATGTGTAGAATATGACTAGTTTACTAGTTTGTTACTTTTATGACAATATGTGAATTAAAACAAGTGATTGAGTATATGTACATCATGAATCAACATAGTAACTATATATATAGCATGAAATAGTTAAGATTATGAATAATAAAGGTGAGATGATGGTGGTGATAAGTTGCTTACAACTTTTGGCTTTCAAAATAGAAAGGAGTAACTTAGTAAGGATAGGACTTTGATTGATTGGGTAAGACTTTGTATTGAGCTAGCTTTCCACACCTTGGCACCCTTGCAAACTTGAAGAGTTGGTGATGAAGTACTAAGTGACTTGAGTGGATTTAAACTCAAGAGGATCACTTAAACTTGCTAGAGATTTGATGAAGTAGCTTGATCTTTGGAACTTCCTTGCATAAACTTGGAGTTTATAGATCAAATGATGGAAGATGTGAGTGGTTTAGGGTATGAACGACCAAAATCAGTTTGTGAGTGAGTTTATGATGTATTTAACTTCCTATTTATAGGAGGGTAAGTTTGGTTAACCATATATTGGGTTAATTATTAACCATGGTTAAGTTAGGACACTTGTAATGATCAAAATGATGCATGCTTAGGATCAAGCCACATAAATGGTGACTCCCCACCCTTAGGTCGGTTTTAATGAATGACAAGGCTTAGATGATAAGACTTGGTCTTATCTTGAGGTTTAGAGTAAGTTTTGGTTCCGTTAAATGCCAACCGTAAGTTGTTAAGCCATAAAACGTACTACCGGGTATCATAAAAATACGAAACTTACAGGAATGATGAGACTCATCATTATACTCCATCTAAAAATATAAAATGAGTGATAAGTCTCATTGGGTGCAAAAACGCTGCTTAAAGCTGGAAACACGGGTCAAAAACGCGTAATTCGCGTAAAACGCAGAACTGAAAAACGTAAAATTCCAAAACTTGTGGAATTGTCATAAAATGGTAGAAATACATATTTCTAATGTTTATATGGTTTACTGGACATATCGGGATGTCTGAATGACGTTTTAACCCTAAAGTAGTTCTCGGACACGGTTTCGTGAAAACGGTTCTGAATGGATTCAACGTGCGCCGTCAGGACGACTTGTCGAGTTTATTTATCTTGTCATGATAGTAAAATAAAAAAAATATATTTACGATATGAATAGTGAAAATGAATAGTAAATGTGAATAGTAAATGTGAATAGTAAAAGTGAATAGTAAATTCTCGAAAATGAAAAATAACCTGAAAATGCGGGTGGTTACAGTCTCCCCCCGTTGGAGAAATCACGTCCTCGTGATTTAATTGTTTCTTGATGTTGATGCTCCTTCAAAAAGGTGAGGGTACTTTCGACGCATTTGGTCTTCTCGTTCCCATGTAAATTCTGGGCCACGTTGGGAGTTCCAGCGAACTTTGACAATTGGTATTCGACTCTGTTTTAGTTGTTTGACCTCTCGGTCCATGATCTCCATAGGTTGTTCAATGAAGTGTAGATCGTTGCTGAGTTTGAGTTCATCGAGTGGAATAACAAGCGATTCATCGGATAGACATTTCTTTAGGTTGGATACATGAAAAGTGGGATGTACATTACTGAGTTCGGATGGGAGCTCAAGTTTGTATGCCACTGGACCAACCCTAGCGAGGATTTTGAATGGACCTATGTATCGTGGGTTTAGTTTTCCAGGTTTACCGAATCGTATGACACCTTTCCAAGGTGACACCTTTAGCATAACCTTGTCTCCAACTTGGAATTCCAAGGGTTTACGTCGTACATCGGCATAACTCTTTTGTCTATCTCTTGCTTTTTGTAACTGATTTTTGACTTGTATGATTTTCTCAGTTGTTTCACGAATGAGTTCTGGACCCGTGAGTTGAACATCTCCCACTTCGGCCTAACAGACAGGCGATCGGCACTTTCGGCCGTAAAGTGCTTCGAAGGGTGCTGCCTTGATACTCGCGTGATAACTGTTATTGTAGGAGAATTCGACCAATGGTAAATGGTTATCCCATCCTTTTCCAAAGTCGATTATACAAGCTCGGAGCATGTCTTCCAGCGTTTGAATGGTTCGTTCACTCTGACCATCGGTTTGAGGGTGATACGCTGTACTCATGTCTAGGTTTGTTCCAAAGGCGTCTTGGAGTGACTGCCAGAAGTTTGAGGTAAATCTACCATCTCGGTCAGATATGATAGAGATCGGTGCACCATGTTTTGAGACTATTTCCTTGACGTATAGTCGAGTCAACTTATCCATCTTGTAAGTCTCTTTGATTGGTATAAAATGTGCGGACTTGGTGAGACGATCCACTATGACCCAGATGGAGTCATAACCGTTGGATGTCTTTGGGAGTTTAGTGATAAAATCCATTGTGATTCGTTCCCATTTCCATATCGGAATCTCGGGTTGTTGTAAGAGACCGGAGGGTTTTTGGTGTTCAGCCTTCACTTTGGAACAAGTAAGGCATTTACTGACGTAGGTGGCAATTTCGGCTTTCATGTTTGGCCACCAATAGAGTAGTTTTAGATCATGATACATCTTATCAGATCCTGGATGTACGGAATATTTGGATTTGTGGGATTCAAGCATGATTAAATCTCGTAGACCACCATAAAGTGGTAACCAACTTCGTCCTTGGAAGCATAAAGTTCCGTCAGAACGGGTTTCAAATTTCTTCTGTATCATGCCATCTAATTTCTCCTTCTCAATGTCTTGTTGTTTTACCGCTTCGGCTTGAGCATTGAGTATTTGAGCAGGGAAATTTGAGTTAATGGTTAGGACTAAAGCTCGAACTCGTAGAGGTTTAACCCTTTCCTTCCGGCTCAGGGCATCTGCTACTACGTTGGCTTTTCCTGGATGATAACGAATGTCGCAATCATAATCACTCAGCAATTCTAACCATCGTCGTTGCCTCATGTTTAATTCCTTTTGATCGAGAATGTGTTGGAGACTTTTGTGGTCGGTAAAAACAGTACATCTAGTACCGTATAGATAGTGTCTCCAGATCTTAAGTGCAAAGACTACTGCTCCTAACTCCAAGTCATGAGTATTGTAGTTTTCTTCATGTTTCTTGAGTTGTCGTGAAGCATAAGCCATGACTTTTTCTCGTTGCATGAGTACGGCTCCTAATCCTTGGTGCGAAGCATCACAATAGACTACAAAATCTCCGATCCCATCTGGCAAAGCTAGAATAGGGGCACTACAAAGTTTTTGTTTTAGGATTTGGAAAGCTTCTTCTTCATCTTCGTTCCAGATGTACTTCTTGTTTTTCTGAGTTAGCGTAGTCAAAGGTTTAGCTATTGAGGAAAACCCCTCAATAAACCTTCGATAATAACCAGCCAAACCTAGAAATTGACGAATTTCTGTAGGTGTCGTAGGTGTTGGCCAATCCTTGATAGCCTCAATTTTAGCGGGATCAACATGTAGACCCGTGTTATCGATAACATGCCCAAGGAATTGTACTGACTGAATCCAGAATTCACATTTAGAGAATTTTGCGTACAACTTCTCTTTTATGAGCAAATCTAAAATCGTTCTCAGATGATCTTTATGTTCTTCTTCGCTTTTGGAGTATATGAGAATGTCATCGATGAATACTATCATAAACTTGTCAAAGTATGGCTTACACACCCGATTCATGAGATCCATGAATACGGCTGGTGCATTCGTTAAGCCAAACGGCATTACTTGGAACTCGTGATGACCATAGCGAGTTCTAAAGGCTGTTTTTGGAATGTCTTCTTCTCGAACCTTAACTTGATGGTAACCCGATCGAAGGTCTATTTTTGAATAATAGGTCGAACCTTGTAGTTGATCGAATAGATCATCGATTCTCGGCAAAGGGTATCGGTTCTTTATGGTTAATTTGTTTAGCTCACGATAGTCGATACACATTCGTAACGATCCATCTTTCTTTTTCACGAACAAGACGGGAGCTCCCCAAGGTGAGGAACTAGGTCGGATAAACCCCTTGTGCGAAAGTTCTTGTAGTTGATTTGCAAGTTCTTGCATCTCGGATGGTGCTACTCTGTAGGGAGCGCGGGCCACTGGCGCCGCTCCTAGCACTAAATCAATGTGAAACTCTACTTGGCGTGATGGTGGAAGTCCGGGTAAGTCTTCAGGGAAAACTTCAATAAATTCACGAGCGATAGGAACGTCTTCAAGTCGTTTTTCTTTGGATTCCTTCTCGGTAACATGAGCTAGAAATGCGTAACATCCTTTTTCAATGTACTTCATAGTTTTCATACATGAGATGATGTTTAAGCGAGTTCCACTTTGATCACCACGGATGACCAAAGTTTCATTGTTACAAGGAATGTGAACAACTTTTTCGCCACAAATGATGTTGGCTCGATGTTTTGACAACCAATCCATGCCAATAACCACATCGAAACTTCCAAGTTCGATTGGCATGAGATTGATGTTGAATGGATGATCTAAAAGGTTGAGGGTACAATTTTGGAGCACAGTATTGGTGTTTACTAAGTTTCCATTGGCTAATTCAATACTATAATGAGTATCCATAGTGATTGGTGCAATATTAAGTAAAGGTGCAATTTTGGAAGATATAAAGCTCATATCAGCACCGGAATCGAATAAGACCTTAACAAGATGATTATTGACTGAAAACGTACCAGTGACGAAGTCCGGTCTTGTTGAGGTTCACCGTTGCCCATAACATAAGCTCTACCACGAGCATCTCCGCCTTGTAGCCCACGGTTTTGAGGACAATTGGGTTTGACATGTCCTTTCTCCCCATACCCGAAACATGTAACTATCGGTTGAAGGTTAGCTCCAGTAGCCACGACTTTGCTTCTACAGTCTTTAGCAAGGTTTCCTGGTTTTTGACACTTGTGACACTTGGCTGGGCAAGGACCCATATGGTGATAGTTGCATTTATTGCACTTTGGGTAGGTTCCACCATAATTTCCTCCAGCTGGTGCTGCAACATAAGCCGTTGAGGCTTCTTGTCTTTTGTTTTGTTGCTGATGGTGTTGGGTGTTACGATTTTGATTGTTGAAAGTGTTTCTTTGGTTGTTATCCCATTGTCGTTTGTTGTTGTTGTTTCGGTTGTTGTTGTTGTTGGTATGGTTGTTGTTATTACGGTAGTTGGTGTTGTTGGTGGTAGTGTTGAGATTCTGTCTTTGGGTAGCTCCTGTTCGAACCACTTGATCCATGAGACTTCGAGACATTCGCATAGCATCATCAAGTGACTTTGGATCAAACGATGTCACGTTTCCTTGGATGATAGGCGTAAGTCCCAGATATATCTCTCTAACAGCTTTTCAGTTTTTGGAACCATTGATGGACATAGTATCGCCAATTCTTGAAATCGACGGTTGTAAGTAGCAATGTCAACACCTTTAAGAACATTGTTCCAAAATTCCACTTCCAATTTCTGTATCTCACTACGAGGGCAATACTCCTTGATCATTAAACCCTTTAGAGCAACCCAAGAGATTTGATAAGCACTCATGATGCCTATTGGTTGAGCAACTGAATTCCACCATGATAATGCCTGATCCAGTAGTGTACTAGTGGCATATTGAACTTTGTCATTTTCAGCGCATTTGCTGATTGAGAACACAGACTCCATTCTTTCAAACCAACGAGTTAAACCCACGGCTCCTTCTGAACCCTTGAAATTTGTGGGTTTGCAACTCATAAATTCTTTGTATGAGCAACCTCTAGTTGCATTAGCTGCGGCAAGCCTAGCAGCTTCAGCGGCAGCGGCAGTTTCAGCTGCAGCGGCGGCTTCAGCGGCTGCGGCGGCTTCAGCAGCTGCAGCGGCCTCAGCGGCTGCAGCGGCCTCAGCGGCTGCGGCGGCTTCAGCTGCAGCGGCGGCTTCAGCTGCAGCGGCGGCTTCAGCGGCTGCGGCGGCTTCAGCGGCTGCGGTTGTTGCAGCAGCGGTAGCGGCGGCTGCAGCAGCGGATTCAGCGGCAGCGGCAGCTTCAGCGGCTATGGCTGCTCGTTCCGCGTTAATTGCTGCATTCACTCGGGTAGTAATCATTCGCTCGATGGCAGCTGGAGTCATTTGTTGAGGTGCTTTAGCTTTCTTTGGCGGCATGATTCTATCAAAAAGAGATATCAAGAGTTATAAAAAGATCACGATTTTTGATGGAAGGTTAGAAATAATAAAGTTTGGAGTTTTAAACCATAACACATGATAGCATAAAACCAGAGTTTTTATTCACATAACGTTGATTGATTTACAAAATCGAAACCTATTACAAGCTTCTTCAAAATGTACTAACTGAAACTTTCAGTTTAGTAATTACAACGCTTTACTACTGTTAGCTATTACATGAGTTACACAAAACTAACTGAGTCTAATCAGTTTAGAAGTACAAAAAAAATAACTAGTATAACACATAGTCTAAGATTGGTTGAACGAATCGATGTTTCCATATACGGCTAGAACATCGATGCTATCACTTATACAGTTTTCTTCGACCTCTTTTTGATGTATTTTCTGTTGCATGGCATTCATAGAAGATTGCATATCATACAACTCCTTTCGAAGACAATATCGGTCGAAGTTAGCAACGTCTAGTCGGATCTCTGTTGAGCTTAAGTGATTTCGTAGTTCTTGAATCTGTACCGCGTCTTGGTACTGGATTCTTTCCACTCTTGATAACCTATCTTTGATGTCTTCCCATCCAGTTAGTGGATGGAAGATGGTATCTGCAACATAATCCAAGTCCCTCTTCACATAACTCATATCTAGTATGAATAAGTCCAAGCGTTGGCGAGCATGGATGGCCTCGGTTTTGGCCGCAATGACAAATGATTCTTGTTGATTCATCTGCCATGCCATACTTTGGACTTTATGTTGAGTTAGGTCCAGGTGTTGTTTTAAACGGTAAAGTTCGTATTGGGCAGAGTTTATGAAAGCAGGTATCATTGTGGATGACCCGCCAACTTCATGAGTTGATGTTGGTCCTTGAGTAGGGTTAGTAGGATTAGGTTCGGAAGATGTTTCTGAGGCAGGAGGTGGTGATAATGGTGCTACACCATATACATAGTTTTCCTCTTGATCATCCTCGGATTCAACCCAATCCTGAACATTATATTCGGGAGAATCTGGTATAATCAGATCCTCTTCTACTTCCTCGTCCATATCTTCGTATGGTTCATCTTCGTAATCAACAGCATCAAGGTAGTCGTCATTAATATCAGGAAAATCTAGTTCCGGAATGATTGGAATGTTTGGAATTTGTTCGGGTGATGCCGGAACATAATCGGGAGATGCAGGCACAGACATAGTGACTACAAAAGGATATGATGTTAAAATAGTTATAATATTTAGGAGAAAGCTTTAAATATTTCAAGTGTATATATCAATATACTAATATGTTCATGTTATTATAACATGTCTTAAAAGCCAATAATCGTCTGTAGGATGGAAGGCACGGAGAACGGAAAGCTATAAAATATTTTTGTTTGCAAAAGCAGTTATAGTTTAAGTCATAATTTAGACTCGTTTCTCTATAACTATGGCTCTGGTACCAATCTGTAACACCCCCAATTCAGATATGCAGCGGAATTCAAACTGGGTATTACGTGATGGCACAACAGTCATAATAATAGAAAACGATCTCTAAAGTAGTCGTTTTAAAAAGGCTTTATCATTCAAATATATCAGAGTTTACAAAATAGGTCCCAGTTGGTTCCATTGATTACAAAACACATCAATATAAAGTTTTTGATGCTTTGTGAATGATAAAATATTTATGTATAGCCTTCTTGATCTTGCCCTTCCGTGCCAGCTTCCGACTTTATGGACCTGAAATACATGCTTAAAACTGTCAACACAAAGGTTGAGTGAAATTCATAGAGTTTGTTTGATGGTTGAACACATTATGTTGGTAGTGTGAGTTAATTTGACTCACACCAAGGTTTTGAAAACAAAACAGTTATTATTAGACTAAGCATCATGCAATCAAGGCGTTAACGTGTTCCAAATTTAATTGGAGAAATTGTTGGTACGTGCCCTAGTAGATAAAATTGCCATTTTTACCTAATGTTACTCAAATATAGTGCATTTGTTTGCCTCTAACGGGCCAACACAAACGGGATTCGTCAATCCCAATAGATCTATTCACAATATTCGCGCCCACTCTCACATAGTGATTAATGATTCATGATTTAGGGACTTATGTTTGGCAAATGCGGTAACTTAGTGCTAATAAAACAATCAGATAAGCATACAGTTTGAAAGCAATGTGTTCGGTTTAAAATAAAGCATGTATCTCCCCCAAGGGTTTGTAAAACAATTAAGTAATAGAAAGTGGGGCTATGAACTCACCAATAGTTGATGATATTAAGTACTTTAAAGGATGATGGATAAGTCGGAAGACTTCTACGTGCAACCTAAAAATGAAATGTTGCGGCTTAAGTTTGGAACAATGTTTTAGGAAAACATAAACCATCCTTTATATATCCCTATGTTGATCATGATGTAGTCAATTTTCATTTGATGTTTATAGAAAGATCTTTAATATGTGAAAACGTATTTAGTTTATAGATATCGTACTACCATTCGGGCCATCATAATTCAGAGGTCATGCAGTAAACGTTCGAGGAGCTAGGACACTTTAATTCGTAAATCCAGCAACTCGTCGATACGTTTTACTCAAATGAAACCCCTCACATGAAGCTCCCTACTATTGTAGCACTTAGTAAATACAACATATGTTTTGAGTGAAGATTGTTATAACATAAAGTTTATCATGTTTTAATAACTATCTAGTTTTTACAAGTTCTCGTCGTTTCAAACAAGCCTCGAGGCTTTAGCCATGGCCTTGCCGTGACTTTGGTCTTGACTTCCATGGTCTTGAGACTTAGCTTTGGCCTTAGCCGTAGCCATGGTCTTGGCTAATGGCCATTAGGCCTCTTGGTTTGCTTTTAGTTGTGACAAAAGTATAGTTATGAGACTATATTTACGGCAGTTTCTGTTTTTGAAAGATTTTGGCCTATTTATGCGTTTTCAAGGTCCGAGCTTCTTTCGTGTTTTAACTTTTTGATGATTCGGACCAGAAGTACCATTTTAAAAAGGGCAGAACTCAAAACAGAAAGTTATGGGCAGTTTCGGCGTTTAGGTTTCGCTAACTTCTTTTGCTTATAACTTTTGACTCGTTTGTCCGTTTCGGGTGATTCAAATTGATAAGTTTACCTTTTAATCTTGTCTACCATATTATGTAAGTTATAAAGTCCTTATGTTACTGTTTTTAATGGTCTCTCATGTGTAGAATATGACTAGTTTACTAGTTTGTTACTTTTATGACAATATGTGAATTAAAACAAGTGATTGAGTATATGTACATCATGAATCAACATAGTAACTATATATATAGCATGAAATAGTTAATATTATGAATAATAAAGGTGAGATGATGGTGGTGATAAGTTGCTTACAACTTTTGGCTTTCAAAATAGAAAGGAGTAACTTAGTAAGGATAGGACTTTGATTGATCGGGTAAGACTTTGTATTGAGCTAGCTTTCCACACCTTGGCACCCTTGCAAACTTGAAGAGTTGGTGATGAAGTACTAAGTGACTTGAGTGGATTTAAACTCAAGAGGATCACTTAAACTTGCTAGAGATTTGATGAAGTAGCTTGATCTTTGGAACTTCCTTGCATAAACTTGGAGTTTATAGATCAAATGATGGAAGATGTGAGTGGTTTAGGGTATGAACGACCAAAATCAGTTTGTGAGTGATTTTATGATGTATTTCACTTCCTATTTATAGGAGGGTAAGTTTGGTTAACCATATATTGGGTTAATTATTAACCATGGTTAAGTTAGGACACTTGTAATGATCAAAATGATGCATGCTTATGATCAAGCCACATAAATGGTGACTCCCCACCCTTAGGTCGGTTTTAATGAATGACAAGGCTTAGATGATAAGACTTGGTCTTATCTTGAGGTTTAGAGTAAGTTTTGGTTCCGTTAAATGCCAACCGTAAGTTGTTAAGCCATAAAACGTACTACCGGGTATCATAAAAATACGAAACTTACAGGAATGATGAGACTCATCATTATACTCCATCTAAAAATATAAAATGAGTGATAAGTCTCATTGGGTGCAAAAACGCTGCTTAAAGCTGGAAACACGGGTCAACAACGCGTAATTCGCGTAAAACGCAGAACTGAAAAACGTAAAATTCCAAAACTTGTGGAATTGTCATAAAATGGTAGAAATACATATTTCTAATGTTTATATGGTTTACTGGACATATCGGGATGTCCGAATGACGTTTTAACCCTAAAGTAGTTCTCGGACACGGTTTCGTGAAAACGGTTCTGAATGGATTCAACGTGCGCCGTCAGGACGACTTGTCGAGTTTATTTATCTTGTCATGATAGTAAAATAAAAAAAATATATTTACGATATGAATAGTGAAAATGAATAGTAAATGTGAATAGTAAATGTGAATAGTAAAAGTGAATAGTAAATTCTCGAAAATGAAAAATAACCTGAAAATGCGGGTGGTTACATCAGGAGTTATCTCTAAGCATTCTCATGTGGAGCTTAAGAACATTCCTCAACCGTGGAGAACCCTCTACATCATCATCACCAAATCAGTCTCTGGTCGTGACAGTGGCTATGAGCATCCCATGCTCATGGAACTACAAATCTTCTGGTCATTAATCAACAAAAAGGACATCGAAATCGAAGAACTGTTATGGGAAGACATGATGTCATTTCACAAGAAACTTGGCTCAAAGATTCCCTATGTCAGATACACAAAATTGTTGATCCAGAGAGCACTTGGACTTCATCCCGATATTCCACAAAGGCTCAATGACCCAGACAATCACGATATGTTGACTGAGCCTACCCTATCAGTCAGAATCAAGGAATCGTCTACAAAGAAACAGGGTGCTGTGTTACCTGATCACCTACTGACTAACGAAATCAAGAAGCTTGAAACGTACAAAAGGTATCGGGTAGCAGTAAGAGAAGGCAAAGTTGGTCATCTCGATGAAACGCCTTCTGGAACACCTACTCGGAGAACCAGAAGAGGAAGTGCTGGAAGTGTAGTAAGCACAGAGAGTCAAAGGAATGTCCCAAAGAGGAAACCTGCTCCTAAGAAGAAAGTTCCCTCTCAGTAAGTTGTTCCTATTCCTACACCTGAACCACCAAGAAAGCTACTGGACGAAAGCTCTGAAGATACACAATCAGACGAGGAGGTTCACTACTCTGAATCTGCAACCGAACCACCTCCCTCAGTAGCAAAACCTCCTAGTCCTCCAGCTGAACATGGAAAAGGGAAGACTCCTGTACTTGTGCCTTATGAAGAAAGCTCAGATGATGAAGAAGAGCAACTGGATACTTCATACAGGAAGAAGTTCAAAATCATTAGACTCCAACATGTTGCGAAGGAATTTGCAAAGGATCAAATGGGTGGCCTTGGAGGTTCAAGTGGTGCTGCCCACTCCAAACCATCTCCTGATGCGGTTAATCGACCCGATAACGGAGCTGGTGCCACCACTCTTCTACAACAACAACAACAACTTTTGGAGGATTCTATTGATTATGAGATTGAGGAACCAGCAAAAGAAAAGACTGAGGAAATACCTGATGATGAAACAAAGACTGATGACAAGGCCATGTCTAAGGAGGAAACTTCTGAACCCCCTAAGGACCCCAAGTCTCCTCATGTCTCCTCCTCATCAGATTTATCATCTCACTCCTCACCACCACCATCTAAAAGATCAACTAAATCAACATCCAAATCAGTGAAGAAGCCAACTCGATCTTGGATATCTCATGCTCATAAATGAATTGGGAATGCTGTCAAACAAGTCAGAAAGAAAGACATCCTCCACAGGAAGATGAATTTCTATGCTGATCAGATACAGTATATTCATGATGATCTCGACAAGATGCAAGATGAAAGGGAGTATGTCCAGAAGCTCATGAAAGATGATCTTCAAGGGAAAATGGACGAAATGATCAAAGGATACACTCACCAGTTCCTTATGGAGGTCGTTCCAAAACTGACAACGGAGATGTATAACAGACAACTATATCCAAATCTATTGCATCTAGCCAAACAAGCCATGAAATCAACTCCGATGAATTTAAGCATCAATCCAGTTGAATCTACAATCTTCTTAGATGATGAATTGGTGAACCGGCTAGTAGCGCAAATGTCGAATCGCTCTGCAACGTTTGCCTCACACGAAGCTAAACTGTTTGAAGCTCTATTGGAATACCATCTCAGGTCCTCATTCCGAGAAGAAGCTGTTAGGCCCAAACGTTCAAGAGATGATGAAAACAAAGATCAGGATAAGGATATAGAGCCAAAACGCACAAAGAATTCTGATGTATCATCCTCTATTCAGTACTCGATGCAACCTCCACCACAACGGACTCCTGCACAACAAAGGTCACCTCCTCGTTCTTCTACTGATAAACCTTAGGATTCTTCTGAATTACCACCCGAGACTCAGAAAACCGGTGATCACTTTGAGTATACGGGTGGTGACGATGAGGAAGTCCGTGAACCCCTACAACAACCCACCTCTCCCAAACAAGTTAAGAAACCAGAATCCTCATCTAGGCCGAAACAAAAGAAGAAGAAGGTGCCCATGGTTGACGTCGTATCATGGCTAGATGACGATAAAACAGAGGAATTTGAATGGTTCTCTACACTTGTTAACTCAACTCCCTACCCTGCTGAAGGTTAAGATCTGGTAGACGGTAATACATTGGATCATGCTAAGATTATGCAAGAAAAGTTCCATGTGAAGAAGATGACAAAATCCGAGTTGAGGCGAATCAAGAATGAAGCTTTTCAACTATGGAAAGATAGCTCAGAAAGTGCCATCGAGGTCGAATATCACCTTGAAAACATTGCTCGAGCTATGTCTAACAACATGGATTGGCTCAACCCAGAAGCAAACATCGACTTCACCAAACGGGACAACCCTCCATATTACACCGACTGGTCTAAACCTCTACCAAAAATTGGCCAACCAAATGAACCTAGGATTCCATTTAGATATTTCTTCAACAAAGACTTAGAATTTCTTCTACACGGTGGCGATGGATCAAGGAAATACGCTACATCTTTGACACTTCCATTCCCAGCAGCCATATACTCAAACTGCATAGCTATCGAGGAAAGAGCTAATCACTTGTTCTCCAACAAAGTGGAAGCATACGAACGAGATGCAATGTACGGGATTCATCATTGGCCGGAACGCCGACGAATCTACTACAGAAGCTGCCAGGTTCAGAAGTCTCAACATGCAGTATTCAGTACTAAGGATATCGTTGCCATCAAACACGTTGATCTTTCGACCAAATGGGACTACACTTTTCTCAAAAAGATTGTGGTCAAAAGGCAAGATGAACGGGATTATGCATTCTCTGAAGCTGACTTTGAGAATTTGTCTATCAACGACATTGAAGACATGTACCTTGCCAAAGTACAGGGTCGCATGAGACAATTTTCAACCGAAGTACAACGTGAATTCATCAAGTCATTGCTCATCTTCATCAGACGCATAGTCATCAAAGAACGTGTAGAAGATCTCCAGCTCGCAGTTGAAGCATATCAGACCCGTGTCAACTTCACTCCACCTCAGCTTGATCTTCCCGACATCAACCAGCTCTCACAATATACACTCATCAGCAAACCATTCGGCGTCGTTTACCGCAATGAACTTCAACGAAATTGCTTAATGGCGTGTAGTGATCTTCACAAGTTTGGGGATCATACTTTGAAGATGGTTAGGGACGGATTGGCTTATAGGTTGAAGAATATACGTCAAAAGATTGGGTCTCCTAAGCGATGGAATTCTCAGGATCGAAGGGATGTGAGGAGGATCATCAAAATGATTGATGAAGGGTTGTATAGAAGGGATCAGTTCAGAACATTGGAAAGCTTTGTTGGTGGTCGACCCAGGATTAACATCACCGGCTATCAACGCCCTGTTCACACTCCTGGAAACATCACTGGACTTCCTGGTACCCCTTGAACTGCTTCTTTCATTATAAATTTGGATGTGTGATTATATATGTCTATGGCTTGTGCACACATAACAGTGTACAACCCGTAATTGTCAAGAAAGGACCCTGTGGTACGCTTCAGTGCCACAATCCTTATAAAAGGAGCAAAAGCTTCTTACTTTTGAGTAAAACCTATCAAACCTTTCATTTTTCAAGGTTTTGCTCAAAAGGACAAGTACTTCCCCGTATGATTTTCAAAACCTCAACCGTTTATATCACTTGTTGAGGGGGAGTATTTGAATTAAAACTTTGTTCATAAATTGTTCATAGTGGTCATCTTTCCGCAACACTCGAAATGGTCATATTTATTCTCAACTTTTCAAAAATAACATTTTATATGCCATTTTTTAGGGGGAGAAAATTATGTGATAAGAAATATGTTATGTAAATGCAAATGAATCTTTGTGTAATAGACTTAACCAACGAATTGACGGTACTAAACTGTTAGTAACTCGAAAAGACTTGTCCGGGACGGGTAATAATTTCAAGCTAGTTCGCTAGTAATGTAAACGTGTCTCACAAAGGACTTGTCCAAGTAGAAAGTACCATTCGAGAAACTCTTGGTAGACATGAACTCTGACGTGTATGACAACCTTTCGAGGTTTGTCCACACCTTCAAGGTAGTTATTAGAGCTAGTTGTCACCTAAAAGCTGACAATGTAACTCTTTAACTATGCAACGTAACCGTGTCTCGCGGGGGATTGTCTATCTTGAGTTGATCAATTCAAAAGTGTGCGCTCTTCCCACACAGTGCAGATTTCCGTCAAAACTCTAAAGCACATGTGGAGGGGGAGTATTTCTGCTAAAAGATAAAACTCTCACAGTGGTTCAAACATGTGTTTCATTTACAAACCCTTTGAGAGATTTTCTTGAAAATTGGTTTTATGGCAACATAGGTTAGTCATGGAGTGATAAGGTGACTAAGGTTAGGAATAACCGTCCTATGATCCGCCAGAGCCGGAGGGATCTACCCAAGGACATCACAAATAGGTAGTACTTAGAAGTCCTTAGGTACGATTATAAAAAGGAGAAAATGAGAATCGGAGAAAGAAGGAGTTGAAGAATTAAAAAGAAATGCAAAGAAAAGGGTGAAAAGAAATAGCCCTCCAAATTATTCAACTTAGGGCAGACACCGGGTTCAATTCATATGCTACTGGTTGTCACTTAGTGACGCTGGTATTGAAGATTAAAAGTCGTCATGGACCCAGTGACGCATGCACTATACCTTCTTAGCCACTCAAGTTTCTCTCAAAAGAAGCTTGTTTCATTCTCACAGGGAACCCTACGTAAACTATTGGCTTTCTCTTAGAGATCGCTGGTATTGAAGAAGGAGACCCTCTCCCTAGTCTCCGCTCAGGAAAACCAAAATGCACTATTGAGTCTAGAGCCACGAGATTCATCAAAAGATCTCTTAGGTACACTTGACGTTTCATCACTCGATGTTCAACAATAAGAACATCAGTGGTACGTTATCGAGTCCTTCACAAATCTTAGCAATCTGTCGAGAACATTTATGAGAGGTTCACAACTGTGATCCTCAGTGATTGAATGGAAACTCCTGCCAGGGTCAATGATGAGTGTCTAAATACTCATCATTTTTGTACAATATAAACTGCAAAATCATCTGAAAACACTCAAAAATGCATCAAAATGATGAAAATATCACAAATCAGTGTTTTATGTGTTTTAAATGCAAAAAGATCAAAATCAGATGAAAAACGTATCAAGTTTTCAAAATTGGCAGTTTTAGTCCCCCAAGTTTCAAAAGTTGTCAAAAACAGTCCCTGGTATATCAAAATAAAGAAAAATGTCATTTAAGGTCCATGGGATTCAAAAGTTGTCAAAACAAACCCTTGAAATATAAAATTTTCAAAACTACAACTTTGGTCCCTCAAGTTTGAAAAATGTCATTTAAGGTCCATGGGATTCAAAAGTTGTCAAAACAAACCCTTGAAATATAAAATTTGCAAAACTACAACTTTGGTCCCTCAAGTTTGGAAATTGGCAAAATTGGCCCCTGGAAAATTGCAAAGTGGCAATTTTGGTCCTTATACTTTTTGAGAATGTCACTTTTAGTCCTTGGAAGAAACTTTGCAAGATTGGCAGTTCAAGTCCCTCAAATTCAGAGAATTGCACAAAGGTCCCTATCATTTAAACCCCTTTAAACCCCATTTGGACCCCTGCCTAATTTTGACCCCCTGTCATAATGAATTGTGAACCCTTTGGTTATTAATACTGCCGGTCAAATCCTTGGTCAAACTTACCAAGCGCGCCAAAGTCTTCACCCTCTCAACTGCTTCCTGCAACAAGCCAACTCCCATCCCCCCTCCTCAATTCCACTCCACCATGTCCCCCCACCTTCAACTAACTTCCAAGGGGCATTAATTGCATCTCCCTCCTCCTTACTCAACCACATTTGGCAGATAAGAATTTTTGGCGCCAAAATCCGTTTTAACGGCCATGATGAATCTAAGCAATCCAATGGTCAAGAATTTGGTGGGATTTGGTCAGAATAGAGAGAGAAATACTTTGGGTATAAGAAGGAAGCAAGAGAGGAAGCAAAAGGGAGTCTTGTAGTTTTATTTTTATCTTAAAATGTCGTTTTTAATTTAGCATCTTTAAATTAATGTAAAACCTGTTATGTTTTGTTAATTTTCATCAAACTCAAGTGTTGAAGAGTATTGAAACTCATTTTAAGCATTAATATCAGTTTATGTTTACAAGTGATCTTTATTGTCCACTGTTGAAAATCTCAATTTTTATCTCTTACAACCAAGCTTCAATAAGTTTATTTCTCAGTTTTAATAAGCTTACACAAGCTTATCATAGCTTTTTGTAAGCTTTAGTTCAAGTGTTTAGCAAGTTTGTAAATTAGTCAACAAAAGTCAAGTGGGGGCTAAAATTGGAAATGCAGTTGGAATTGGGTTGATGCAGTTGGAAATGGGTTGATTTAGATCCCAGTGGGTTGGTTTAAATAGGTTAGTTGTTCCTTGGGAGTTGTTTCAGGCCATTGTGGCTTAGGACCACTTGTAAGTCATTTTTAAAGTTTCATATGCATAATCTGTCTTTGTGTTTATAACTAGTTTTAATCTCTTTAAATAGTTGTATTTAGAGTATTTGAACTTATTTGGATCAGTATCATGGGTTAGTTTAGAGTTTAGATCAGTTTTGAGTCTTAATCAGTTAATAAAGGAGTGTTTGGTTTGCTGATATATCTGTTCTAAAGGCTTGCTAAGTAGATAACATTTGTTGGTTTAAGTTAGTGTAGCCTATTTGAGTACTTACCTGTCTTAGTTTGTACCTGCAATACACCTAAAGTCAAAATTCTAATCTATCTGTCTTATAAGCCTAACTGTTGTGATCTTGGCAAATCAAACTTTTGTTTTGTGTTCAAAAGTCATAAACAAAGCTTGCAGAGGGTCCATTTCAATCATTAACATCAAACTCAGTACTTAAAATCAGTGGCAAAGCTCAACAAAGTCAACTTTTCATTTTTGGTTCAAAAGTCAAATTATGAAAAACCTGTTATGAAGCCAACTGAAAGGATTTTTCATTGGTTCATTTCTAAGCCAATTTCAGTGCAATTTGTTGCTTTAAAAACTTCAACTGGTCCTCTTTCTTATAACCATTTTTGTAAAATTTTACAATTTATTTAAAAGCTCCAAACAAGCTCTTCTTTCAGGCCATAAGTGCCCTGCTCCACAGGCTCAGTTGATACTGAGTTTTCTCAGACTTTGTGCAAGGTTGCACAGGGCTCATCAGAGCTTCTAAAGGTCTGATTTTTGGTTTGCTTGATCTCAACCAGGTCTTTTCCAAGTTCTAATTTATAGTTTTCAGTTTGAGCTTATTTTACATCTTGTGCTTGTGTCCAAAGTTAGTCCCCAAAACTGTTTTAGCTTTGAAACTCATAAACATCAAATCTTTGTAGCTTGTGATTTAGTGGTTAAAAACAGTTAAGGATTGTTGCATTTGGTCATTTTTAGTAGTTTAGAACTTCTGTAATCAGTTGGTGCTAGTTGTGTCACTTTAGCTTATTCAAGTGCTTATTTCAATAAGCACTTGTAAAGCAGTTCCATTTTTCTACACACAAGTACCTGTTTTTCCAATTTTCCTAGCTTCCTAATATAATTTTAGACTTTTCCTAAAATTTTCAGATTTTTCTAAGTTGATTTGCTATTTTTCCTAATTTAAAGTAGTTTTTAAGCATTTTTAATTAGCTTTTAATACAAAAAATTAAGAAAAGCTTCAAAAAAATAATTTTTCATTTTTATTAAGTTAAGATAAATATAAAAAGTAAAAAAAGTAATTTTCCAGATTTTTCATAGTTTATTTTGTAATTTTTAGTAATTTAATTAGTTTTTAATAGTTTTTAATTCATAAAAAAATAGAAAAATAATCATAAAAATACAAAAATAGTTTTGAAAATTCTATTTTAATATTTTAGATTTTTCTAAGTCTTAATTTTATTTTTCTAGCTTTATTTCCTAATATCTTGTATTTTAGATTAATATTTAATAGTTAAAAATAGTTTTTAATTATAATAATTAATTAATTAGTTGTAAAAATAATTTTCTTTTTCTAAATATTTTCTTTTATCATTATGTTTGTAAAAATATCATTTTCATATTTTTAGGGTTAATATTGAGTAAGTTTCACTTTTTAATTTGTACGCTACGTAGTTTTTAATTTCAGTTTTGTAAAAACATAAAAACTAAAACATCATTTTAAATATAGTGATAGCGTTTATTTAATAGATTTTATCTTTTTAATTTCCTTTAATTTGCATTTAAGCCGTTTTAATTTGTTGGTTTTTTCTGTAGTCATAATCCTTTCACAATACCTTTTCTGTTCAAATTTCCCGATCACTTTACGTTTGATAATTCATCGCATAGCTCGCTGGGACATAACGACCCGGGGAGACTCTATACTCCTCAGATCTTCATTGAGTTCGTTCCTGAGCCGTTTTAAGCTTGTTACGGTCTGCCATTCACAAGTGGCAGGCTTGTGTGATAAAGCTTGACTGTTCTGGAGCGCATCAGTCAACATCAAACAGCCCTGACAGCAGGTCACTTCGGTAACTCCCCGTGGATTACGCTTAGTGTGTCTCAAACTGTCTACAGTCGTGACGTGATGCTTCGGTGTACCTCAGCGACTCATCTGAACTGTAGATGTACTTCGGTACATCGTGTTGTCTCACTTGTGGGACTCTAGTTCAGGAACGGCCTTTGTGAGAATTAGAGTTGTGTTTTCACACTATGCTGTCAACACTCTCGAAGTTCAAACTTGTAAGTGCCGGAATCCGCTTATTACTAACCGTTTTAAATGTTTTCTTCTTATGGAAGCTCCGGAGCGAGATGATCGTGCAGATTCTTCTCATGCTCAAGCCAACATCATCACTAATGGAAGTTCTATCCAAAAGCAACACAACAGTCAGAATGATTCTTCGTCAAATCAAAGAATCTACAAAGTTAAAGACTTAAAGAACTTCATCAGTACTGAATTCCAACGTCAAAGAGCGTGTGAGCATGTTGAAGAATGATGTGGAGACACTGTAGCGGCGAAGCAGACCTGAGGCAGACTTGATGCAGACAACAACATACTATCACTTTCATCACAAAGAACAATGATCAAAGAACAAAGTTAAAGATGACGTCAAAGCATAACTGTTCAAAGAAAACTATCTCTCTACACTGGGGAGATTGTTCGAATCAAGGCAATTCTTCTCACAAGAAAGAAGAATGTCAGAAGACGTCAAAGCTACTATTACATCAACGCCTTCACCGTTTTTCATCACCAACACTTGAGGAAGAGATTGTTGGAATCACTCCTAAACCTAAATCAAGTGTTAGTAATTCACATGTAATAGTTAGCTTAATTATGGCCTTTATGTTTGTTATTAGCCTTAAGCTTATGTAGAAGGCCCATGAGCTTAGGCCCAAGCCCATAAAGGAAAGGATGGGAACTAGGAGTGTTGCCCTAGCTTCCCTCATATATATACTATGTAATAACCCTCACTTGAGGGTTGGTTGTTCAATTCACTCTCTTTTACTATTGCTACGCCTAACCTTTCTTTAGTTTTATACGTATAGTGTTTGTGTGAGTTGTTCATCCGCCTCTATCTCTTCTCTATTCTTTCTATTGATGCTTGTGTTGTAAAACTAGTGACCTAACACTCATACTGCAAGGTTCATGCTGTAAAAACTAAAAAAAAATGAAAGGTTTTTCATGTTTGTTGATAGGGATTATCCTTTATCAAAGAATGTGGCAAGACAAATGCTGGAAGCTAAACTCACTTCAAGAGGAACAAAGGAGACACATCCTATAATTGATCCACTGTTTCAAAAGATAGAGAAGATTGCAGACATATAAGGGCCTTTAGCAATTAAGGCTAAACCTCAGTCTATATAATTGTAAATGTTGGAACCACTGCCAGAGGTAATTAAAACACTGCTAGAAGATTTAATCCATTGCTGATGTTAAACAGCGGCTAGTAGTAAAGTATAACGGTTAGGCGCAAAAATTTGGAAACCAAGAAATGGATGCAAAAAGGTCAGATGATACTTTAACAGTAAGGGGCATAATGTTATGTTAATGTCTTCGATTGTTCATTCTTGTTATTTTCGCAATCTCATTTTAAATTAAAATCACATAGATTGGAAAGGATACCCTGGATATGATGAAAAGACAGAAGATTCAAGACCATCCAACTATTGAAGACAAGAAAAAAGGTGAGTAAATAAAATGTATTTAACTCCTACTTACTAGGAAACTTTATTGAATAAAGTATGTTACTAGAAAAGCACGTATGATATAACACTAAGTACTTGGAAATTAGATACATTATAACACTAAGTACTTACTAGGGGCATATAGTACTCTTAGTTACTAGGAGATCACATACGATATAACACTTAGTACTTCGCATATCTCACAGTGCTTATAGCGGCAACGTACCCTCAAGCTTATGAATAAAGAAATTCTTGTTTCGAGCACTCAGCTCCAGTTCGCCTGCCAAGATATTCATTTGCATCACTTTGTGTTCACTAAGGGCTTGCTCCTGCTTCAGAAACTCAACAGTTTTTTGTGGCACCTTCTTTCGCACAGTTGCCATCTCTTGAATAACGGCATCCCTCTTGAATAACGGCATCCCTTTCACGATTAAGTCTAGCCAATTCTTGAGTTAGGATGTTCACCTTTCTTTCCAATTAAACATCTTCGATTGCAGCGGTACGGCAGTAGTAAATCATCATGTCTGTCCAGTTGTTAGTGTTAGCAGCAGCTCTTATCTCATCACATTTAGGCAGACCTGACATTGTTTTTGCTTACTTATTTATGGAATGATGTTTTGTGAAAATATACTTGCAAGTTTGCTCTTAAATAGACAAATTGAAAGGTAAATAAATAGTCACATGCATACCATTGACGTTACACTATATGCCTGACTCCTATATGTTTTTATAGAAAAGAACAAAAAATATGCACATGTTCAACAGTTGATTGTATAACATTGTCACTAAGTAACATCCAAAAAACAAGAAAAAAATGGTGCCTCAATAATGAAGAACATTCTCACAAAGTAACATAAAAAAAACAAATAAAAGCAAGCCACTCCTGTAGCTATTATTATTCAAGTAACAAACATTGAAAATCCTAGATGACTGATAAGTTGTGCTTCCATTGTGTTAAAGTTTAAATTGAAATAACAACTATAAATCGTCCAAATGAACAACATTTTCAGTCACAGGTTGTGATTGAATGTTGTTAGGAACGTTGTTTTCAGGAGTAGACGATTCACATTTCCATACGAAATCGTTGTTTGACTGAGCAGTTGCTTCTCCCTGTTCGACCTCTACACGCGTCCTCTACCCTCCGTGTCGTTCTTGTTCCACTGCTTCTTCGTTAGTTGTAGGGGTGCACGATTGTGAGTTTCTTTTACGTTTCTGAGAGGTGACATTAGTTCAAACAACCATATCAGTAATTACATACAAAATTATATACATTGAAATAAAATATAGAAACACACTTGCCTTGCTTTTCATCAACGGTTCAGTACATGATTGTCTTGTGTGTCCTGCCTTTCCACACCTGCCACAGGTTTTGCTTTCTGGCTCTTCCCCCTGTGATCAGATACGTGTTTTTTCTTTGGGTCTTCCAGGTTGCCGCTTATCCATAGCAGGTGGTTTTACGGTTTGCAAGTCATCAAGAGTAAACCACAAGGATACATCTTTTAGAGGATAAACCCTTGCTTCTTATGTATTTTTTAGTGACGTTTTCTTAAACCAATCCATCGCCCAACTGCTAGTGTCAGTCATCCCTTCAACTCTAGACACAGCACAAACATGACCATAAGGTAGACCAGATAGCTGCCATTTGCGGCAAGTGCATTCTCTGTTGTCAAAGTCAACAATATGAACATGTTTCGGATCAGTAACTTGGTAAATCTTGTGCATCTCAATTCCGTTAACACCCCAATTAGCACTCTTTGCCATTCTATTGTTTACTTTTGCATTTGCCCATTCGGTAAGTTGATCCGTTGGAGCATCTGAAATAAAAAAATAATAATACATTTTCGAGCGATGTGCCAAATATGTAATAAACCAATTATAATAGACAGTTTTTTTAAGTTACCTTTGTATTTTTCTCGACGTTCAAAATACCATTTTTGTAGAAGCCTTCGGTAGTACTCCATTAGCTGGGTTATTGGAACCTTCCTAACATCTTTGGTTACAGAGTTTACTGATTCAGCACTATTTGAGGTCATGTAATTGTACCTGTTTGCAGGGCAGTAAGCACGCGACCATTTATCAAATCCAGCTTCATCTTTTAGTTTTTTATACACATCAGGTTTTAATGATTGAATATCAGAAATTGAAGCATCAAACTCCTGCTCTGTGTAAGCTTTGCATGTCCTCCAATATATAGCCTTCCACTTTCTAGTTTTCAAATTGCAGTTCAACATTAAATGACGACAACAAAAACCATGAAACGTGTTGGGAAAAACGGTACTACATGCATGTGCAATTGTCGGATGTCTGTCAGAGATGATGGCCAAATCTTTTACTTCACCAATGCATTCTTTAAGTTTGATCAAAAACCAGGTCCATGATTCATTGGTCTCACCTTGAGAAACACCAGTTGCAATAGGTATAATCTGGTTGTTGCCGTCCATCCCAACAACAACCAGATTCGTACCAAGGTATCTCCCTTTAAGATGTGCGGCATCAATGATTAGCAATGGTCGCATAAAATGTAAGAAGCTCCAAATCTATTTTAAATCAATCAGAGATTGCTTAATTAATAATATTTGCATAATAATAAAGGTATTAATTATAAATAAAAGATAATAGAATTTATGAAAAACTTACAGCAACACCAAAATCAATGAATACCATCTTAAACCGATCTGTCTCATCTGTCTCAATGTGTGTTATTGTCCCCTCATTTTGCAACTTTAAGTTATAGCAGTAATACGGCAACTGCTCAAAAGACTCCCTAGGACAACCGTTCAACAACTGTAATGCAATGGTTTTCCCACCCCAAGCTCGGTAGTAAGAAATGTCTACTTTCCAATCAACATTAAAATCTTTTTTTATGTCCGCACCCATATAGACCCTTTTGCAATTCCTCAATTTATCAACAAGTATGTGACCCACTAATTTTCGGGTAGCATTTCGATGATTAGGATGAATTTTTGTTCTGGAACATGTATGACAGTCGTTAATGGAAGTAACATAGAAGTATCGGTTAACAACACTTTTTCGTGTGTTAATGTACCAGTTGCAACCTTCTACAAAACAAGCTACATTGTACCTTTTCTTACATGAGTTAGTAACTTTATACTCAAACATATCAACCAACGCTTTTATTCCTATTGCATAAATGCATCCTTGCTTATCATCAAACCGACTACCCACCTTTAATTTAGATACTACAGGGTGTTTATGGTTACTTAGCTTTTTAATTATGGGATCAGCTGAACTGGGTGGATCAGGGATATTTAGAAATGTAGTTTTCTGCCAACTAGGCTGCACATCTACGTTAACGTTTGCGCCTGCACCCTCGTTATTATGATCTTCAACTTTTGGTGTTTGAAAATCAGATTCTTGAGGCAACAAAGTAACATTAAGATCAATATCAAGAGTCTTAGAAGAAGTAGACGGCTTTACCTCGGAAGATTTCTCAATAAGTTTGATGTATAGTGTCTGGATCACGTTCTGCTTACAGCATATTTCATGAACAAAGAAAGAAACATCATCATCGTCACTCACATCAATTTTGGTTGAAGCGGACATGTAGTATAAACTGATGATCTTATCTTTAATCTGATATTTGTTAGTGAGATAGGTAATCAGATGTAGGTAGGTGATGTTAACTGGAAGTAAAACTCCATGAATTGATCTCTCAAAATCCAAATAAACTTTGAATTTTGGGGAATTAGCCGAAGTCATTTTTATGGGATTTGTGTTCTGGGATTTGTGTTCTGGGATTGTACCAAACAATAAACCCAAAAAAAATTCGCTGAAAAGAGGACCTTTTAGTCGCTCAATATAAAATTCGCTTAAACTTTTCCCTCCACATTCACAAAGTATATTTCCCGCCAAATTTGATGTCACTCTACTAGAAAAGCGTCAAGTTTACTCATTGGGTGAAATAAAACAATGGCTCCCTCCTCTGCCTCTACTTCCAGATCCAATCGAAAGCCCTTGGAATACTACATCAATGCTACACACTGCGAATGTCCAAAACCATTACCGGTGGAAGTACAAACCTCTTGGACCCGGACTCATCCGGGTAGAAGATTCAAGGCCTGTCCAATTTATGTAATATTATTATGCATTATACTTATTTTATTTGTTAGGTTGAATATGTGAATTTAACAAATCTTATTTTTAGGACAAAGAGACCAAATGTAACTTCTATGGGTTCCTAGACCCGGAACTACCAAGTCAGTATTACAAAGATTTGTTTTACAAGGAACATGAGGAAAAGAAACATTTAATGAAGACGGGAAAGCGTTCAGTCTCGGATGAAGTTATTGAGGTTTCAAACAATGATATCATGAAAATGTTGGATGAGTTGACTTTTATCAAGTCAAGAGTGCAAGTTCATGACAAAGTTGTGTTGGTTTTCAGTTTGATTGTTCTCTTCAGTGCTGTAGTTTGGTTATGGTAATCTGTTTAGCAATAAGTGTTATGTAATATGTATGTTATAGTCTTTTAGCAATAAGATTGTTTGTAGTCGTTTTTTCAAATGAAATGGATGTTTGTAAAAAACAAACATTTTAGCAATTTACACAAAATGTTTGTTGCAAATCAACAGTATCACAACACGTATATACAGAAACAAGGGCTTAAAGAAAGCCTACATGGGTGTTAGGAATATACCAAGTTGCACTACACAGACATGCATAAGAAGTTGTCTTTTGATGTCCTACACAGACATACAGTTTGTGGTTACATTTGGTTGAACAACAAAAGTCTAAACCCACATACAAGCCATACCCAAATAGATGAAATGCATCTTTATTCATCACTTGTATGAACAGCCACCTTATACTTCCAAAATTACTCCACCATATGCGCTCGATACGCCAAAGCAACTTGAAGAGGGTCATCAACCTTCATACTTAAGTTGTTACCCAGCCTGTACAAAAAAATACATACCCAAACTCCACAATCACCGTATGCATTGGCTTGTATAGGAACATCATCCGCAACTCGAAATGTGATCTTATAATCAGAAACAGATATTGATTTGGCTTGAAGAACTTTACACAAGTTTAGATATTGTCGTAGCATTCTCTCAAAAGTGACCCTCCATTTTAAATTCTTTTCTCTCGTCTCAGGTTGTGGCGTACCTAGTGAGTCATAAATTGTTATAACTCCGGTACGAATTTGTAACTCGGCGAGAATCCAGTGGCAGTCGGGTACGTTCACACTAAAGTATACCTAAATGTGAACAAATAAACCTTGTCATAATTCATCACATTTTGAGCATGTCTATATTTACCCAAGTATCTAGAAGAAAGTATGGTCTTTATATACAAACCTTCTCGACACTAGACCATGGCAATGGATAGCGTTGACCAGTGGCGTAGTAGGCACGCATAGACCCATCAAGGATAGAAGAAGAGAAAAATGGTCCAGCCATAGCCCAATCGGCATTGCCCGGCCTGAACTGCCACATTAGATCAACCCAAAGATCCAGATGCTGCAAATTTTTTTTATAAGCAACATACCGTTAACCTAATTCAAATAAAAATTAATTTTTTTATGGAAATTAAATATCTGTTAAGTACCTCATCTCCAAGCCATCCTTTTTTATTGCCTCTTCCATAACCCAACAAAGCCAACCACAATGTTCGATGAACAACGATGTCGCCAAGACCCCAAGGAAATTTATGCGATGACTTAAATTTTTTTTTATAAAGGTAGCCATACACGCTGGTTTAGTAATCTTGTTGATATCGCAACCTTCAGGACGTGACAGATCCTGAAAAATTTTAAAAACCAGATTAATGTATATGTCTTTAAGATGTCTGATTGTAAATGTAGATCTGCTATACCTCTACCCATGTTTCCAACTGATTATCTTCACCACATGGGGGATTAATATCTTTTCTCAGTCTTTTGGAATGTCGTTTTGGCAACTGTGGAGTCGTGGGAGGGAGGTTCACGTATGGGTCCTGCAAACACTTGCCTACCTGCTTTGTCCTTTTTGAGTCAACATCTTCTTTCAAAACAGGAGTACTCTCTTGGGTAACTTTGGCATTACTCTCTTTGGTAACTTTGGCCTTTCTAGTTTTCTTTATTGCTAGGCCATTATAAGGTGACTGCCTGAACTTACTTGCATTTCTCTTCCTTTTAGCACGCATGAAAACATCCTATACAAAAAAAAATTCATCATTGAAATAACATCAAACTTTTGAAGTACATGTGGTAACTTTAATAAATAATGTAGCTGTACCTCAGAAGCTGTAGTCAAAGGCTTATTGGCTTGTCCTTCAGAATTATGAAACATGGCATGTCTTGCCTTCACAGCATCATTATCAATTTTGTCTAATACCGCCTTGGTTGACAACTCATTTGCAACCAGTAACTCAACCCCGCTTACTTTCTCATTAACGTGGCCATCAACATTGTATGCTTCATTATGAATAACCATCTCTCCAAGATGATTCATATGCTCATCCCCCATCCATGACATTTGTGACACTGCTTCACTTACTTTCTGACCATCATGAGAATCTATAATGTTATTTTGATTACCTTGAACCCCCTCTATAGATTTCTCAGAAACATTTAACACTGCCTCACGATCATGAGAGTGTTCATCAGAAGCATTGCAATCAACAATTTCATTTTCATTAACTTGAACACCCTCTATAGATTTATCATCCACATTTAGAACTACTTCACCTACTTTCTCACGATCATGAGAGTGTTGATCAGCAGCATTGCAATCAACAATGTCATTTTCATTACCGTGAACGCCCTTTACAGATTTATCATCAACATTAAACACACCTTCATGAGCATGTATTTCATGTGCTTGAGCCGCCTCTCCGGGTTTATCATTGATGAGTGCTTATTCACTCATCGTTTTTACCCACCAAAGACCACAAAAACGACTAAAAACACCCAAATATGATCTAAATATGTTAAAAATATCCTCGGAGTGTGTTTTGTGTCTTGCAGGTACAAAAGGATTGAAAACAGAGCGAAAACGAGCCGAAATCAGAAAAAGTGCTTTGCGAATGGAGCCGAGAGTGGATTTTCTACATTTCTGAAGCCCGAGACGCGTTTTGAGAGTGATCAGGGGAAAAACAACCTAAAACCTATCCCGAACCCAAAAATTCCATTTTTACCTTTTCCCGATACCGATAATGTCCAAAATACCTTTTAATCCAAAATCCTATTTTTACTTTAAAAACCATTTTATAAAAATTCAGTTTTTCTTAAAACCAATTTTTAAGTTCAAAAAAAAAAAAAAAAAAAAAAAAAAAAAAAAAAAAAAAAAAAAACTTACACTATTATTTTAAATCTTTTTACAAATACTAAATCTTAAAAAAAAAAAAAAAAAAAAAAAAACCCTAACCCCCCATCACCACTTTCCCTCCCATCTCACTGACACACTCAATCCCAGAACACGCTTCCTCCTCCATCCTTTTTACCCGCCAGCTTATCCCAATTCCCAAAGGCACCAAAAAGTCTCCAACGGCTCAGATTAACTCCAAGATTGTACCTAACTATCTGATGGTTGAGATTGGCTCAAAACAAGCACAGGTTGGGTTTTGTTTGCTTTATCTCACAGAAGAAGCACAAGTAGAAAAGAAGAGAGAAGACAGAAGTTTTCTTGGTATAAATAGGAGATTAGTGTATTTGTATCAAATTCTCTAGAATTCTTAGTTCTAGTCCCTTTTAATTATTGTCATTTACTTTTCTGTAAACTTTAATTTTCATTGCAATTTAATTTCAAGCCAATTTAAATTTCCAGTTTTGAATTTTTCTATGAATCTGCTGTCATTGAATCTGTAAAGAATGTGTGTTTAAGTGTTTGCGTAATCTGTTTTTAAGCTCATGTTAGCTTGTTTTTAAGTTCACCAACCTGTTTTCTATTATGTCCCCATAGCAGCAGCACTTCTGCTGTTCATGAGCCATTTTCACAGCTTATTTGATTTCAAAAACTTGTAAAAATTGTTTTTCTTAAAGCTTTGTAGCCCCAATTCAAAGTGTTTGTAGCTTATTTGCAGTTGGAATTATGTTAGCTTGGTTAGTATTAATCTTGAAACTTCCCTTTTTGCAACTGTTGTGGTTCTGCATCAAAAGAAAAATGGTCCAAATCAAGCTATCAAAAGCTTCATTTTAAGCTGTTCTGGGCTTATTTGTCCCTACCAACCAGATTTTCTATATTTTTGTTATGTTAACTTGACATTGTGTGCAGCTTTTCTTACTTGGAAAATCCTTTGGTGGCTTAAAATTAAGCTACAACAGGCCCTTAGGCTGCTTTTTCAGTCTGCACTGCAGCAAACCACCACAGGTCATCCCTTTCATTTTAGCTTATCAGTTAGTTGTTTTAGCTTATCTAGGTTCTATAAAAGCTTTTCAGAAATAGTAGATTAGTTTTAGACTTGAGTTTATTTTAGTTCTTAAGTGCTTATTCAGTCCCTTTAGCAGCCCTTTATCTCTTTTTTAGCTTAGATTTAGGAGGTTTAAAATTAGATTTAGGATTAGTTTTAATAGAAATTAGTAATTAGGTGTTAGAATAGGTGATACCTAAGCTTATTTTGTAAATTGGAACCATTCTAGTTGCTCATTTTTATGTCCATTTGCCACTGTTACAGCAACAGCAAACAGCAGCACAGTAGCAGTGTTTCCCATTTTCTTTTAGTGCTTATTAGTTTTAGATTTAGCTTAACTAGGTTTTTATTTGCTTTATAGTTTAATTAGTATAGGTTTGATGCAATCTTAGCTTATTTCATACTTATTGTCCCCTTTAGATTAGCTTGTTTCCATTTTTTTTTAAGTTTAGGACTCCCCTAGATAGCTTCTTTGCCAACTGATCTTTCCTCTTTTTTTTTATTGCTTATTGGTAGCTTAGTTGAACTTGTAGTAGCTTGTTTTTTTCAGCCACTGTCCCAAACAGCCCCTTAATTGCTGCTGCTGTACCAAGCTGTTTACGGCTTAAATTGAGTTTTTCCAAGTTTTATTTTTCTTCTGTTAAAAGTCTTAAATTAGTTCTAAAGTTAGTTTTGCATAAGAAAAAAATTGAAAAGAAAACTGTTTTGCAAAAATGCCCAAGTCCAGTTTCGAACCTGGGTCTGCAGCAATTTCCCACGACCAACAACACAACCATCTTACCATCTGTGCTCCTCCTATGTTGTGTGATAACATTGCATCAGTATTTCTTTTAACCTTTATTTTCTTTATATACCCTAATATCTACTTTGCTTATTAACTGATTTTCTAATACAGCTTTTTCAGATTTGAAATTTTTCTTAGGTTAGTATTATCATAAAGAAGTTTTCATAAAATTTTCATATTTTTCTAAAATGTTTTAGTATTTTTAATAATTAATTTCTTAGTATTTAGTTTTTAATTCGTAATAAATAATTTATAAGTCGAAAAAAATACCCGGTCTTTGTCTAAAATTATTTTTAGTCGTCTAGAATGTAGGAAAATTAGTTTTGCACTCGTAGGACTTAAATTGCATATTTTTCACTTTCGGGGCTCGGTGCGTTCTCGGTTTTTCTCGTTTTTGCATTTTAGCACCCTAGGATGTAGTTTAGCGTCGTTTTATTTTTTCTTAGGCCTAGTAGTAGTTTATTTAGTGTTTACATTGTTTTTCTTGCTCTTTTTCATTCCCGTTCTTTAATTTGTAGATTAGCGTAATCAAAACCCAAATTCGTTAAACCAATTCAAGTCCTAATCACGAAACTCAACGACACCGTCAATTTCACACCTCGTTGGGAAACGACCCGGGGAAATCACTTTCCCGGTATCACTTTTATCACACTCATGAGGTTTGGCACGTTAACCCTTTTCCTAAAAGGTTGATTTGTCGGATTTCACGTTTAATTTGATATATTGATAGTGTTTATTTTCACCACTCACAACAGAGGAATCAAATTTTGGCGCCGCTGCCGGGGAGGTGTGTTGCGACAATATCGTGAAGTTTTTGCGATTAGTGACTTGAAGAACCTTCCTCGTGAAGTTAGTGCTTTTGAAAAATACAAAAATACAAAAATATTTTTCTTTTCTTTGTATATATGTAAAAGATAAAAAATACAAAAAGATTTTGCTTGTTGTTTTTAAATAAAATAGAACACACAATCAATATAACACTTCTCAACTTGAGTGTTATCATAATAAGTTCCCAAACCAAAGATTCAAAACTTGCCTTTGTGTCACTTGCGTGAATACACTTGTGATTATTGGTTTAAGTTCTTTGTGTTTTTGCTTCGGTCTCGTTTTGATTGATTGTGTTTTTGTGCATGTGCACTCGTTTTCTTCATAAAACCCCAAAAATAATCGTCTTTATCCTCTGACCCGATGATTCTTTCCTTTTATCCCTCTTTTCCGTATAATTCTTCGTGATGTCTTCGTCTTACCAATTTGGTTGTGAATGGTGTGGGGGACCTCAAAATGGTGGAAATTGCCCCGGTTGTGGCATTGTGAATTCGGGAAATGGGTTTGTCTATGACCAAAATCCCTACAATGAAACAACTAATTTCCTCAACCAACCCTCGTACCATGAGACGGAAATATACTCTTGTGAGTACTGTGGAGGTCCTCACCAAGGTTTTGAATGTCAAGCTCAATTTAACAAACCAACCTTTGGTTATGACCCTTATCCATACAATTCACCGAATCCGTCACAACAATCGTATGGTTGTGAGTACTGTGGAGGTCCGCACTATAATGCTGATTGTCAAACAAGGAATCCGCTTGTCTATGAGCATGATCCTTGTAACAATTATGACTACTCTTATCATGACCAACCTCTACAGTACCAAACTATTCAAACACAACCTCCGCAAATTCTTCAAGAACTTCTACAAAATTGTCTCGATCTACTCAAAGATTTAAAAGAAGAGTCTCGTCAGAAAACGTACGGTGAATTACTCGCTGAAGAACAAGTCGCTAAAGTAAGTTCCCAATATTGGAAACCTCTCGTTTACGACTATGATGACGATTATGATGAGGAATATATGCTTCCGAGTGGTAATCCCACTCCCATTAAGGAAGTTCAAGAAGGAAAGAGCATGGGAGAATTGTTGGCGGAGGAGAATGCTAGGAGTCTACTTGCCATCTATGACAACAAGAAGGATGAAAACCCAGAAGGAAAAAGTTTGGAAGAATTGTTAGCGGAGGAGAATATGAAATGTTTAAACGAAAGTATTCTTCCATTTCTTCCTCAATCTATTGACATCCCATCTATCCTTCCTACTATTGTTGATTCTGGGGACTCTCTCATAATGGGGGACAAGCCTCTTAGCACTATTCCGGAAACGGAATCGTCTAGTGTTGAGAGCCTTGACCCAATCCCAAGTGAGTCTGAGGATGTATCTGACAGTGATTGCGATTCGCTTTTATGTGATTCTCTTGACATCTCCGAGGTTACTTCCGGGATTTTCTCAAATCCAATTTTCGAGTTCAAAGACGACTATACCTTTTGTGAAGTTAATCCTCTTTTTGACAAAGATTTTGAGTCCGATTCAGAGACCACAACGGAAGTGGTGGATATTGCTAGCTCTCAGAGCACACCACTTGTCACATCTCTGTGTTCCGACTTTTCTCTCCCATCATGTGATGTTATGCAAGAGGAAGAAAGTGATGAATCCGACACTGAGGATATTATGGAGATTGATTTCGAAATGGAGCCCGAGATGAATGAATCAATTAAAGTGGTTGAAGACGATATTCTTGATAAGCCGCCAAGTGATTCTGATATGGAAGAAATCGACTTATTTCTTGATGATCCAATACCGCCGGGTATTGAGAGTGACGGGTGCGACTCTGAACAAGATGTCCTTTTTCTTGAAAGCTTGCTTAATGATGATTCTCCTTCCTCTGTTGAGTCGACCCTCACTTATCCCGTTGAGCCCACATGTGAAGACAAGATTTTCAACCCCGGGATATTCATCATAGATGAACTTCATGTTACAAAAGTTGTCCTAAATAAGGATCCTCCGATGGATGCCTTCACTACTGAGCTTTTAAGTCTGATGCCTAACCATGAGCTCCCGTCTTCTTTGGAATCTTCTCTTTTCTATCCATCATCTTTTCGTCCACCCTCAAAACCACCGGATGATGGATCATTCTTTCATGATATGCCTTATCCACCTATTTTCTTTCCCTCCCAACCCACCCAGTCTCATTCCTTCGAGAATGAGGACACCATCTTTGATCCGGGTATACCTTCCGCTTGTTTCCCCAAGGACAAATGAATTCGGGGTCGAGTCAAGCTAGCGACTCGGTTAACAAAAACAGTAGCATTTCATGGGGGACCACCCATGTTTCTGACTTCTTTCTATTTTCTAACAACTAAGTGTGGGGGGAAACCTCCACAGTGTTTGCTTCTTGTGTGTTTGCTCATGTTTTCAGGAATCCCTTTGATCGTGATGATTGATGCGCCTGTTTTCAATCCAGCCGCCCAATATCCGATCAATTTTACTAACGTTTATCTGGGGATATATTTTCAAAAATCCTTTTTGTGTAAAATAACAGATTTCGTCCACACACTTGGTTAGTGGGTATCGGCTTCGGTCGGGACTTTGAATATTGAGGGAAATATTCAATTCTAAGTGTGGGGGGGAATTCTGTCGAATTTTGTCATATTTGTACCCTTTAGTCCCTAGTACCCCCGTTTTGACCAAAATTTAAAAAAATTTTGCATAAAAAAGAAGTGCTTTGCACGAAAATAAAGCGTTAATGCTTCGGTGTTAATAGTAGTTTAGTCTTGATTAGGTTAGAACAAAGGGAATCCCGACTCTGCTAGAGTGTTGATCTAGCTGCTCTCTTAACATTTAGGCTAAGTTTTTACGAGTTGTGTAAATGAAAATGCTAAGCGTGGAGTAGTTGATTCTCTTTAAAGCTTATATAAGTAATCTATGGCTTTTTCTCCCAGTAGCTCCTAATTGAACCTAAAATACGTGCTTGTTGTCAAACTTTTGAACATTTAAATCGTCTTGTTACAATAAAAAGTTTTTAAGCAAAATTGATATAGAGCTCAAGTTCAACTTTTATTTAAATTTTTGGAAAAGCATACTTTCTTAAAATCAGAATAATATTGCAAAATGAAAGTGAGTAATATTGCTTGAATGATGCAAAAATAAATCGCAAGTGATAGTCAAAAATGAAAAAAAAAAAAAAAAAAAAAAAAAAAGGTGAAAAAGTGAAGAAAAAAAAGTTGAAAAATGAAAAATGAAAAAAAAAGAGTTGCGTGAATAAAAGTACTATGTTACTTATGAATAAATGTGCGGAACTTGCTTTTTCTTAAATTTAAATCGGAAGTTGAGCTAGGATTCGTCAAGGTTGTTTTAAAATTTGACGGTGATTTGGAAATTCTTGAAGTCAAAGACCCCGAAAGCTCCGATACTATTCTCAAGGGTGAAAACATAGCCTCCTTAAATGGACAAGCTGAGAAGAAATTCGCAACATGGAGTGATCTCACCTTTGAATCTCGAATTTCTAAATTATCATCGGTTGTTGTCCATTTAGGTTTAGTTTTAACTTAACGGTAGCCTCGTAAATCTTTGGAATCGAATTCCCGCTAATTCCGATACTATTCTCTATGGGGTGTCAAAAGCCTGGTCACTTAAAACTTATGTTTTGGGATGTGCCGAGAAGAAAGCCGCTACATGGAAGAGGCCCTTTCGATCCTTAGACTTTCGTAGTTTCCGGGAAGTTAAGATTTGAGTTAAGTGGATAACAACCATAACAAGGTCGGTTTCAATGGTCAAACTTTTGAAAATGAGCACACGAACTTAAACTGTATAAATTGCGGGAGTAAAAAAGTTAAATCTCGACTTACATAGATTATTTGTATAAGTAGTGTTAGCATTTTACAAAAACATTTGAACAATAAGTTTAGACTTAGTATGAGAGTATAAAAAAGAGGATGACGATTACAATTCCCTGGAGACACCCATTTTGTGTGAATCCCGTTCCATGATACCAATTTTTGTTAATCAAGCATGTTGTTTACTTTCAGTCAAGTTTAAATTTATCGCATCAAATAAAAAAGTCGAAACAGGGTATTCTTGGTAATCTTGATTCAGTCATTACTTCATATGATTGATTGCTAGGGACTAGCAATTGCCTAGTGTGGGGGGATTTGATGAGTGCTTATTCACTCATCGTTTTTACCCACCAAAGACCACAAAAACGACTAAAAACACCCAAATATGATCTAAATATGTTAAAAATATCCTCGGAGTGTGTTTTGTGTCTTGCAGGTACAAAAGGATTGAAAACAGAGCGAAAACGAGCCGAAATCAGAAAAAGTGCTTTGCGAACGGAGCCGGGAGTGGATTTTCTACATTTCTGAAGCCCGAGACGCGTTTTGAGAGTGATCAGGGGAAAAACAACCTAAAACCTATCCCGAACCCAAAAATTCCATTTTTACCTTTTCCCGATACCGATAATGTCCAAAATACCTTTTAATCCAAAATCCTATTTTTACTTTAAAAACCATTTTATAAAAATTCAATTTTTCTTAAAACCAATTTTTAAGTTCAAAAAAAAAAAAAAAAAAAAAAAAAAAAAAACTTACACTATTATTTTAAATCTTTTTACAAATACTAAATCTTAAAAAAAAAAAAAAAAAAAACCTAACCCCCCATCACCACTTTCCCTCCCATCTCACTGACACACTCAATCCCAGAACACGCTTCCTCCTCCATCCTTTTTACCCGCCAGCTTATCCCAATTCCCAAAGGCACCAAAAAGTCTCCAACGGCTCAGATTAACTCCAAGATTGTACCTAACTATCTGATGGTTGAGATTGGCTCAAAACAAGCACAAGTTGGGTTTTGTTTGCTTTATCTCACAGAAGAAGCACAAGTAGAAAAGAAGAGAGAAGACAGAAGTTTTCTTGGTATAAATAGGAGATTAGCGTATTTGTATCAAATTGTCTAGAATTCTTAGTTCTAGTCCCTTTTAATTATTGTCATTTACTTTTCTGTAAACTTTAATTTTCATTGCAATTTAATTTCAAGCCAATTTAAATTTCCAGTTTTGAATTTTTCTGTGAATCTGCTGTCATAGAATCTGTAGTGAATGTGTGTTTTAAGTGTTTGCGTAATCTGTTTTTAAGCTCATGTTAGCTTGTTTTTAAGTTCACCAACCTGTTTTCTGTTCTGTCCCCATAGCAGCAGCACTTCTGCTGTTCATGAGCCATTTTCACAGCTTATTTGATTTCAAAAACTTGTAAAAATTGTTTTTCTTAAAGCTTTGTAGCCCCAATTCAAAGTGTTTGTAGCTTATTTGCAGTTGGAATTATGTTAGCTTAGTTAGTATTAATCTTGAAAATTCCCTTTTTGCAACTGTTGTGGTTCTGCATCAAAAGAAAAATGGTCCAAATCAAGCTATCAAAAGCTTCATTTTAAGCTGTTCTGGGCTTATTTGTCCCTACCAACCAGATTATCTATATTTTTGTTATGTTAACTTGACATTTTGTGCAGCTTTTCTTACTTGGAAAATCCTTTGGTGGCTTAAAATTAAGCTACAACATGCCCTTAGGCTGCTTTTTCAGTCTGCACTGCAGCAAACCACCACAGGTCATCCCTTTCATTTTAGCTTATCAGTTAGTTGTTTTAGCTTATCTAGGTTCTATAAAAGCTTTTCAGAAATAGTAGATTAGTTTTAGACTTGAGTTTATTTTAGTTCTTAAGTGCTTATTCAGTCCCTTTAGCAGCCCTTTATCTCTTTTTTAGCTTAGATTTAGGAGGTTTAAAATTAGATTTAGGATTAGTTTTAATAGAAATTAGTAATTAGGTGTTAGAATAGGTGATACCTTAGCTTATTTTGTAAATTGGAACCATTCTAGTTGCTCATTTTTATGTCCATTTGCCACTGTTACAACAACAGCAAACAGCAGCACAGTAGCAGTGTTTCCCATTTTCTTTTAGTGCTTATTAGTTTTAGATTTAGCTTAACTAGATTTTTATTTGCTTTATAGTTTAATTAGTATAGGTTTGATGCAATCTTAGCTTATTTCATACTTATTGTCCCCTTTATGTTAGGAATTAGAAATTCCCAGTATTAAAGAGTCGGTCACCTCAAGTATATGTAATCGTTAGAAAGCTCGTAGTCGTAGTTATTTTAAGTTAAGTAGTATTTAGTTAAGTAACACCGTGGAGGACGGACGGGTCTTTACCCACTGTATGCCTGATCCACAGCCCAAAGTGTGGCGATTTGTGTAAGACTATAAATACTCTCTACCTCCCAAGGTAGAGAGTTGGAGCTCATAATAATAACTTTCACTTTCTCTCACTAAGTTCCCTAAACCTCTAACTTTCTCTCTCTAGAATTCCATCTTATTCGCCACCTTGTGTTATGGTTTGATGTGTATGTGAAAAGTTATATCTTACAATTGGTATCAAGAGCCATGGTTAGATCATATCTTGCACATCTTTGGATTTATAGTGGTTTTTAGGTGGTTTTTGAGTTTGAAAAAGTTTAGTGGTTTTTGCATCATTTGGTTGATTTCTTGTGTTAAAGTTTGAATTTTGTTGGTACTTTTATGTTTAGAATCATAAAAAGTGTTTAGGTTTTCATTTGGTAAGCTTGAATCATCTTGGTTGGGTTGTTTTTGGATTGAAAAGTGAAGGTTATTTGGTTTTTCAAGCTAGCGACTTAGCTCTCGGACTTGTTTTCTTGGTAGCGACTTACTTCATAGTTTTGTAGCGACTTACAGTTATAAAAGCTAGCGAGTTAGAGCTAGCGAGTTAAAGTACAAGTAGTGGAATCTCCACTACGGTTAGCGACTTGTGGTAGCGACTTAGTCTGTAGCGAGTTGCTCTTTAGCGACTTGCTTATCTAGCGACTTGTGTAGCGAATTACTGCACAAATTTGGCTAGCGACTTAGTCTGTAGCGAGTTACTACTTAGCGACTTGCTTTTCTGTTGGCGACTTGGGACTCTAGCGACTTAGACGTGTAGCGAGTTAAGGGTTAGCGACTTAGTGCACTAATTTCGAGCGATTTAGTGCATTATTTGGTAGCGAGTTAGCACTTTATCATCTAGCAACTTGAGTGATTGTTTACGGTTTTCTCTTGATTTAGTAAAATCCCGTGAAAGAATCTATTTCCCGGTTTAATCATAGAGTTATAAAATCCCGTATAATCTGTTAACATGTCTACCAACTTTCCCACTGTTCCCACTGTCATCTCCACTGTTGCCGAGGATGTTCAAGCAGCTGGCTCAGATACTCGTCCACCAATGCTTGATAGAACTGACTACGATTCTTGGGCTCAACGAATCAGATTGTATTGCCTTGGAAAGGAAAATGGTGTAAACATTCTCAAATCCATTGATGAAGGACCATATCGGGTTGAAACGACTAGAGACATACTTGATACTAATGAAGATGGTACTCCTGTCTACGGAATGGACAGACCTAAGATGTACAATGAGCTTGATAATGAGGAGAAAAAGAGATTCGATGCAGATATCAGGGCTTCAAACATTGTTCTTCAAGGTCTTCCTAAAGACATCTACAAGCTGATCAATCATAACACTGATGCAAAGGCTGTTTGGGATAACGTTAAGATGCTTCTCTCAGGTTCAGAATTAACTATGGAAGACAGGGAATCCCAACTCTATGATGAATTTGAGCACTTCAAGATGAAACCAGATGAGAGTGTCTATGAGTACTATGTGAGATTTCATAAGTTAGTGAATGACATGAGGAACATCAAGATGACTATGCCTAACATTCAGTTGAACTCAAAATTTGTGAACAACATGAATCCCGAATGGCACAAGTTTGTTACCGCTGTGAAGCTCACTAAAGGATTGAAGAACACAAACTATGAGCAACTCTATGCCTTCCTCCTTCAGAATGAAAGACATGCCATGTTTGAAAAATTGATTCTCAATCAGTTCAAAACTAACCCAGGAGAGACAAGCTCGTCTAATGATTCAACTGCCTTCTAATCAAACATTGGAATCACAACCAAACCATCACAAGTCATTCCCTTGGGTAATGGTAATCACAAACTCATCCCTGATCCTCAGTTCAAACAAGCTGATGCTGATGCACACGTGGGTAACATCATTAATCAACTTGCTCTTCTCATTAGTCAAAACATGAATTCTCTTCCACAAACCAACAACAACCTCAGAACTGCATCTAACCCACATAATCAAGCCACTATTAAAGATGGAAGGATCGTGGTGCAACCAGTTCAGGAAAGACAGTATGAACAGGGACGAGGTGGAGCTGGGAGAGGTTATGTTGGAAACCAGAATCGAGGAAGGAATGGTAACCCAGGTCAAGCTAAGCCAATCAAATGCTTTAACTGTGGTGGTGAGGGACACTTTGCAAGGAACTGCACATCTCCAAAGCGTCCACAAAATGCCGAATACTTCAGAGATAAGATGTTGCTGGCTCAAGCTCAGGACAATGGTGCTACTTTGAATGAAGAGGAACTGCTGTTTCTTGCTGAAGGCAATGCCAAGACCTATGATGCAGATGTAGATGAGCAGCCCATTCAGGAGATAGGTCACAATCATCAAAATGCCTTTCAAGTCGGTGACTGCGATGCTTACGACTCTGATGTGGATGATGGACCTACTGCACACACAATATTTATGGCTAGCATCTCTCCCATGGTGTCTCCCAAGGTCACTTCTTCACCACAAGCTGGCCCATCAAAGGACAAACTCATCTCTGAGTTATTAAAGCTATATGATGATGCTGATGTGCAACAGATGCATGACAAAGTACAACCAACCGAAACTTTTGAATCAAATATTGAAAATACGGGTAATATCAATATTGTCCCATATGATCAATACGTGAAACAAAGTGAAAGTGAAGTTGTACCTAGTGATGCATCTTCTGCAGTCAACAATGACTATGTCTTTGATGAATACACTGCATGTGCTCCTAATGATTCCATTATCTCTGAACTAAATGCCTATAAGGAACGTGTTGCCATTTATGAACAACGTGCAAAATTTGAGTTGACCACTCGTGAGCAGGAAATGGATGACCAAGTGCGTACAGTAATTAGAAAAAGTAATTTTAGAGAAGAAGTATTGAAACAAGAATTAAATTCTTTGCAAGAAAAACTTTCTAAAACAGCTAAGCAAAAACAAGAACTTCAAGAAAACGTGAAAATGCTTAAGCAAGAATTTAATGTAAAAGAATCAAAGCTCTTAAGAGATTTTTCTAATCTGAAAACTTTGAAAAACAAACTTGAAAACAAGTTGTACATACAAGGAAACACCATTCAGACTGCTCACATGGTCACCAAACATCGAGTCTTAAGCGATAAGCATAGCATTCCCCTTGTTGAGGAACCAAATCCAGAGGTAATCAAAAAGGCTAGAAATGCTCATAAGGTGATTTATGATGGTAATGAAATTCTTAAGCCTAGGCAGAAACCTAGTTGCGTTGAGTGCACTGAGGAAGATAAGAAATCAGATGAAGTCACTAGGGAAAGGATGAACAAAAAACTAGATGACCCTAAATGCAAAGAGAAAAAAATAATTATCTCTCCTCACGATTACAAAAAGGAAAACTGGATTGCATTAAACAAGTTTAAGCCTCAGACTTTGTTGACTCCCGAACAAGTCTTCTGGAAAATGGATTTAGATAAGCAGAAAGCCGAAAATATTGTAGAAACAAACCCTCCCCTTCGGAAAATGCCTAGAGCAATTGTGTATCCTCCTAATACACCTATGCATCTTGTACCTAGAACAATTGCCACTAAAAGCAAGACATTAATTAGCCAATACGTTATATTCCAACTATTTGTTGATTTTGAGAAAACTTGCAAGAAAAGGATCACTCCCACTGGTATAACTGAAGGTGAAAGAGGTTTTGAACAAATGAAAGAATGTTATTTAACTGAGGTCATGCCCTTCTTTAAACTTCTAAAAGATCACTTTGAGAGTCTTAAAAAAGGGGTAGAAGCTGATATTAAAGGTATGGAAAAGGAATTTGATGCAATGGTTGCTGAAGTTAGTGATTATGAGCGTGCACTAAAATATAATGAGATTGAGAGAAAGAACTTGCATACATTAAATGAGAATCTTATTACTGAATGTGTTGCTCAAGATGTGTTTTTCACTGCTTCAAATTGCTCTATTAATGCTTCCAAATTTCATGAATTATCTGTGGCCCTGAAAGTCTCCCATGATCGTGTCATTGAGCTTGAAAAAACTAATTCTAAACTAAATGAGAAAATTGAACTGGATGATCATGACAATTTGGTTAAACATTTTTCTAAACTAGAAGTTGAGTATTTTAATCTACAACTAAAATATCAACATCTCAAAGAAAATGTCAAAACTTCAAATATCAAGACATCTTCAGATGCTCCAGAGTTTGATGCAGTTTTTCAAATTAACAAACGAGATGAACAGATTCAAGCTCAGTGTAACACGATCAGAAAGTTGAAAGCCCAAATCTCTCAATTAAAGGGTCAAACGAACAATATGACAGGATCCCAAATGCCTCCTTTTTTAGATTCTCAGAATTCTCAAACGTTTCATCTTCAAAACCTAGTAAATGCTTTACAAAAGGAAAACGAAAGTTTTCTAGAAGAGAATGAAAAGGTTAAACGTCATTTCAATGAGTTGTTTGAATCAATTAAAGTCACTCGTAACAAAAACAACGAACAAATAACTTCATTGCAAAAGGAAATTGAGAATCTGAAGAGTCAGGTAAAAGGGAAAATGCCAATGATCAATGAGGAGAATGTTGTATCTAAGGTTCACTCTGGCAATAAATCTGTTTTATCTGTGACATATGTCCCCCCTCACCTAAGGAACAACAAACTTGCCATTCAAACATATTTCTCATCCCTCAAGGATTGCTTAGAATGCCTGCGTGAGATTGTTGAAGAGGATAAGCTAGAGAAACCTCATGATAATGCAATTGGACATGCATGCTCATATGCCAAACGATCTCAAGAAATCTTAGAATGCTTGATCACCATATGCCCAAAGACATTAGGTGAGAGAGTTAACCCTTTGATTCCATGCTCAATGCCTAAGGCCAAATATGAGATGCACTCGATTCCCAATGTTTTGAATGAGAGTTGTAGTGTACCCTTGAGTAGTTCAGATTCTAGATATGTCAATGCTAGGAAAGTGAACTCTAATGTGCCTTCTAGGAGTACCAATCTCAGTACATCTAGCTCTATGAAAGTGAACCGTAGTGCACCTGCATGTAGTTCAGATCCCAGCACATCTAAACAGGTGGTGCAAAGAGTAGTAAAACAAACTAATGTTCCCATTCCCTCTACAGGAGTAATCAGTGACATTAAAGGGAGCAGGTCAAAGTCTCAAGACAATACAAGGAATGATAGGACCTCTCAAGCTAAGAATGTGCACTGGAAGAAAGTAGAAGAACAATCTAGGAACCTTAAGTTTGAATCGAATAAAACGAATCGTGTTGATTCTAGTATTAGCCATAAGCGTACTGTAATTAATTCGAATTCTGATACTATTTGCAAACCTTGTACTGATGATTGCTTGAATTCTGTTTCTAATCATGGATGTGATGTCAATGCTTTGCCTAATGATGTTAATTGTCCAGTTAATATTGTTAATGCTAAAATTCATGCTAAAAAGGCTAAAAGGCAAAAGCGAAAGAAAGTTAGAAAACAATGGAAACCCACAGGAAGAACATTCAGCAGAATAGGTTCTTATTGGATACCTGTTGGTCATAAGACCAATCAGATAATGCCCACTAGAAAATGGATGCCTACTGGTAGAACTATTCCCTTAAGAAGTGGTCACACTGTAAACAGGACTAATACAGACACTAGTATTGCATCTACTCATAATGATTCCATTACCTCATTGTCTGATATGAATGCTTCTATTTCTGATGTGGGTGTTCCAACTGTTGCTACTAACCAAATGGAACCCATTCTTGCATGGGGATCCCAATTATCCAGTTATCCATTCTTGTCTGTGTTCAACTGCAGATCGTTCAAATCGTTCTGTGGTACCTGGACTCAGGCTGTTCCAAGCATATGACTGGAGACCGGTCACGGCTCATGAACTTCGTGAGCAAATTCATCGGGACTGTTAGATTTGGTAATGATCATTTCGGTGCTATTATGGGTTATGGAGATTATGTTGTTGGTGATAGTGTCATCTCCAGAGTGTATTATGTGGAAGGTTTAGGACATAATCTGTTCTCTGTTGGTCAATTCTGTGACTCTGATCTAGAAGTAGCCTTCAGAAAACATACCTGCTTTGTTAGAGATCTTAATGGTAAGGAACTGTTGAAAGGAACTCGTGGCTCAAACCTTTACACTATCTCTATCGATGACATGATGAGAGCTTCACCAATCTGCTTGTTATCAAAGGCTTCAAAAACAAAGTCTTGGTTATGGCATCGTCGTCTCAATCACTTGAACTTCGGCACCATCAACGATCTTTCCAGAAAGGACTTAGTTGTAGGTTTACCTAGACTAAAGTATGAAAAGGATCATCTTTGTTCAGCATGTCAATTGGGAAAAAGCAAGAAGTATGCCCATAAACCCAAACCTACTAACTCTGTCACAGAAGTTCTTCATATGATTCATATGGATTTGTGTGGACCAATGAGGGTGCAGAATATCTTTGGGAAGAAATATGTGTTAGTTGTGGTTGATGATTATTCTAGATTCACCTGGGTCAAGTTCTTAAGGACAAAGGATGAAACTCCTGATATCATCATCAAACTCATCAAACAGCTGCAGGTTAGACTAAACAAAACTGTCAGAATTATCAGAACAGACAATGGAACTGAGTTTGTCAACAAACAACTTAGTGAATTCTATGAAAGCGTTGGAATCAGCCATCAAAGAAGTGTTCCACGAACCCCTCAACAGAACGGTGTAGTTGAAAGACGAAATCGTACTCTTGTTGAAGCTGCTAGAACAATGCTGATTTACTCAAAGGTTCCAATGTTTCTCTGGGCTGAAGCAATTGCCACTGCATGTTACACACAAAATCGTTCCCTGATTCACACCATTCATGGAAAAACTCCATATGAACTTGTCTACAACAGGAAACCCAATCTATCTTTCCTTCGTGTGTTTGGTGCCTTGTGCTATCCAACTAATGAGGGTCAAGACTTGGGCAAACTTAGAGCTAAAGCTGACATTGGAGTATTTGTAGGATATGCACCAAACAAAAAGGGATACCGAATCTACAACAAAAGAACCCGAAATATCATGGAAACAATTCACGTTACGTTTGATGAGCTGACCGGTCAAATGGCTCCTGGACACTCCAGCTCAGGACCCGCACTTCATAACAGTCCTATTGGCTCATCCCTTGTTCCAAACTCCTCTCAAGAAACACCATATGTACCTCCATCCGAAGAAGATGTAAAGAAGTTGTTTGATCCAATGTTTGATGAACTGTATGAGTCCACTACTAATGAAGTGCTGATCCCTACAACAGAGGATGCTCAGATTCCAGTGAATGAAGTCAATCCATCAGTTTCAATATCTGTAAGTCAAGAAGCACCTACTGCTGATCCTTCAGTCTCATCAACAAATCATCATTCTTCAAATGTACATCATGGAAATGTTTCTGGCATCAATGATGAAGTTAATCCCTTTGCGACTCCTGAAGATGCTCCATTTGAAAACATATTTGCTACTCCTGAATCATCAGCAGAACCATCTTCTTCAGGAGACATCGACTCAGCTACCTCAGTTCCTCAACAAATGCCACATGAACACCTCAGAAAATGGACTCACGATCATCCATTAGACAACATCATTGGTAATCCCTCTCGTCCTGTATCAACCCGGAAGCAACTTGCAACCGATGCCTTATGGTGCTTCTTCAACTCCGTACTATCTAAGATCGAACCAAAAGACGTTAAAACTGCCATGAATGAAGATAGCTGGTTCAATGCTATGCAAGATGAAATTCATGAGTTTGATCGTCTTGATGTATGGGAGTTAGTACCTGCTCCAGACTGTGCTATGATTATAGCTCTCAAATGGATCTTCAAAGTAAAACTTGACGAGCATGGTGATGTGTTGAAAAACAAGGCTCGATTGGTTGCTAAAGGATATCGTCAAGAGGAGGGTATAGACTTTGAAGAATCATTTGCTCCAGTTGCTCGAATCGAGGCAATCAGAATCTTTTTGGCTAATGCTGCAAGTAAGAACATGGTGGTATATCAGATGGATGTAAAGACGGCATTTCTGAACGGAGATCTTAAAGAAGTCGTCTACGTCAGCCAACCTGAAGGATTTGTGAATCAAGAGCATCCTACTCACGTTTAACGTTTGAAGAAGGCTCTTTACGGGTTAAAGCAAGCTCCAAGGGCATGGTATGATACACTGTCAAAGTTTCTTTTATCAACCGGATTCAGCAAAGGAGCAGTTGATCCTACATTGTTCACCAGGAAGTCAGGCAAACATTTAACTCATGTTCAAATTTATGTTGATGATATTATTTTCGCCTCAACTGACCCAATGGAATGTGATCGTTTTTCAAATGAAATGAGTTCAAAGTTTCAAATGTCAATGATGGGACAAATGTCATTTTTCTTGGGATTACAAATTTCACAAAGTCCCGGAGGCATCTTCATAAATCAATCTAAATATGCAACAGAGATTTTAAAGAAATTTGGATTTGATTCATGTGACCCTGTTGACACCCCCATGATTGACCGAACCAAACTAGATGAGGACCTCTCAGGGATCATGATTGACCAAACTAAATATCGAAGTATGATTGGATCCCTGATGTATCTCACTGCTAGTAGACCAGACATTTTGTTCTCTGTGTGCATGTGTGCTAGATACCAGGCTAAGCCTACTAAAAAGCACCTTGAAGCAGTTAAACGGGTCTTTCGGTATCTCCAAGGAACCATCAATATGGGACTATGGTACCCGAAGGACACCGGTATGTCACTAACGGCCTATGCAGATGCTGATCATGCAGGTTGTCAAGATACACGTCGAAGTACGTCAGGAGGTGCTCAGTTTTTGGGTGATAAGCTTGTGAGCTGGTCTTCAAAGAAGCAAATGAGTACTTCTATTTCCTCTACAGAGGCTGAATACATAGCCATGTCATCTTGTTGTGCTCAAATCTTATGGATGAGATCTCAATTATCTGACTATGGCTTTGAATTCAACAAAATCCCTCTGTACTGTGATAATAAAAGTGCTATTGCTCTCTCATGCAACAACGTTCAACACTCAAGAGCAAAGCATATCGACATTCGACATCATTTCATCAGGGAACAAGTGGAAAAAGGTGTAGTGGAACTATATTTTGTGAGGTCTGAATTTCAGTTAGCGGACATCTTCACCAAAGCTCTTCCAAGAGAACGTTTTGAGTTTATTCTTCCACGTCTTGGTCTGAAAAGCCTTCAACCAGAAACTCTCAAACGCCTTCAGGAGGAAGACGAAGAGTAAAGGTCTTGCTTCATCTATCTCTTGTAAATATTTATTTGAAAAACAAAATACAAAATTATAAAACCTTCAAAATCCATAAAAATCTGAAAATGTCGAAAAATCTTCAAAAAAATATTGTCATTTTTGTCATGTTTCTTTCCGGTTCGATTATATCTACGGTCTTTGTGCTGTCATTCAAAGAATGACACGGGATTTTAGATGTTGTTCGAATTTAAAAAAAATAAATAAATAAATAAATAAATAAATAAAAAAATAAATAAAAAAATAAAAAAAATCAAAAATATTTTTGGGAGAAAGAGAAAAAAATGGTTTATTGTCATCTTCAGGCAATAACCCGGTTTTTAAAGAAAGAACAGAGCCATGTTTTATCATGTTTTCAAAATTCCATGCTCTGATTCTATAAACTCCTATCTGCTGAAAACTAAATGCTTTAAAAAATTAACTCAATCTCTATTTTTGATAATCATCAGGACTCATTTGTCAAAATCTCTATCTCTCAATCAACAACCTACATCATTGATTGAGGGGGAGAATGATTTCAATTAAATTAAAAAGTTATTTGGCATTAAAATTGTTTTCAAAAGATATACATGCATGTTTTATAAATGGAGTTTAAAGTCTTAAAATCCGATCCTTATCAGTTCAAACGCTTTCACAATCAAGTCACAATTCTCCTTAAAAGCTTTCAAATCAATTTAAATCCATACGAGATCACAAATTTCAAATGATTTGATAATTGTGATCGGGGGAGAATGTGTGATTTAAATTGGATTTAAACTGATAATTAGGTAAATGGTTATAAAAGGATGTACATGCTATCCCGCCCACATGTGACAAACGATTTCAATTTTTCAATGCACATGTTGAGGGGGAGCATCTATCTTAAAACCTTTGATTTAAAACGTGATCATTTATCCCAATGTGCAGGTTCCCTCTAGTATGTGCAAAACTCTTTTCAAACCTCGAGGCACATATTGAGGGGGAGCAAATTTATGGAAACCTCATCCTTCCCGGAAATGCTATATCTACTTGATTTGTTGAGGGAAGTGATGTTGATATCTTTTAGAAAATGGTAATCAAAGAAGTTAATTCTTTCTCTTGCCTCCGTGTGCAAAACATTTTCAAATACTTGATGCACATGTTGAGGGGGAGTTCTCGTTCTAAAAATATCAAAAACAATTCAGGTACAAAATGCTTTGATAATATATCACAAGTATCTGAATTGATTTTTTTAAATGGTTTTCAATTGGATCCAATGGCAGACGAACGATACCAAATTGACCGACCAACTTTACTTTATGTACGGTGATATAAGGATGATAAGGTTAGGTATTGGTTCCCATGATCCGCCTGAACCGGAGGGATCTACCCAGGGACAATCCACTAGTTAGTGTAGAAGTCCTTAGGTATGATGATAAAAGGAGAAAAAATGAGATATGGGAAGAGTGCCGACTAAGACTGAGCTAGTACTGGAATAAACCCAACAAGGTATTAGCTATGAAGTCTTGGTAAGCACTGAAGGGGTTGAAGAATTAAAAAGAATTGAATGAGGAAAGGGTGAAAATAAATAGCCCTCCATTTATTCAACCTTAGGGCAGAAACCGGGTTCAATTCATATACTACTGATGGTAACATCGGTATTGAAGACAAGACGTCATGGACCCAGTGACGCACTGCACTTCAACTTTCCAAACCACTCAAGTTCCTCTTAAAAGGGCTTGTTTCATTCTCACGGGGAACCGACATTATCTATCGACTTTCTCTTAGAGATGGTTGATATTGAAGAAGGAGACCCTCTCCCTAGTCTCCGTTATAGGATCCAAATATGCACAAATTGAGTCTAGAGCCACGAGATCATCAATAAATCTCATTAGGACACTTTCAATGAAGACTCTCTGTTTCACACAATGTGGAAAGAGAAATTATATCTTGAGTCCTACGCATTATCCTTGTGGTATTGCCAGAACATCTGAGTGATGTGTTTACATATTCACAATGAAGATGGAAAGCCTTCTGGAGTCAACATCAAACAAGCTCCTGGTAGGTGGCATGTGAGATCTATTATATAGATCAACCATGTGACAACTGAACAGAAACAATGGGGCGATTCAATCTCTTGAATCAATCCTGGTTCAGGTTAGGGATTGACGGATACCTTTGAAAAACCGGTCTTTGTGCTTAAAAACTCTTTTCTTTAGCACATCGACTGTGTACTCATTTTTCAAACCAAAAGGTATTTTTATGATTGATAATTGATTTTCAATAAAACCTTCGTTGTATTGCAAAAACAATTTATATTGAGCAATACACGATTGTTTTTCAAATCTCTCTTCATCAATCAGTGGACTTATAATTCGCTGGTTCACTCACTCCGTGTTGTCTTCTTTGAGATGTTCCGGTTTGAGAACAGCTAGAACAGCTGCGAAACCCTGTCAAGGAGATTCTTATGAATCCTACCTGATCACAGGCAGTACTTATACTGATCAACGGGGAACCGTGGGCCGTGTACCTCAATTCATCGAAAGTGATCAAAGACACTTTCGTGCGATTTGTTGCTAACTGTTGTATGCAGGTACGCCCGATGTTTGCAGCTGATCAGAATGAAGCGGTCAATCCATAGCCGCATGCTCACTTAACACATTCATCTCAAAAGAAATCATGATTAGTGCATCAATGACTCTGATATTTTCACTCCATGCTTCTGCTACGCTGCTGCCAATATCATGATTCAACAAATGCTTCCGCTACTCTGATGAGAAGATATCATGATCCAGAATGTGAGCATGTCGGTCCCAAAGTCACAACACCACAATGGAAGTCTCAGAGATTGTTGATTGCTGATGATCTCAAATGATGGCTCAAAATTATCATCACGTGGATCAGTAAAAGACCTCCACTTGGAATAACCAAACATGCATTGTGAAGAATCAATGACTACGAGCTCAAGTACAAAGGACTACATCAAGAATGCAAGAACTATGTTTAATGTATTATCTATTTGTATTCAATGTAATTTTGGTACATGATTGAGGTGACCTCCCTTAGGGGGAGATTGTTAGGAATTAGAAATTCCCAGTATTAAAGAGTCGGTCACCTCAAGTATATGTAATCGTTAGAAAGCTCGTAGTCGTAGTTATTTTAAGTTAAGTAGTATTTAGTTAAGTAACACCGTGGAGGACGGACGGGTCTTTACCCACTGTATGCCTGATCCACAGCCCAAAGTGTGGCGATTTGTGTAAGACTATAAATACTCTCTACCTCCCAAGGTAGAGAGTTGGAGCTCATAATAATAACTTTCACTTTCTCTCACTAAGTTCCCTAAACCTCTAACTTTCTCTCTCTAGAATTCCATCTTATTCGCCACCTTGTGTTATGGTTTGATGTGTATGTGAAAAGTTATATCTTACACTTTAGATTAGCTTGTTTCCATTTTTTTTTAAGTTTAGGACTCCCCTAGATAGCTTCTTTGCCAACTGATCTTTCCTCTTTTTTTTTTATTGCTTATTGGTAGCTTAGTTGAACTTGTAGTAGCTTGTTTTTTTCAGCCACTGTCCCAAACAGCCCCTTAATTGCTGCTGTTGTACCAAGCTGTTTACGGCTTAAATTGAGTTTTTCCAAGTTTTATTTTTCTTCTGTTAAAAGTCTTAAATTAGTTCTAAAGTTAATTTTGCATAAGAAAAAAATTGAAAAGAAAACTGTTTTGCAGAAATGCCCAAGTCCAGTTTCGAACCTGGGTCTGCAGCAATTTCCCACGCCCAACAACACAACCATCTTACCATCTGTGCTCCTCCTATGTTGTGTGATAACATTGCATCAGTATTTCTTTTAACCTTTATTTTCTTTATATAGCCTAATATCTACTTTGCTTATTAACTACTTTTCTAATACAGCTTTTTCAGATTTGAAATTTTTCTTAGGTTAGTATTATCATAAAGAAGTTTTCATAAAATTTTCATATTTTTCTAAAATGTTTTAGTATTTTTAATAATTAATTTCTTAGTATTTAGTTTTTAATTCGTAATAAATAATTTATAAGTCGAAAAAAATACCTGGTCTTTGTCTAAAATTATTTTTAGTCGTCTAGAATGTAGGAAAATTAGTTTTGCACTCGTAGGACTTAAATTGCATATTTTTCACTTTCGGGGCTCGGTGCGTTCTCGGTTTTTCTCGTTTTTGCATTTTAGCACCCTAGGATGTAGTTTAGCGTCGTTTTATTGTTTCTTAGGCCTAGTAGTAGTTTATTTAGTGTTTACATTGTTTTTCTTGCTTTTTTTCATTCCCGTTCTTTAATTTGTAGATTAACGTAATCAAAACCCAAATTCGTTAAACCAATTCAAGTCCTAATCACGAAACTCAACGACACCGTCAATTTCACACCTCGTTGGGACACGACCCGTGGAAATCACTTTCCCGGTATCACTTTTATCACACTCGTGAGGTTTGGCACGTTAACCCTTTTCCTAAAAGGTTGATTTGTCGGATTTCACGTTTAATTTGATATATTGATAGTGTTTATTTTCACCACTCACAACAGAGGAATCAATCATCACCAGATTTATCGTCAACGTTAGACACACCTTCACTTACTTTCACCGTAACATCTGAATCATGAGGATGTATCTCAGTAGCTTGAACCGCCTCTCCGGGTTTATCATCACCAGATTTATGATCAACGTTAGACGCACCTTCACTTACTTTCAGAGTAACATCGGAATCATGAGCATGTATCTCAGTAGCTTGAACCGCCTTTCCTTGTTTATCAGTACCAGATTTATCATCAACGTTAGACACACATTCACTTAGTTGTTCATCTAGCTCCAGCTGTTTGTCTTGATATTCCGAAGGTCCATAAACAGAGAAATCATCTTCTAGCTCAATCTGTTCATCTAGCTCCACCTGTTTGCCCTGTAATTATACAAGAAAAACACAACTATATGGATGACCAAATCTAGCAAACATGTATAGATAGTGCAGGTGGAATTAATATATACGTACTTCAACAGCCTATTGAGAAAATTTTTCATTCAAATTAGGTAAATTCAAATGACTGGGATCATGATCTGGAATGTGATCAACTAACGGCAATGGTTCGTCTTGAAGACAATAATCCGCAAGCTGCGACATAGCTGATGGAAAAGCGGCAGGGTCTATATAAGTAAGCCCGCCTTCTTCGTTTTCAGCATTAACACAACTCGATTTGTCGCAATTCTGTAGTTAAGTAAACTGATTTAGGTATGTAACAAAATAACGATAAAATAAAAAAGTACTATTAAAAGGAACATAACCTTTTTATAATCAGCCGAATGAACATCATGAGAATGAAGATCAAACAAACTAGGACTACCATTCCAGTTTTCATTATGAATTGGACTTGAAGTCTGAATTTCCATGGCATTTTGGCCAAAACAATCCTCATCCGATTTGTCGTGCATATGAGTTGAAGTCTGAAATTTAAAATATACAATCAATTATACTACTTAAGAAACGAGACCTAAATGATTAACAAATATTAAAGTGTATAATCCATTAGAAGCCAAATTTTCATCAACACATTGCCTTATTTGCAATTGATCCTGAATAATGTATGTATATAATCCAATAAAAATACCTATCTAAATGATGTAGATTAAAAATGAATGTAAAGACCATGTTCACTTTTGGACGTTGTATCTTTAGAGCTTCCTCAACAACGGCAAGTCTATTTTTAATATCATTAAGGACCTCCACATTGGCTCGCGGCAAGTCTATTTTTAATATCATCAACCTCGGCATCTATGTCTAGCTGATTGGAACTTTGATCTTTATCAGTTACTGGCACATCATTATCAGCTAAGGCCACCTCTTTATCAACTAACGCCACATCTCTATCAGTTGTCACCACCTCTTCATGTACCTACAAAGCAAGATCGAAACAGAATGTGCATTGGTCAATTGTCAACGTGAATAGTCGCACAAACGACGTAGTTGATACGGATGAAAAATAAATGATACAAAATGGGCAACTTACCTCATTAGTGGGATCATCGACAGGTAATTGATCTTCTAGACTATCCAACCGGCTAATATATGCATTACTTGGTGCAAACCACGGTTGTAACATTTCTGCATTTGTTGGAAGAAGATCCAATACTGGAATAGAACCCTAGTAAACAAACAAGTATAAAGTAAAAAACAAATATAACGAAGTCGTAACTTATTTCACAAATACAAACGAATGGAAATGCTTACAGGACCAAAAAGTTTGCCATATTGGCATTTGCCAAATGTTTTACCCTTTGACCAACAAAGACAACGTGGTATCTTTGACGGGTCTTTGTTCCACCATGAAGTGCTAGTGGGATAACTCTCAAGAATCCATATCTAAAATGAAGGAAAAGAATAAAAGCATTGTATGAACTGCTAGTAAACAAAAACTGAGATGTTCATAAATGTCTACACATCTAACCTTAAAAGCCAAGAAAAAGCCAGAAATATTATATGTTGCAATTGTAGAAGGGTTTTCTTGCAATTTATCTTTGTAGTGAGCATTGTAATGCCGGGGTACCACATTGGCTAAATTTTTGTAAAAACGGGTCCACAGGAACTCTCCCCATGGATATGCATTCCATGCCCCAAAGTCCTCAACTAATTGCAACAAATGATTGTCAACAATGTACCAAGGTCCACGACCTATGAACACAACCTCAGCGACTAGCAACAGACATACCCTTACCGTATCCTCAGCTGATAACTTTGAAAATTCTATGTCATTCCCAAACAAATATAAAAGCTCATTCCCTTTTACAGTTACCTTTCTTATAAATTGTTTTTCAGGAAAGACACGCAAAGCAAAAGGACTTCGATCAATTTCTACAGGGGGAGGCAAACGACCAAAACGAAATCCAGTCATCAATAGAAACTCTCCCCGACCGAATTTCAATACATTGTTCCCAATTTTGTATAAAATGGGGGGACAAGAATCAAGCAGTTTGTCGATATATACCTGGTGTTGTAAAACGAAATTAACCATATGATTGCCTTTACCTAGCTGAGGAATATCTAACCATGGCCCAAAAACAGTTGCTCTGAACAGCCTCATTCGATCTGGATTGCTTAACAATTTTGACTTAATTTGCGAAAACAACTTAACCTGGGAACGAACCGTTACCTTAGCATCAAAATATTGGGGAATGTGAGCCATTTCGGAGTTTAATTGACTGAATAATTAGGGGTTGATTTAGGGTTTCACAATTTTGAATTGTGTTTTTCTGGTAGTAGAGAGTTAGTGTGTGTGTTTGTGTTTGGGTAAAAAATTTAAAAACAGGGTAAAAAAAGTGTAAAAGTACTGTTAAAAAGGTACTAAAAGGTACTAAAAGGTACAAACAGTGTACAGTAAAAATGGCGCTTAAATTTATTCGCTTAAGTCGCTCAGCATTGGGAAGGAACTAAATGTATAAAAAAATAATTTAGTAACTTTGACTTTTTTTACTAAAGGACAAAAAAAAATTCGCAAGATTCTTAAAAAAGTCACTCAGATTAGGTCGCTGTACAATCATAGCTGTAAAAGTCTGCAACAATAATTGGGTACGCAAATTACGAAGGACACTTGTCAAGCTTATATGAAAAGTAGAAAAGTCGCAAGTCTCAAAGTCTATTTTGGAAATACCCAAACTTTTTGCCTAAAAAGTGTTGACACCTTGAACAAAAGATGTATTCTCATAATTACCCCTTAATATTATTCCTCGGTTTGCAGTAGTAATTTTAATACTACATAATTATTCCTCAGTTGTTTTTCAAGAAGCTTTACTTTTAAAGAATTTGAACTCGTGCACAATAGCTTTTCTAACACAACAAGTTTTTAAAAGACTTGTTCCTTAGAGTTTAAATTGATAACCATTCTTACTTTTTACCGTATGACATGGTACCCGCGCAAAGCAACGGTGATACCACACATATAGTTTACGTTGTATCTTGATCATTAGACGATATGCGATAATTAAGGAGTGAGAAAATAGTTACTCGCCTCGTTCCATATTAAGTGTGAACATTACTATTGTGAATTGTCACATAATAAGTGTCAATTTTGTATTTCAATTAATGAGACCTTAGTGATTAAATATAATATTTGATTAATCTGGAGTTTAGTTAGTAAGATTTACTAAAATTTTGTGTAATATAAAGATGAACCACTAATAAAAGAATTCATTCTATGGATCCACTATCAACTCACCAACCAAATATTATATTTAAATATCACTCTCATTCCACCATTAAACACCGACCAACACAAACACCCCTTTAGATGTAGGGTATGGACGATACAAACTTTACATCATGTCTTTAACTAATGAGCTATCTAATATCGAATTGAAAACTACCGGTTAACGGTTACATAGATGATCATTTAACAATGACCGTCGACTTTCATGGGCCGTGCTTAGCATGGCCTACAAAACTATCTAGTGACGGCTATATACAAGACACAAACTTGATCGACCATCATCCCTTCCCCCTTATCTTGTGCGATCAAACCAAATCATAAGGGTTTTGTTACTAGTTTAGTTATGGTACATTACATCACTTACCCTAAACCTTATTACATCACCATGCTCTTATTCTTCATCATTAATGCCTGAATACATACCTCTGGAGATCCATGGAGAAATCATCAAAAGAGTTCCTAATGTCAAGTCATTGATTCGATTCCGAACCGTTTCAAAGCAATGGAAGTCTTTAATTGATAGTTCTGAGTTTATATCCGGTTATGACACTCACCACACTCAACCACATCGTTTACTTTTAACTTACAAATATATTTTAGAGGTAAAATATCGCTGTTTAATAGACGATAATGACACTTTGACCCAACAACAAGCCTTTGCTCCCGTAGAATTTTTATAATTCAAGGGTAATTGGTTCCTCTCACGGGTTGTTGTGTTTTCATGTTAACTACTATAGAAGTCACATGGTTGTTCTTTGGAATCCTTCAATCAGAAGGTATGTTCGTATTGTTGTCCCTAATGTGCCTAAAACTAGTGATCATGTTTTTGGTTTTGCGGTTTGTCCAGTCACTAGTGATCCTACTATTGTCAAGGTTTTATATCCTTGGCATATTGAAATGTTCACATTGAGCTCTAAGAGATGGACGGTGATCCCGTGTACCAATATGCCTTGTGATACATTTAAATTTCTATCATCTCAGGTTGTTGTACATAGGTGTATTTATTGGGTTGCTTCTGAGATTAAATATGTGATGGATAATATTTACAATAATTATATGGTTATATCATTTGATTTGATTGCTACAGAATTAAGAGTCGTAGACATACCAGATAACTTAAAGAACCTGCGTCCCAGATGTGTCTTCATATCTAAGCTAAGAGAGTCCCTTGTTCTCCTTGTACCCAATAATGAGGTTTGTGGTGTATGGAAGATGGAGCATGATGGTTCCATTACAAAACTATACACCTTTAACACACGTAATACATCAATAAGCAAGATATTGGGATTTAGGAAGAATGGTGAGCTTATAATGGAAACTGAAATGGAGAACGGACAGTTTGGGATTTTTTTTGACAAGGACGTTCAGAACTTAAAGTTTACGAACCACACTCAGATCACATCAATGATGTTTATATTTTCGGAGAGAAGGGTACATTCTTCATGAGCTCTTACAACGAAACGCTACTTCTGCTTGATCACTTGGATTGTTGCGTATATCCTTATCCTAATTTATCACGGTGATGATGGCCTTGCAAAGTGTTGATTTACAAAGTGATATGGTGTGGGAGGTGTGGAAAAATCACCATTCAAATATTATTTATCATTGTTTTAATGTAGACTAGTAATGTGATGCTTGGTATGATTTGAGTGAGTAGATTCCTTAATATTCCAAACACGTCGATGATTATCGATGTTTATGTATTTCGAGTTGGTATGCATGCCTTATTGCTTTATTGGAGATTTCGCTTCTTTCTTTCTGTTATTAGTACATCAAAAATTAGAATTGTTGATGTTGATGATAATTAACTATTGTTGCTTCTGATCCTCGTCTATGATGCATATTCAAGAACGGATGATGCCTGATATGTTAGTCGTATATGTTGTGTTAGCCGAATTATGTTTTGTTGGTTGGGGCGTTGGGCTAACACAACATATACGACTAACATTATATGCATGCCTTACTGCTTGAATAATCAATTATGACATGCCTTTTACATGCAAAAATCATGATAGCATTTATTGGTCTACTTACTACCATGCAGTGGTGGAGCCAAAAAATGTGCTCACGTGAAGCATCGAGAGCGAGGGGTTAAACAACAAGTTAGGAGATGTTATTTTTTTAACTTTATTTAAAATAAATCGGGTCTCCGGGTCAGTTAAAATTAAAGACTAAAACGTTGTTATGCTACTATGCAATTAACAATGATTATAACTAATTATCAGTTTAGGTGTGGATAAATAAAATTTGAACTAGTTTATTGTTCACTTAAGATCAAATACAAATATTGAAGAAAAATTTAACCTATCAAATGTGGCAAAATAAATAGAGTCAAGCCAGAGTCATGACTCCTGTAAATGATTAGAAATAGACCAGGAGGTTTTGCATATTTTTCTGTATAAATTTTAGTTATCATATGTTTCCCATTATCATTATTTCTGCGTTGATCACTCGGATTGTTGCGTATATCCTTATCCTAATTTATCACGGTGACGATGGCCACTTGCAAAGTGTGGATTTACAAAGTGATATGGTGTGGGAGGTGTGGAAAAATCATTATTCAAATATTATTTATCATTGTTTTAAGGGGCAATTATGGCAATACACTTTTTGCTCAAGGTGAAAACACTTTTTAGGAAAAAAGTTGGCGTATTCCTTAACTAGACCTTGAGACTTGCGACTTTTTTCTTCCAATAAAAGAGCGCCAAGTGTCCATCCACTTTTCAGAACCCAATGATTGAATTTTACTTTTTGTACCTATATTTTTTAAGCAACCTAAACTCAGCAAATTTTTAAGATTCGAGCGAAATTCTCTTTTGTTATTTTCGAAAAAAAAGTCAAACTTTGGAAACTAATATTTTATTCCTTTAGCGCCTTCCCAATGCTGAGCAACTTAAGCGAATTACTTTTAGCGCCTTTTTTAACTTTATACTTTTGTACTTTTATACTTTTTTTTACATAACTTTTAAATACTTTTTAAATTACAATGACTATTGTACCCTTAACTATTTTTACATGTTGAGCATCTGCTTCTTTTCTTTAACAAAACCAAACCGCCATTGGTGAATTAGCCTACTACTACTACCAATTCACTTTTTAAACTAAAAACTATGAAACTAAAACTGTAAATCCTGTTGTCTTAAACCCATTTCAGTTTTCACTAAGAGCTCCGGGTACAAGGGCTGATGGCTCAAGCCATCACCCTCGGCGCCACCCTATGGCACGAGACACCACACCGAAGCTGGGCTGGTGGGTCTTGGCGCCGTGGCCACCAGCTCACGTCGAAGGAAGTTTTGTTTCTTTTTTCTTCTGCTTTCGTGGGTGGGTTTGTTCTTTTGTGATTGTGTCTTGCATTTGTTTTTGTCATGTGTTTGTGTTTGTGATGCATTTGTGCTTACACTTGCTTTTTTTATTTTTTCTATTTTGTTGCAGGTTTGCCATGGAGAAGATTAAGAAGATGATGCATGTATATCTTTTTTACTTTTTCATTTTACACCCTTTATTATTGATTACTTTTTTATTTTACACCCAAATAGTATATGGCAATCTTTTAAAGAGTTAAAACTTTTCACTGCAATAATAGAAATTACGAATTTTGTGCAACACTTTTTTCATTTAATGTTTTTAATTTGATGTCTTCTTTATATTTATATAATGTGTTTTTTTATTAACGAAATTAAATTTCTTTATATATATTGTTTTATTTAAAAATAAAAAAAAATAACAACGGCACCACAAAGACTGGTGTTATGCTAGGGAGGGGGGTTTTGGTGTCATAGCGAAAAGTGGTGTTATAAAAAAATGGAAAATGATATGCATGCCTAACTTTTATGACTAAAAGTGTGCCTAAAAATCATATGAAGACATGTGGTAGACTCAAAGGTGAAGATTTAGAGAGAGAAAGTGTATATGACATGTGTCAAATGATGAATGAATTAGGCCTAATATTAGTCACATGAGTTAGTCATGTGTATCATCACTCTAAAAAAATAGTGCTGAGGTGGCATCACTTTTTTTCATGGCACCACCCACGGCACCAAACGATACCTAGCGCTCTAAGAGGCTTAGGTACAGTTGCGTAGCCTAGCGCCAAACCACCAGCCAACATCTATGACACCACAACGACACCAGCTTTTGGCTGTTAGCCTCTCGCGCCACCATCACCAGCCCGTGCGGTGGGCATCTCTCTCTTATTTCTTTCTTTCTTTCTTTCTTTTTTTTTTTTGAAAAAGTAGTGGTAAAAAGTGTTATATTTGGTGGGAAAAGGCACCGGTTGGAAGCTTTTGAAGGTTCTACCAATAATCCGACCAACTTCAATGAGCTTGTAACTAGGGGTGTCAAAAATCCCGACCCGACCCGGACCCGAACCCGACTAAGCATATTCGGGTCGGGTTACTCGGGTCCAAAGTCTAACTCGGGTCAATCGGGTCAACCCGTTTAACCCGAGTACGAATTAGGGTCGGGTATCGGGTTTAAATATTTTGCTTAGTCGGGTTCGGGTCAACCCGACTAACCCGAGTTAGGATTTTTTTTTTTTTTTTTTTTTTTTTTTAACAGGATGGTCGTAAAATGGTGTGTTGTCAAGATTTGTGTTATCTTTAGGATGTGTCGTAATGGGTAAGAAATGCTTATGGTATTGTGATTATTCAATTTGCTTGTTTGGATCTGTCATGGACTTGGAGCTTCTTTTTTTGACTTTGTGTTTTTCATGTCAAAGTCTTGTTTCTTGTTTTCTGTTTTTAAATTCTTTGCGCTGACGAAAAATCTTCACAACTACATTTGATTTGAGTCTTTTTTTTTTTTTTTTTTTTATAATAATATCTATGCTCTTAACAGCATCTGTTATATTCAATAATAGATTGAACAAGATTTTAATCTTTGTTTCCCATTTATCAACTACGATGCTAATTTACCATAATTAAACTTATTTACACAGTCGAATCGAAGGTCCAGCAGCACATGATTTACACATTTAAATTCTATGATTTTGTAAATGGCACAGACCCGAACCCGACCTGACCCGACCCGACTTGACCCGACCCGACTTGACCCGAACCCGACTAACCCGAGTTCAAATAGGGTCGGGTTCGGGTATATTATTTTTAGCCTCGACCCGACTTGGACCCGACCCGTTTGACCCGAACCCGACCAACCCGACCCGAATAACACCCCTACTTGTAACTATTGTTGGTTTTATGGGCAAACAAGCTCAGGAACACCAAGGCCAAACATATACTCATTGGTTTCAATGAGCTTGTAAATATTGTTGGTTGTATGGGCCTTTTATTAGTGAAATCATATTTGTCGCCATTTTTTATATGATGATGATGGGATCAGTGAAAATGGGTTGGTAAGTAGATGGAGATGACTATTGATTGTCATATGGGGTGATAATGTGTTTTTTATTTATTTAAATAGAGGTAATAATTCACTCCTGTAGTGATTTATTTTCTTTTCTATTTGTAACATTTTTACACATTCAAGTGGCAACAACATTTTATTTTTTATTTTTTAAAGAGAATAAATGGTGTACGAGCTTTTGTAGTCTTACAAGGTCGTTGAGGAATTATATAACAACCCGCACGTGGTATTGTTATTTTAATTTGTATGGTTAGTTTATGTACTTTTTTTATTTTTATGTACTGTGTTTTATATTAATGAAATTAAATTTTAAGTATATATATTATTTTTTTTAAAAAAAGTACAACGGCACTACAAAAACTGATGTTATGCTAAGGAGAGGGGTTTTGGTGTCATAGCCTAAAGTGGTGCCATGAAAAAAAATGTGCTGAGGTGGCATTATTTTTTCCTATGGCACCACCTACGGCACCAAACGATACCTAGCGCTCTAAGGACCACGAAACCCACAAAAAATGCCGTTAAAAATAATGAAACCCACAAAAACCCATTTGTTTTTTTTTTTTTTTTGTTTTTTCACAAGCTTTGAGTGCGGTCAGTTTTATTCTAATAAATTAAAGACTAATACACTGTTGGTCCCTAAACTTGTAGTGGAGGATCGCGATGGGACGAAACCGGGCATAATTATCGCCACCGGTCCAAACAGTAGCGATTAAATGCCAGAATGGTCCCTTGACCACTAACACCTATGTCAACGACTCTTTTCTGTTAGTTTCACGAGGGTAATATAGTCCAATCACATTTATAACTCAACCTAGTTAATTATGAGAAACGGTTTACCATATACCATCTTGATTGTTTCCCGCCTTCTTCACACAACCCTCGCACACACTTTAACAATGGCAGACAAGGAGCTTACTTGTACGGATGTAACTGATGAGATGGTAAATTATGTGAAGGCAAAATACGGGAATACTTGGTTAAAAGAAGATGAAATGTCTGATGAAATGTTTGATGATTTATGCAGATTTGCGAAAGAAGCCCAAGTGATGAAAGGTTAGTCGGGTTTTTTTTGTATTTGTGTTATTCCCATTTTAAGGGAGGAGCATAAATTACTCCTATTTATTAGACAGAAATCCGAGCGGTTTCAGAATCTGTCAAAAAGAGGGATTATAGCAAGCTAAAGGTATCTGCCGATATGGTTGACTATGCCATGGCTACTTATGGGAATAAGTGGGATATAGGAGATGACATTGCTGATGTGATACTTGAAGACTTGTGGGAAAAATATGGGAATAAGGAGTCTCAGAAAGGTCAGACTTTAGAGTGAATGTTTACAAGCTAAGAAAGTTGTAATGGGTCAACTCTGATTATATCTGTTTTGTCTATCTTTCCAGATACTAATGTGAAGGGAAATGAAGTTGATGTCATCATTATTTCAGACACATCTGATGATGAGTGTGGGAACATGTCTTCTAAGACCACTAATTCGAAAGGTTCCACTTCCCAAACTTCCAAGGCGTCCAAGGCTTCCGCTCCCAAAGTTGTACTTGGTCTTGTAGCGGCTGTGGGATGCTCCGGCACAAATAGGAATGAGTGGTATGTGCCTCCCCCTAAGGACCTCAAGTCTCCCCCCATGAATAACAAGCCTCCCATCAAGAAGTTCACCTGTTATTTTTAGTTGTTGATGTAATGAAGATGTATAGTTTTTGCCTGATGATGGTTACTGAAAACGATACTTGTTAACATGTATGTTTTGCTTCATATGGTGTAATTAGGTGGTGGTGTAGGGATATTTTGGAAATGTTGTTTTCTTTTTGTAGTTTGCGCTTGCATATCCAGTTTAGGTGGGTGGTTGGGAAAACCCATTTTGACTTATAAGGTCAACATAAACCAAATTATTAGAGGATACGAAACCGAATTGTTAGTTTTTAAAATCTCGCTTGTTTGACTTATAAAGTCAACAGATTCAAATTGTAACCAAAATTCAATTATTATAACAAAAGAAGCACACACATATCAGTTAAAGCTACATTTAGACTGAAAGACAACATAACATTTCTTGCTAGGAATTCACTGCGATAAATGACTAGTAGGTGATTTATTTGCTCTTTCAGTTGCAGGTGCTTCACGTGGTGGTTCACTTTGTTCTTCATCACCGCCCAAGGATGCACCAACACTAGTAGGTGCAGAAATATGTAGACCCATCACATATCCACCACTATCTCCTGTGGTTGTGTTTTCCCTTGTAACACCATCTCTACCAGTATAAGATGTGTTTCCCCTTATCTCAAGGCACACTGGACAAACATACCACATGAAAGCTCTATAAGGTGGACGCCTTGCAAAAAAGGTCAATCCAGCCCTGTTTTCCCTTTGAAGCCAACAGTCAATGCATACCATTTGACAACCATTTTCTACATCCATGGTGATAATATGGTGGCATGATAAACAATTGCTGACTTAAGATGTGTTATATAAGTAGATGGGAGTTGTGGTTGTTGAACAAGTAGATAAGGAGTAAAGACAACATAAATTCTTACAAGCTAGTCAACTTATAAAGTCAACAAAAAATACAAAAACATGTTGAAACATAATATTGTCGATATTACAAAATGGCTAGAAGAGTAGAAGCCTACAACCTTAGAAAACTGCTGGAATTTGTTACTTTCAGAGCGTGAATTTTATCCAGCACATATGGATGTCTTGGATATAACTCTTCCACAGACACTCCATAGTAAGCTGCCTCATACTCTGCATCTTGAAGCCAATTTTTCCTCTCCCATTCCTCTTCAATTCTTTTGTACATTCTCTCCTCTTCCAAAAACTGCTGGAATGCTTCTTCATCCAACCTGGATTGCTCTTCATTTTCCTCCAAATTTCTGTGTTCTTCTTCTTGCTCGTAAAGAGCATCATAAATCTCTTGTTCCATAGTCTTTCTTATATCCTCTTCATCCATCCACTTCAAAAGTAATACATTTGTACATCAACTAGAATGTAAACACACTAGAACAATCGTTATACAAATGACAATTAAATGAATACCTGTTGCCTTCTGCCATCACAATGCCTTTTTCTACCTCGAACCATACTTTCCTTTGTTGGTTTTGGTACCTGATCCTTGTGACAGCTAGACTTATTATGTCCAACAGTTTGACAATTGGAGCATTTAATCTGTTTACGAGCTCTAGATTTACCCATTTTGACTCAATTTCTCTGAAAGGGTTGGGTTTATGTATTTGAATTCAAATTTGTGGTAAAATGTGAGAATAAAGTGCTTGCTATAAGTTAATGCAAGACTGGATAGGGGACTAAAACCTGTGTCCCCTACACTCTAAATCTGTTTGACCAAGGACCATAGTTCCACCAACACCCAATACAATCAAAACCATATTACAACTCTCTTACACGAATACAACAATTAACAACATAATTAACGAATTAAAACAGTAGAACATAACATATAGATTCATTAACTTCATATTAAAACACTAGAACTTAAATATTCAGTACATATTTTTCCAAAAAAAAAAGGGGAAAACATAACCATAGCATTTCCTTCTCAACACTTCCTAAGATGATCAAGGAAGTTGTTCCTATCACACACCTGTGAGTGTGTCTGACAGATCATCCTCCGTATCTCCAACGCCTTCAATACATTAGCCTTTTGCCTGTTGCGAAGATCCTCGATAACCTTGTAGTTCATCACCGTAGTTCGAAAGCCTTCGATCTCAGAGATGTATTGTTGGGTTTCCTTCATACCCCGAATCAAGTCAGTCAAAGTGTTTTGGAGTCCTTTAGCAATTTTGATGTCCTTATCGTTTTCTCTCTGATAAAAGAGAGAAATCGAGTCAAACATGTAGTCGGAGTTCGAAGATTTGGCGAGTTCTTCAAGTAGTGGGAAGTCAGCCATTGGGAGGTTGTTTCTTGTGATTGTTGGTATGCAAATGATATAGTGTATTAACCAATAAATAGCAAAAACAACTGGACGTTCCAAATTCATGGGCTAATTGTGAAGTTAGTAAACACAGAAAAAGTCAAGTTTGTGTGACAAAAAATACGCGGGAATTTTAAGTGCAAAAAACGGCTGACTGGCCAAATTGAGGGACCAATTGTGACATTATAAAGCTAGTACCCTGCAACTTGGCCTTTTGCCTTTCTTGATACGCATATACACAATTAATGTGTTTGGAATCACCAAAAGAACCCAACTAACAAGATCCGAAACCATAAACACTATAATAATAACCCGACCCATTTAACAAAACCCAATTAAAACGAAACCTAACATACATCCACACTCACGTACTGAAACACACATCTAGTCAAACCCATTGTTAAAAAAACAAAAAAGTAAGAATGAAGGACAGAAGCATATTCGTCTCCACGTTTAAGGATGTCAAGGAAGAAGAAGAAGGTGAGGTCCTGTTCAGAATCCACTATAATGGGGTTTTTGATTATAGCCCACTCAGGTATGAACGAGGTTCATTAATTAATCTGTGTGCCTTTACCAGTGATAGGGACATATTTAGTTCAAGCCTTGATAATGTGTTATCAGAGATTAATGAACAAAAATGGGCGTTGTTTTTTTGTGATCCTAAACAATCCCTAGAAAATGGTTTGCATTTTATTCATACTGATGTTGATGTTCATACCTTGTTTGGAATGGCTGAAACAAATGACTCAGTTGATATCTTCATAGCCCACAAGCCCCAAAAGTTAGCACAATTTTACTTAAAAAACATCAGTTTTGAAGTTGTGGGTTGGGTAGAGCAGGATGCTAACTTTAGGATGCTTAGTCAAACACCTTTTAGGACTACAAGTCAATGGCAGGGGATCGATAAGAAAAAAATGCAGGGGAGTGGAACTAGGACACCAAGAGTGAAAGGAGGGGTAGTAATCCATGACGAAGAAGGGGTTGTAGCTAAAAAAAGGGACAAAATTAAAGGAAATGGAAAAGGAAATATGGTTGATGAAGAGGAGGTTTTGCCCAGAAAAAAAGGGAGACAAGTTGTTCAAGAATTTAAGCGAGGTTTAGACGGGAAGGGGAAGGCCAAAATGGTTGAGTTTGCAGGGTTTGATGTTGAGAACTTGCCTGGGTTTGACTTGGAGGGGAAGGCTGAAAGGGTTGGTGGTGCTGCTGCAGATGTTTCAAGCGGTGTTAGGACACCCTTTCGGAGCAAAGAAAAGATTACAAACTGCGTCCTAGCACTCTTCGCCCAAAGGCGACCCTAGGTGATGTTTCAGTGATGAATACCATGTCATGTGTTAAATTCCATTAACCTGTAACACTACAGTTCATAACTTATATGTTTGTAATTTGTATACTTGTTTTAGCAGACAAGGTGGCAGCAGCATCATCAACTTAGGCCTAACAGTTTTGTCGGTTCAACAGTTTCTGGATATCAATCTCATCTTTGTAGATCATTTGAAGATTCAGCAGTTGAATGTTTTGAAGTTGGGCCCAAATTCATCTTCTATATTTTGTAACGAATCAGTAAATTAACATGTATAAGACAATGACTCCGTAGTATCAGTTATGTTCCAGTTTAATCAAACACTGTATATAGTTGACTGTTATAAGTCAACTAGCTAAGTAGTTGATAATGTATAAATTTGTTTGTTAATCCTGGGTAAATTTCTGTGACCTATTACTTTCTTTACAAGTTGACTTTTATGAAGTCATACTTAAGTTGTGAGGACTCAGGAACACTGATATTATTTGTTCAAAGAATATCACTTTTTTGTTTTGGTGGAATAGTTCTTGGGTTAGAATTAACTAGGTTGAGTTATAAATGTGATTGGACTATATTACCCTCGTGAAACTAACAGAAAAGAGTCGTTGGCATGGGTGTTAGTGGTCAAGGGACCATTCTGGCATTTAATCGCTACTGTTTGGACCGGTGGCGATGATTATGCCCGGTTTCGTCCCATCGCGATCCTCTCCTACAAGTTTAGGGACCAACGGTGTATTTTAGTCTAAATTAAACTATGTTCACCATAATTACAAACGCTTTAAATATATAAATATATAGATTTAAGATCTTTTGAGGACAAAAGATTATTTACATACCAAGGGATCAATCTTTACCCTTCATTTTTATTTGATCTAATAGATGAGATTAATCACAACAATTTAAAAAACCCACTTTCATTATTTTTTTTCAAATATTAATATCTTTCAAATCGTTAATCGTTAAACGAAAAAAAATATATCATTGCGACGAGCATTTAATTATATTTTTATAGATAGGCACTTTGATATACTTTCGACAAAAAAAAATTTTCGTATTTTTCACGTTTTTTTTTTAAAGTTTTTTCGTTTTTTTACGTTACTGAAATTTGCATTAAAAAATCATATATGATAAAACACTAATTTGAATATCACATGTGATATTAGTGTAATATCATATATGATATGTAATATCACATGTGATATTAGTGTAATATCACATATGATATTACATATCATATATGATTTAACACTAATATCACATGTGATATTCAATTTAGTGTTTTATCATATATGATTTTTTCATGCAAATTTCAGTAACGTAAAAAAACGAAAAAAATAACGAAAAAACGTGAAAAAAACGAAAATTTTTTCTTTTTTCGAAAGTATATCAAAGTGCCCGTCTATAGAAAGATAATTAAATGCTCGTCGCGATGGTGTAAATATTTTCAATTAACGGTTTAAGATTTAAATTATAAAAAATAGGTGAAATAATAAAATGCTTTTAATCTCAGCCATTGATTTCTTTTCAGATGGATGGTGGAGATGAGTCCCTTGGTATGTGAAAAAAGTTTTGTATGTAAAATAACTCTCCTCATATATAATACTAACATAGAGGAATTTTCAAATGCTTACTCTTATTTTGATGCTTACCAAGGGACAAATCCACACCATCTATTTAGTTTGATCTAATGGTGGGGATTAACATAAGATTTAATATGTCTAAACCTAAGTCCATGTTTTTTTCTTGTCTTTTTTGTTTTTATTTCTTTCTTTCTTTCTTTCTTCTTTTGTTTTTTTTTTAATTATTCACGTTTTTTTTTATAATCAGCAGTTTTTTTTTTTTTTTTTTTTTTTTTTTTTTTTTTTTGTTAATATTCACGTTTAATTTTTTCAAAATTCGCATTTTTTAATATTCACGTTTTCTTTTGTTTGTTTGTTTTTTTTTAATTTACGTTATTTACGTTTTTTTTAATTCGCGTTTTTTTTCTTCCCTTTCATACGTTTTCGTCCGTTTCAATACGTTTTCATCTATTTTTCGTCCGTTTTCATACGTTTTTGCCCGATTTCATACGTTTTTGTCCGTTTTCATACATTTTTGTCCGTTTTCATATGTTTTCGCCCGTTTTCTTCCATTATTCATACGTTTTCGTCCGTTTTCATACGTGTTTTTACGTTTTCATACATATTCGTCCGTTTTCATACGTTTTCGTCCGTTATTAAATGTTTTCGGCCGTTTTTAAACGTTTTCATACGTTTCTGAATATCACAAGTGACATTCTGAATAGTACAAGTGATATTCTGAATAGCACAAGTGATATTCTGAATAGCACAAGTGATATTCTGAATATCACAAATGATACTGTGAATATCGCAAGTGATGTTATGTGATATTCTGAATATCACAAGTGATATTCTGTGATATTCAGAATATCACTTGTGATATTCTGAATACCACAAGTGATTTTTTGAATATAACAAGTGATTTTCAACTAATGTTTTGTAACATGAAAATCATACGTGATATTCAAAATATCACACAGTGATATTGATAATATCGCAAACTCATATTCAGAATATCACAGAATGATATTCATAATATCACAGAGTGATATTCAGAATATCATAAAGTGATATTCAAAATATCACAGGGTGATCTTCACAAAATCACAAGTGATATTCAGAATATCACAAAGTGATATTAACAAAATATCACTTGTGTTTTTCAGAATATCACAAGTGATATTCAGAATATCATAGAGTGATATTCAAAATATCACAAGGTGATATTCACAAAATCACAAGTGATATTCAGAATATCACAAAGTGATATTAACAAAATATCACTTGTGTTTTTCAGAATATCACAAAGTGATATTCAGATAATCACAAGTGATATTCTGAATATCACATAAATCACTTGTGATAGTCAGAAACGTATGAAAACGAACGAAAACTTAAGAAAATGGACGAAAACGTAAGAATACGGACGAATTCGTATGAAAACAAGTGAAAACGTATGAAAGAGTAAAAACACGTATGAAAACGGATGAAAACGTATGAAAAATGGACGAAAATGAAAGAAAAATGATGAAAACGGGCGAAAACGTAAGAAAACGGATAAGAACGTATGAAAACAGATGAAAACGTATAAAATCGTAGAAAAAAAACACGAATAAAAAAACGTGAAAAAAAAACGCGAATTAAATAAAAAAAAACGTTAATTAAGAAAAAACGTGAATAAGAAGAAAAAAAATGAATAAAAAAGAAAGACAAAAAGACAAGAAAAAAACATGGACTTAGGTTTATCTACTTAATCTTAGGTTAATCCCACCATTAGATCAAACTAGATGGATGGTGGGGATTTGTCCTTTGGTAAGCATGAATTTATGGGTAAGCAAAATAAAGTGCCTCTACTAACATATTGAGTATATAAGAAATTAGTTGAATTGTAGACGAAAGACAATTTTTAAGCAAAGTCATATAATGAAGTAAGGCCAAAATAATATGTAAAGAACAATAGTGAATTACCGAGTTGAAGTCGTTGTTTACATAGGATTTATAACGCGAGTCATAATTATATTTTAGAATAATCATGTTATGTACAGGGAATGAATGAGAACAATAATTGGTGGAAATGGAAGAGACAATGGTATAATAGACAATTTAGTTAAAATTATAATTTTGAAAAGTGTAAAAAAGTACAAAAAGGTACAAAAGTATAAAGTAAAAAAATCGCTAATATTATTTCGCTTAAGTCGCTCAGCATTGGGAAGGCGCTAAAAGTATAAAAAAAAAATATTTTAGTAAGTTTGACTTTTTTTTACTAAAGGACAAAAAGAATTTCGCAAGAATCTTAAAAAAGTCGCTCAGATTCGGTCGCTTTACAAGAATAGCTGGTAAAAGTCAGAAAACAATCATTGGGTTCACAAATGTCGAGGGACACTTGGTAATCTGAGATTAAAAGTAAAAAAGTCGCAAGTCTTAAGGTCTAATTAAAGAATATGCCAACTTTTTTCCTAAAAAGTGTTGTCACCTTTAGCAAAAGGTGCATTGCCATAATTGCCCCTTGTTTTAATGTAGACTAGTAATGTGATGCTTGGTATCATTTGAGTGAGTATATTCATTAATATTCCTAACACGTCGATGATTATCGATGTTTATGTATTTCGAGTTAGTATGCATGCCTTATTGCTTTATTGAAGATTTCGCTTCCTTATTTCTGTTATTAGTACATCAAAAATTAGAATTGTTGATGTTGATGATAACTATTGTTGCTTTTGATCCTCGTCTATGATGCATATTCAAGAACGGATGATGCCTGATATGAAAGTCGTATATGTTGTGTTAGCCGAATTATGTTTTGTATGGTTGGGCTAACACAACATATACGACTAACATTATATGCATGCCTTACTGCTTGAATAATCAATTATGACATGTCTTTTACATGCAAAAATCATGATAGCATTTATTGGTCTACTTACTAGCGTGCGTGGAGCCAAAAAATGTGCTCACGTGGGGCATCGAGCGAGGGGTTAAACAACATGTTAGGAGATGTTATTCTTTAACTTTATTTGAAATAAATCGGGTCTTCGGGTCAGTTAAAATTAAAGACTAAAACGTTGTTATGCTACTCTGCAATTAACAATAATTATAACTAATTATCAGTTTAGGTGTCGATAAAATAAAATTTGAACTAGTTTATTGTTCACTTAAGATCAAATACAAATATTGAAGAAAAATATAACTTATCAAATGTGGCAAAACAAATAGAGTCAAACCAGAGTCATGACTCCTGTAAATGATTAGAAATAGACCAGGAGGTTTTGCTTATTTTTCTGTATAAAATTTTAGGGGCCGTTTAGTTGGTGAAAAATTTTCTTGTTTTTCCGTTTTCAAATTCCTAGAGAAGGGATTGGTTTTTATTCTCTAAAAAAGAGTTGAGAATTTTGCAAACTCGTTTAGATGGATTTATATTTTTTATTTTTTTTAAAACGTAAAAAAAATGACAAAAACGCAAAAAAAATGACAAAAACGTAAGAAAACGTACGACAACGTAAAGAAACGTATAAAATCAAAAAAAACGGATGCAAACATATTAAAACGGACATATAAAAAGTGAGAATGAAAAAAGTGAGAAGAGTAAAATGAGCTTTTCAAATTTTTAGTTAAAATTTAGAAAAATTTCCTGAAAAAATGGGAAATTCTTCACCAACTAAACGGCCCCTTAGTTATCATATGTTTCCCATTATCATTATTTCATAGTCCATGATGATCGAGGACCATGTATTTACATTGTATCGTCATTAAGGTCATAACTCCGAGGATATATTCATGTTTGCATAGAACAAGTCAAAGTGACCGGGGAAGGGAAAGAACACAGACCCATGGACTATCTGAACCCAAAAGAAAAGTCAAAGAGTACATTTAAGCTCTTACCTCTTCATCTACAAAAGAAGAGGTACATTTAAGCTCTTCATCTACAACAAGAAGACCGTTTGTTTTTTGTGCTATTGAAGTACTTCTTTCATTTTTCTTCTTTTTCTTCTTTTTCTTCTTTTTTCTTTTTCACTAGTATTTTTTGTGCTATTAAAGTAACTTTTTTTTTCCTTTTTCTTTTTCACTAGTTTTTTTACATTTTCGTCTGTCTTTTACATTTTCCTCCATTTTCTATGTTTTCGTCTGTTTTTTAATGTTTTTGTCATTTTTTTACATTTTAGTCCATTTTCTTACGTTTTCGTCCGGTTTTTTACGTTTTCGTCTGTTTTTTTACGCTCACATCTTTTTTTTACGTTTTCGTTTGTTTTTTTACGTTTTCGTATGTTTTACGTTTTCGGCTGATTTTTTACGTTTCCATCCTTTTTCTTACGTTTTCTTCATTTTTTTTTACGTTTTCGTCCGTTTTAATCTTCTTACGTTTTCGTATGTTTTTTAAGTTTTCGACCGTTTTTTACGCTTTCGTCTTTTTTTTACGTTTTCGTCTTTTTTACATTTTCGACCGTTTTTTTACGTTTTCGTCTGTTTTTTTTATGTTTTCGTCTGTTTTCTTTCGTTTTCATTCGTTTTCTTACATTATCTTACGTTTTGTTAGGTAAGATAAAATAACGTACAAAAAACTTATAAAATCATATGAAAATGGAGGAAAAAGTAAAATAAACACATGAAAATATAAAAAACGGATTAAAACGTAAAAAACGAACGAAAGCGTAAAAAACGGATGAAAACGTAAAAACGGACGAAAACGTAAAAAAGGACGAAAAGTAAAAAAATTTGGCGAAAACGTAAAGAAATGGACGAAAACGTAAGAAAACATAAAAAACAGACGAAAACATAAAAAAAACATACGAAAACATGAAAAACGAACATAAACGTAATAAAGCGGACTAAAACTTAAGAAAACAGGCGAAAACGTTAAAAAACGGACGAAAACGTAAAAAAACGGACGAAAAATAAGAAAACGGACGAAAAAGTAAAAAAACAGACGAAAACGTAAAAAAAGGGCGAAAACGTAAAAAAAGATGCGAAAACGTAAAAAAACGGACGAAAACGTAAAAAAACGGACGAAAATATAAGAAAACGGACGAAAACGTAAAAAACGGATGAAAACGTAAAAAAAAGAAGAAAACGTAAAAAAACGGGCGAAAACGTAAAAAACGGGCGAAAACGTAAAAAAACGGACGAAAACGTAAAAAGACGGACGAAACGTAAAAGAGATGTAAGATATTGAGAAAGAGATGTAGGGGTTGTGAGAAGAGGTAAGAAGTGGAAAAGAAGAGATAAATTATGTCTGTATGGTAGAAGAGGAAATAAGAGATTTTAGCCTCTTATGTCTGAAAAAAAACAAACGGTCTTCAAGGAATACGTCTGCGCGCCTGCAGACAAAAGAGGCAAAGAAGAGCTTTTTTGAAAAAACAAACAAGGCCTTAACTTGTTTTTTTGTTATTTGCAGTTAGCGGATGACATCTTCCTATTAGAACCTTGTAACTCCGCTTTTAACTTTTGTTCATTCTATTGTGGGAATCGCACTAGAGTTTTTGTGTATTTTATGGAACATGATTTTTGATGAGCTTTTTCCAAACTATTTATGTTTGTGGCTAAGGCCGAATGCAAGAGGCTGAGTTCTTTTATGTTGTACTATAAGGGTATCCGCGTAATGCGGTGACAGGTACCTGATGACTATTTTTATAGTGAGCAAATATTTTTCATTTTAAACCTTTTTTATTTAGCATGTCTCAAATACTTTATAACGTAGTAGATATATGTTTTTCAAAAGTAGAACGTCTAAATTATTAACGGTGTAAATAGTTAGCACTTTTATTTTTCAAATTTTAGCATTTAATATATCATCGTTGAAAGGGGTTACTAAATGATTTAAATGAGACTTAAAATTTTCAAATATTACATTAATTTTATTATTTTCCTTTTATAATAATGATTTTTGTCTTAAATGTTTTTAAGACTTTCTTTTATAGGAGGTCCCAAATGCTTAATGTAGTACTAGAAGGATACCCGCGTAATGCGGCGACGGGTACCCGATGACTATTTTGTGGTGAGCAAATATTTTTTTAATATTAAAACCTTCTTATTTAACATGTCCAAGTACTTTATAACAAAGTAGATATATTTCTTTTCAAAAGTAGAATTTCTAAATTATTAACAGCGTAAATAGTTACAACTTCTATTTTTCAAATTTTAGCAGTAGGTGAGTGGTTATAAGTTTAGTGAGTTTTTTTTATAAACAATTCTATTGAAATATATCATTATCGGAGGGGGTTACTATATGGTTTAAATGAGACATAAATTTTCAAATTTTACATTATAAATTTCCTTCATTAACGCCACGTCACTGCCACATCACCATAACAAACTTCCACAACAAACCCCCCCCCCCCCCCCCCCCCCCCCTCCTCAAAACAAACCTCCTTTCTCCTTTCTTTTCGGAAACTCAAATAGAAAACTCTCCCCATGGGACCCGGGTTTGTGATGTACATGTTTCAAAAATCATTTAAATCATTTAAATTGCTATACATGCATGACCACGTGAATGTCGTGTGTGATGTACCAACAGATTGATGGCAAACTAACCATCTTTTAGAATAATTCGTTGTGACTTTTCATATCTGTTGTTCTTATCATCGTTAACTAATTAATAATTTGAATAACAACCGTGTAATATAAGGTCACATTTTTTCATTTTAGCAATTATGTTTCTAACCTTTTGGCCGATTAATTCAGAGGGTTTGAATCTATCGTCACACAAACTCAAACCTGGTAAAGCTCTTCCATTTTCAGAAAGGTTAGCGTTATGTTAATAACCATGGCTAGAACGAGTGTTATCCGAAAAAATTTCGATTTTGTATGTAAAATAAATAAAGAAAGCAAGTGTGTTTTTCGGTTGTGAGAGAGAATGTTTTCTTAATTATGTGTTATAAGATTGTTGTAGATTAAAAGCTGACCGTGACACTTATAACTCTCCATACGTAGTAGCACTCTAAGCTACAAGAAAGTAAACAAATGAGAATCTCTCCAAAATAACTAATAATCATAAACAATTTTGATAACTCATAGTTTTAGTTATAAACCAGTGTCAAATCAAAATAATAAATTATCTTAACTTCCGTCCAAAACGACGCCACATTTGTGCGTGAAAAAAAAAATCCCAAAACGACAATTCACTTGACAAAATAAAGAGTAAAACGACAAAATGACGTTCGTTTCGAACATTTTTGAAAACCGGCAAAAAATACCCCCAAACTATGCGACTCTTTGCAAAACCAATCATAGACTTTATTATATTTTCACAAAGTTTGTAAAAATGGCGAAAAGTACCCCCAAACGATATGACACTTTTCAAACTCAATGCTAAACTTTCTTCGTTAAATTTTTCTAAAAAAAAACTTTAAAACACACCCGTTAAACAAACTTAAGGTCAACGTTCATATCCCGACCCAACTATCACCATACAAATGTGTCATAGGAAATGAATATACCCACATTTACATAGAGATTTTTGCACACAATTTACACACAACACATATAACAAAACTCATATAGCATAAAAAAAATAAATGCAAAAAACCCGCCGCAACGCGCGGGTGCATCATCTCGTTAACTATATTTTTTAGGGAAAATGGTATAAAAAGGCATCCAACTTGCCACTTTTTCCTTTTGTAGGCATCAAACTTTTAGTTTTTCTATTGTAGCATCCAACTTTTTTAATTTTCCCATTGTAGCATCCAACTTTCTTAATCATCCTATTGTATGCATCCAACTTCCTTAATCTTTATATTTATAGGCATCCAACATCCTTAATTTTTCTATTGTCACCTCACTTTTTTACGCTACAGGCTAAAATACGAAAATTAAAAAAGTTAGATACTAAAATAAAAAAATTAAAAGTTTGATACCTAAAAAAGAAAATGTGACAAATTGGAAGCATTTTTAGACCATTTTTCCCTAAAGGGAGACCACAAAATGACAAAATATTGAAGTGGGGAAAACCGGCCATACGTGACTTTTTTACCATTTGAAAGTTCTATAATGTAAAATCATTGGTTAATTAATTTATACACATCTTGTGAAAGTCTGTTCAATGCATGCATATAATGTATCTCAGTCTAGTTGTGCCGTTGTGGTACAAAGTTGACATTATATGAGTAATATTTTTTTTTACTATCAAAACCACCAATTTTGAATATATGGATTGCATGATCTATATATACCATAATACAATTTGTTGTTCACCACTCCTCTAACAATAACCATTACAAGCTTAACTACTCCAATCCACCTTCAAGAAAATGGCAACGGTTCAAGCTAATGTTACTGGTATCAAAGCAAACACCAAAACCTCCGCAGAGCCGGTGCGTCCGTTGGCCAACTTTCCTCCTTCAGTATGGGGTGATCGCTTCCTTTCATTCTCTCTTGACAAATCGGTAAGACTCCCAATTAGTCACGAATACAAATCTTGCATGGTATTTGCAAAATAGTGTATCAAGTTTTCACATTCTTTTCAATGTATGTCGTAACAGACTTATATATTTACCGTTTGATGTAACAAACTTATTCTTCGTTTAAAATGGTGTTTACAAACAAAAAATGAACTACTCCGTAGTTATGATATCTGCAATCATGTAAGTATTTGATTGATAAAAGAACACTTGTGAATTCAGTGGCGGAGCTAGGATTTTTATCTTGGGTGGGCCAAATAGTAGAATTAACACTTGAACAGAGAAGTAGTATTAACTTCATCCTAATCACTCAACTTTGAGAACACGCAAAAAACTTTTGTTAAAATTTAGAAAATGTCATCCATATTTAACTTAACCATGACAAAAAAAAAGTAGATAATAAAACAAAGTTATGTTTTAAACCTACATCACTGACATAAATAAAACACAATGAAACTGAATTTTGTAAAAGAAAATTCTGTGTGATACGGTTGCGTAAATCAACAAAATATAAATATATAAATCATGTAAGATTTGATGAATACCTCTACATGCAAGTGGTAAAATAGATACTCCTGTATGATAAAAAAAAAAAAAAAAAAAAAAAAAAAAAAAAAAAAAAAAAAAAAAAAAACTACGAACGCTTCGACTTTTGTATTTAATCGGAGGATATATACGTGTGTGTTGCTATCGGGTGGGCCAAACAAAGTATGAGTGTATGACCAATCAAATTACTCAAACGTGTATTATAAACTAGAAAATTATGAGAACTTTTAGGTGGGCCATGGCCAACCCAAGCTACTATGTAGCTCCGTGCTTGTGATACAAATAAGACATGGACAATTAATCTGACTAAAATCTAAAAATAAAGTGATAGTCATAATTATTATATTATATAGAAACTAAACACTTATTTATAAATAAATATAAATAGTAGTAGTAGTTTGAACATCTTTTCTCAAATGGGAGAGTATTTAATAACCATTTTAAGTAAAAAGTTACTCTTAAACCTCTTATATTTTATTAAAGGTAGTTTACATTAACCTAACACTAGCAAAAATAGAGTAGTGCTATTTAGATTTAAAGCACATGTTTAAATACATGGTTAATGCATAAATCACTTGTACAATTTTATCATGTATATTTCTCTTCAAATCCCCATCAATTATTTTTTCAAAACAATTAATCAAATGATTAGGCACATAAGTAGGCATAATTATTAGGCACAACAATCATTTTTATCCTCGCAAGATTAAAGTTTCTTACTTAGAAAAAATAAAATTCATGAGAAATTATTGCTTATTCATGCAATTCCTTAATTTTGTCAAGTCCTTTCCCTTGCCTACATTGTGCTCATATATAACCATTGTTTTGGTATGTTTTAGCAAGGAGAAAATTAAATTAAAAAGACAAATATTTGTGATACGTGTAAAAAAATTCAAAACAATAAAAAAAAAGTTTTTAAAATATTCTCAAAATAATTCCACAAGATAGGGAACGTTGGTGGATAAAAGGTTGTAAAATAAGTCTTTCTAAAAGAGTATAGTTTTAATGCAAAATATAATTGAAAAAAATGTTTGCACATTAAAAAAAATTAGTCGACATATGTTGCATCAAAAAATATTTTTTGCATCAAACTTCTTTTTAGTACACGTATCAAACTTTTATCGTGCATCAAATTATAACAAGTTGAAAATTGTGTGCATAAAAAAATTTGTGCATTACAGTTTCGTTTTTTGTGCATTAAAAAAACATATAAACATTAAAAATTAAAAAATACTTCTCACAACTTTTCTGTGAGCCAACATACACTATCTTGGAGAAAAATTTCGAAATATTTTGAGAAGTATTGATTTTTTTAAGTATTTTAAATTATAACGGATATTTGTCTCTTCTATTTTACTAAAAAGTATATGGGCTTTGATTTTAGGAATTGGAGCGATATGCCATAGCTATGGAGAAGCCGAAGGAGGATTTGAGAAAGTTGATCGTGGATCCAACAATGGATTCAAATGAGAAATTAGGTTTGATTTATTATGTGCATCGTCTCGGTTTGACATATATGTTCTTGCAAGAGATCGAAAGCCAGCTTGACAAGCTTTTCAACAAGTTTAGCATGCAAGATTATGAAGAACTTGATCTATACACTACTTCGATTAATTTTCAAGTTTTTCGACACCTTGGTTACAAACTACCTTGTGGTAAGTGTCCTTGACAAGCAAAATCACAAACCTTATAAAGCACTTTTAAGGAATGTACAATACAAGCCTATGTACGCGACTAAGTGCGTACTAATTAACAATAAATTTCTATAAAAACATGTAAATTGTTTTTTGTGATTGAGCAGATGTCTTTAACAAATTCAAGGACGTTAGCTTGGGTACTTTCAAGGCATCCATTACGAGTGATGTGAGGGGTATGTTGGGCCTATATGAATCTGCACAGTTGAGAATAAGAGGAGAAAAGATTCTTGATGAAGCCTCAGTTTTTACTGAAGCTAAACTCAAGAGTGTAGTGAACACTCTTGAAGGTAACCTTGCACAACAAGTGACACAATCTTTAAGGAGACCATTCCATCAAGGGATGCCAATGGTAGAGGCAAGGCTCTATTTCTCTAACTATGAAAAAGAATGTTCCGCGTATGACTCATTGCTAAAGCTTGCAAAGCTTCACTTTAAGTATTTGGAGCTACAACAAAAAGAAGAACTTCGAATTGTATCAAAGTAAGTGATCATGTATAAGCAAATGATATGCCAAATTATAAAAGTAAATAATCTAACAATACTTATTTTTTTTAAGGTGGTGGAAGGATATGAGGTTTCAAGAAACTACTCCTTATATAAGGGATAGAGTACCAGAGATTTACTTATGGATATTGGGATTATACTTTGAGCCTCGTTACTCCTTGGCCAGAATCATCGCAACAAAAATAACGTTGTTTCTCGTGGTTTTAGATGACACATATGATGCTTATGCTACCATTGAAGAGATTCGCCTTCTAACAGATGCGATAAACAAGTACTACCATAGATAAAATCTTCATCCTATGTTTTCTCAATGCTTAAAATAGAATTGATTAATGCTCCATTATCTTTATTTGTTAACATATCTACTACGTATTTTCAGGTGGGATATGAGTGCTATGGAGCAAATTCCAGAGTATATTAGACCATTTTACAAAATTCTTTTAGATGAATATGCTGAAATTGAGAAGAAAATGGCTAAAGAAGGGAGAGCAAATACTGTTATTGCTTCAAAAGAAGCGGTATATATGATTACCATTCTTCAATGTGTTTAATACAAAACTCAGCTTAATTAATCTTGATAGACACTAATATTTCTTTTGTGACGTAACTTTTAGTTCCAAGACATAGCTAGAGGTTACCTTGAAGAGGCTGAATGGACAAACAGTGGATATGTGGCATCATTTCCGGAGTATATGAAGAATGGATTAATCACTTCTGCCTATAATGTCATTTCAAAATCGGCTTTAGTTGGTATGGGTGAGATTGTTAGTGAAGATGCTTTGGCTTGGTACGAAAGTCATCCAAAGACTTTGCAAGCTTCCGAGCTGATTTCAAGACTCCAAGACGATGTCATGACTTACCAGGTAACACTTTGCAAGCTGCCTATATGTATTTTAGTTTTTTATAAGATGAGATACATCGAGTTCAACATTAGTTTATCTTCAGTGCAATGCTTTAACTAACACTATGAATTCGTATATTCTCTATGAAGTTTGAACGTGAAAGAGGTCAATCTGCCACTGGCGTTGATGCGTATATTAAGACTTATGGTGTCTCAGAAAAGGAAGCTATTGACGCGCTCAAGATCATGATTGAGAATGCATGGAAAGATATAAACGAGGGATGTCTAAAGCCAAGACAAGTCTCAATGGATTTGCTTGCCCCAATTCTTAACCTTGCAAGAATGATAGATGTGGTATACAGGTACGACGACGGGTTCACTTTTCCAGGAAAGACTCTGAAAGAGTATATCAATCTTCTGTTTGTGGGTTCTCTACCCGCGTAATAATGTATGAGAGAAAACATGTGATAATGTATGAGAGATTTTTCTCATCTTCTTTAATAAACATAACAAGCTAAGTATTTTGTTATCAACATGTATTTGTGCATGTAATTATTGTTTGGCATGTAACAATGAATAATTGAATATGTGGAAATTTAGACACCAAAGACAAATCTATTGTAAATTACCAAAAGCAAAGAAAGCAAGAGCTATTATTGTGTACAACATATTATATTAAAAAAATTAGGGGGAATTGCATATATACCCACTAAAACTTAAAAACTTGCATATTTCCCCATAATACAAGTTTTTATTGCACGATGTACAATACATTTTAAGCATGTTTTGGGTATATATGCAAATATGCAAGTTTTTGTGGGTATATATGCAATTGCCCCAAAAAATTAAGCCTTTCATTTTATGCTTTGATGTGTATCCTCCTACGTTCTAAGTGTTGATACTTTGGGGCATTTAATTAATCGGACAAATAAGATAGGTACAATGAGTGACCTCACAATATGATGCCAATCCTACTCAATGCCCCCTATAACTATTCGTAATAAGGACGACAGCGCTGTTGCATGTATTGAAGGAGTGGGTCGAATAGGAACAAAAACCTTATAAAGGAGCGTTGTGCTGCGATGTTGCATCACTTGAAAGCTAGTGATGCAGCCATTATCTCTGGCTGTGTCGATTTGCTTATGTCACAGGGTGGCAGAGGAAGGGTTTTATATATACGTGGTTTGTGAGCCCATTGAAGAACTTAATTACGTAGATGATATACGTTTTATTTCCTTGTTTGATGTGTGGTTTTAAATTTATCTTATGATGTTAACTAAACATAAAGATATAAATTTGTTGCATTGATGTGTTTATTTCATTTGAAATTACGACGGTTACTTGTTTTAGTAAAGCTCCTGATAATAATTGTGTTTTTATGGACGACGGATTATAAAGGGATACAAGTAGAGGTTGCAAATAGACATGTCTGAAGGGTTAGAAAACAGGTGAAATTGTAGTATTTTGTTCGGGCACGAAACACTTGTTGCTTTAAATCTGTAAGAAAAGGAAACTACTCCAGTTTGCTGTGGCAAGGCATCTGCAATGCAATGCTCATAAGTCATAATCTGATAATCTCATTCCAATGTACATAATCTCATCCCATTGCAATGCTGCTCATATGCATCCACATCAAATGTCAGATCCTGCGACATCTCAACATATCAAGTGGTGTTGACCTCATTAACCGAGCTATCACACCAAAGAGTTTCCGTGTTCACAAAATTCGGGGAATAAACGACAATGAAAGAACATAGACCTTGTTTTTTTAAGGGCAGTTTTCTATTAAAAACTGGCAAGAAGCTAGAAGTTACAGACAACAAATAAACAAACAGCCCTATATATTAAGCTAAAATTGAGCAGAAAGTCCACAAAAATAACCATTGAATAAATCTACTTATTTTGGTTTCCCAAATCGACTACATATTCTACCAGACTTGATCCAACATATTCAAATGAAGTTAAACACCGCCATTTTTTATACTTACTCCACATCAATGTGCCTCACATGTTCACTTTCCTCAAACTTCACCAACGGAACTCTAATTTTCAACACACCTTTCTTCAGCTCTGCCTTGATTTCGTTCAATTTATATACCGTATTAGGCAAATCAACTTGACTTGAGTACTTTCGTGACGCTTCATCCTCCTCATGACCCTTCTCCGCTCTAATGGCCAGTGTGTTCTCATCCACGGATATCTTGACATTTTCTCTGTCCAAACCAGGCATATCATACCGAAGAATGAGAGTATCCTTGACTTCTTTAGCGTCCCATTCAGGCCTTGATCCATCTCTTACTGGACTGCATGTGTGTTCCGCCATGTTCTCCAAGATCTGTTCCAGCCTCCTCTTTGAACTTTGACCGTACACATCTAAAAGTATTACATATATATGCACAACGTTTATATAAATTAATTTACATTTACAAAAGATGCATATAACACTAGGAATGATATAAGGTAGATTACGAAAAATCATCCAAGTGATTCATTAGGACACCTGATCGACTAACAAGTTCTTGCTTAGTTCCTACCTTAGGACGATATCCATAATGTTCACTAAGCCGTTAGGATGATTATCGTAAAAGGGACTAGGGAGAGACTGATTTAATTTGTTAAGTAAACATAGAAATAGGACTTTACGTGACTTGGTGTATTAACTGTACTCTAAGGATGGCATAAGAAACTACAAATTACAATGATACCAAATGATAATTCTAAAAACACTGACTATATACTGTAGAACAACCCTAAAATTCCAACCAAAACATATAAAAACAATAATAGGCTAAACATAAGGTAACAAGTGCATTTTAGGGTTGTTCTAGTACTGTGTGTGACAAGTCCTATTATTGTTACAGTACTGTGTGTGAGTTATGATGTATTTATGATATTTTTTGGGTTTGATCCCTTTTTATATATGTTGCCTTTCTAAAAAGTTAAAAATCAAGTCCACAGATTCTGTTTTACATGCGCTGAAACAAGAATATAAACAAGTATAACTGGAACAATCACAAACAATCTTTCCTGGAATATGCTTTCCTTTTATCAGTAAAATATATGCTCAAAACAACTGATCGGTATTTTTCATTATATCCAACCACAAGCTCGGCTGGTATATATAGGTGTTAGAATTTGCTTTCTAATCCTACTACAATTCTAATAAACCAAGATAGTCCTTAACAAATAAGGAGTCCTAATTAGACTAGAATTGTAAACTTCCATATGCTTGGAAAGTGTTTTGTCTTCCATCTGCTCGGTCAGACAATTTGCCAACATTCACCCCCCTAATTTCTGACTCGAGATAGGTAGGTCTTCAACTCCGAGTAACTTTTGCATCTCCTTGAACTTAATCCTTGCGAGAGCTTTCGTCAGAATATCAGCACGTTGCAACTCACCTCTTACAAACTCAACTTGTACTTGGTCTCTTTCAACACACTCTCGAATAAAATGATAACGTGTGTTTATATGCTTGCTTCTTCCGTGAAAGACTGGATTTTTTATAAGTGCAATAGCCAAATTTGTTGTCAACAAATAAGACCACCACTCTTTCTTCCATTCCGGTTATTTCACTCAACAATCCACGTAACCATATCCCTTGACACGCGGCTGAGGTTGCAGCCATGAACTCGGCTTCACAAGACGATAGAGCCACCGTGTTTTGCTTTTGTGAGCACCAAGTGATAGGTGATTTTCCTAGATAAAATACATGCCCAATTGTGCTTCGACCATCATCTTGGTCCATAGCAAAACTACTATCACTAAACCCCACTAACTCCTTGGTTTTCTCATGGTTATATCACACTCCAAAATTCAAACTACCTTGGATGTACCTTAGTATTTGTTTCACAGCCGCCATATGTGATTCTTTTGGTTCTTGCATGTAACGACTAACCAAACCAACCGAATAAGATAAATCAGGTCGAGTGTGTAGTAAATACCTTAAACAACCAACTCGTCGTCTATACAAAGTTGCATCAACTGGTTTTCCTTCCTTATCCATGCTTAACTTCATTCCAGGTTCTAATGGACATTGAGTAGGATTCGCTTCATGCATCCCAGCATCTTTCAAGATCTTCTTTGCATAGCTTTCTTGACTTATTGAGATACTCGAATCCTCTTGCTTTACTTCAATGCCAAGATAATAGCTTAACTTTTCCAAGTCACTCATATCGAACCTTTCTTGCATTTGTCTCTTAAATTCACCAATTTCGCTAAGCTTCGAACCGGTTACTAAGAGATCATCTACATAGACCGCAATAATCAAGATTGACTTGTTTGTTTTCTTCACATACACCGCTTGTTCGTGTTGGCATCTTTTGAAAGACATTTGCTTGAGTTCTCCATCAAGTTTTGTATTCCACGCCCTTGGTGCTTGTTTAAGTCCATAAAGCGCCTTTTTCAACTTGTAGATCTTCCTTTCTTCTCCTTTCTTCACGAACCCCTCCGGTTGTGTAACAAACACTCGCTCTTTTAGTTCTCCATGTAAAAAAGCTGACTTTACATCCAGATGATGTAGCTCCCATGCTTCTTTTGCGGCCAATGAGATCAATAAAAGCACCGTTTCAATCCGTGCTACGGGCGCAAATACCTCATCATAGTCAATTCCTTCCTTTTAAGCATAACCCTTTGCTACTACCCGAGCTTTAAACTTATTAATTGAACCATCCGAATTTCTCTTAATTTTGAACACCCACTTTAATCCAATGGGATTAACATTAACCGGAGCTTCAAATAATTCCCATGAATCATTCTTCTCGATAGACTCAATCTCTTGCTTCATAGCAACCATCCACTTGCTTGAGACTTTTGCTTCTTGGAACGTTCTTGGTTCATCATCTTCAATCAAAAGTAGATTTTGATCTTCATTAGCAACTGAGGTTCTTGAACTAGACCCCATAATAAAGTCATTAAATCTAGTTGGCTTAGTTGAAACCCTCGAAGAACGCCTCATAATTGGTTGAGTTTCTGTCACAGGATTAGGGTCATTACCCGCCTCGTTTTAAACTTCTTGTTCGGTATTGACCGGTTGATTTTCATCAACATCATGATGATTTTCAGCCTCTTGATCTTCTGCCACAACTTCATTGGTCATACCTGGGTAACAAATCCACAACCCGTATCAATAGAACCGTGCCATTCTATGACAAACATACCTGGGTTTAGCTCGTGTGATTCGCTTCCAGCAACATACTTCCAGCCAAGTTCCTCATTAAACTCCGCATCACGACATACCACTATCTTCTTTAGTTTTGGATTGAACAGTCGAAAACCTTTTGTACCTGGCTCGTTTCCGATGTAAATGAGTCGTGTTGACCTGTCATCTAACTTATGTAAATATGGCCTTGTTCCCGTTGCATAAGCCACACATCCAAATACCCGCAAACCCTCCAAGTTCGGCTTTTTTCCTTTGAAAGCATCGTATGGAGTTTGATTAACTAGAGCTCGAGTTGAAACTCTATTAATCAAGAATGTAGCGTGTCTAACTCCTTCAGCCCACATGTAGTTTGGTACGTCTCGTGCTTTCAAGATGCTTCTAGTCATTCCCATAAGAGTACGGTTTCGCCTTTCCACGACTCCATTTTGTTGCGGTGTGTAGGGAGCGGTTAGATGTCTTGTTATACCCTCGTTTTCACAAAAGTTGGTAAATTCTTTTGAAGTGAACTCACCTCCTCTATCGGTCCTTAGGGTTATAATCTTGCTTCCTGACTTCTTCTCAACTAAAGCTTTGAACTTTTTGAAGTATTCAAATGCCTCACCTTTTTCCTTCAAGGTAAAAGTCCACATAAACCGTGAGAAGTCATCAATAAGAACAAATATGTACCTGTTTCGTGCTATGGATGGTGGAGAAATTGGTCCACATAGGTCGGCATGTATAAGTTGAAGAGAATGTGTTGCCTTAAATTTCGCTGCTTTAGGAAACGACTTCTTGGTTTGTTTTCCTACCAAACAAGATTTACATATTTGTTCTTATTGATGACTTCTCACGGTTTATGTGGACTTTTACCTTGAAGGAAAAAGGTGAGGCATTTGAATACTTCAAAAAGTTCAAAGCTTTAGTTGAGAAGAAGTCGGGAAGCAAGATTATAACCCTAAGGACCGATAGAGGAGGTGAGTTCACTTCAAAAGAATTTACCAACTTTTGTGAAAACGAGGGTATAACAAGACATCTAACCGCTCCCTACACACCGCAACAAAATGGAGTCGTGGAAAGGCGAAACCGTACTCTTATGGGAATGACTAGAAGCATCTTGAAAGCACGAGATGTACATGTGGGCTGAAGGAGTTAGACACGCTACATTCTTGATTAATAGAGTTTCAACTCGAGCTCTAGTTAATCAAACTCCATACGAGGCTTTCAAAGGAAAAAAGCCTAATTTGGAGTGGTTTGCGGGTATTTGGATGTGTGGCTTATGCAACGGGAACAAGGCCATATTTACATAAGTTAGACGACAGGTCAACACGACTCATTTACATCGGAAACGAGCCAGGTACAAAAGGTTTTCGACTGTTCAATCCAAAACTAAAGAAGATAGTGGTACGTCGTGATGCGGAGTTTAATGAGGAACTTGGCTGGAAGTATGTTGCTGGAAGCGAAACACACGAGCTAAACCCAGGTATGTTTATCATAGAATGGCACGGTTCTATTGATACGGGTTGTGGATTTGTTAACCCAGGTGTGACCGATGAAGTTGAGGCTGAAGATCAAGAGGCTGAAAATCATCATGATGTTGATGAAAATCAACCGGTCAATACCGAACAAGAAGATCAAATCGAGGCGGGTAATGACCCTAATCCTATGACAGAAACTCAACCAATTAAGAGGCGTTCTTCAAGGGTTTCAACTAAGCCAACTAGATTTAATGACTTTATTATGGGGTCTAGTTCAAGAACCTCAGTTGCTAATGAAGATCAAAATCTACTTTTGATTGAAGATGATGAACCAAGAACGTTCCAAGAAGCAAAAGTCTCAAGCAAGTGGATGGTTGCTATGAAGCAAGAGATTGAGTCTATCGAGAAGAATGATTCATGGGAATTAGTTGAAGCTCCGGTTAATGTTAATCCCATTGGATTGAAGTGGGTGTTCAAAATTAAGAGAAATTCGGATGGTTCAATTAATAAGTTTAAAGCTCGGGTAGTAGCAAAGGGTTATGCTCAAAAGGAAGGAATTGACTATGATGAGGTATTTGCGCCCGTAGCACGGATTGAAACGGTGCGTTTATTGATCTCATTGGCCGCAAAAGAAGCATGGGAGCTACATCATCTGGATGTAAAGTCAGCTTTTTTACATGGAGAACTAAAAGAGCAAGTGTTTGTTACACAACCGGAGGGGTTCGTGAAGAAAGGAGAAGAAAGGAAGATCTACAAGTTGAAAAAGGCGCTTTATGGACTTAAACAAGCACCAAGGGCGTGGAATACAAAACTTGATAGAGAACTCAAGCAAATGTCTTTCAAAAGATGCCAACACGAACAAGCGGTGTATGTGAAGAAAACAAACAAGTCAATCTTGATTATTGCGGTCTATGTAGATGATCTCTTAGTAACCAGTTCGAAGCTTGTCGAAATTGGTGAATTTAAGAGACAAATGCAAGAAAGGTTCGATATGAGTGACTTGGGAAAGTTAAGCTATTATCTTGGCATTGAAGTAAAGCAAGAGGATTCGAGTATCTCAATAAGTCAAGAAAGCTATGCAAAGAAGATCTTGAAAGATGCTGGGATGCATGAATCGAATTCTACTCAATATCCATTAGAACCTGGAATGAAGTTAAGCATGGACAAGGAAGGAAAACCAGTTGATGCAACTCTGTTCAGACGACGAGTTGGTTGTCTAAGGTATTTACTACACACTCGACCTGATTTATCTTATTCGGTTGGTTTGGTTAGTCGTTATATGCAAGAACCAAAAGAATCACATATGGCAGCTGTGAAACAAATACTAAGGTATATCCAAGGTAGTTTGAATTTTGGAATACGATACAACCAAGAGAAAACCAAGGAGCTAGTGGGGTTTAGTGATAGTAGTTTTGCTACGGACCAAGATGATGGTCGAAGCACAACCGGGCACGTATTTTATCTAGGTAAATCACCTATCACTTGGTGCTCACAAAAGCAAAACACGGTGGCTCTATCGTCTTGTGAAGCCGAGTTCATGGTTGCAACCTCAGCCGCGTGTCAAGGGATATGGTTACGTGGGTTGTTGAGTGAAATAACCGGAATGGAAGAAAGAGTGGTGGTCTTATTTGTTGACAACAAATCGGCTATTGCACTTATGAAAAATCCAGTCTTTCACGGGAGAAGCAAGCATATAAACACACGTTATCATTTTATCCGAGAGTGTGTTGAAAGAGACCAAGTACAAGTTGAGTTTGTAAGAGGTGAGTTACAACGTGCTGATATTCTGACGAAAGCTCTCGCAAGGATTAAGTTCAAGGAGATGCAAGAGTTACTCGGAGTTGAAGACCTACCTATCTCGAGTCAGAAATTAGGGGGTGAATGTTGGCAATGTCTGACCGAGCATATGGAAAGACAAAACAGATTCCAAGCATGTGGACAATTACAATTCTAGTTAATTTAGGATTCCTTATTGGTTAAGGACTATTTTGCTTTATTAGAATTGTAGTAGGATTAGAAAGCATATTCTAAATACCTATATATACCAGCCGAGCTTGTGGTTGGATATATGAAAAAACCGATCAGTTTTTAGAGCCTATATTTTACTGATTAAAGGAAAGCTTATTCCAGGAAAAACGTGTGCATGATTGTTTGTGTTTGTTCAAGAGAACAAGTTGTGTCGTCTCGAAATTAATGTGACCCATCCTAGCATGCCATAACCAAGCATCATCTTCCATCTTTGCTTTTAGACACACCGGACTTCCAACTTGGAGCTTAATCTTGTAAAGTCTATTACTTGTTCTAGGAACCTTCATCAGAAGCTTGCCATCTGAGTCACGCATAGTAAGAAGATTACCTTTCATACGAATGTCACATCCGCCTTCGGTAGCTTGCCCAAGACTAATTATGTTGCTTTTTAGCTCGGGTAGGTAATAGACTCCAGTGATTAACCGTTGCTCTCCCGTTTTCCCTTCAATGATTATCGAACCCTTCCCTTTTATCTCGATGTAGGAGTTATCACCAAACTTCACTCTGCCGGAGATATTCTCATTCAACTCCGAAAAGTATTCTCGGATCCCCGTCATGTAATTACTTGCTCCATTATCCAAATACCAAGTGTCTTCCTCGTTTGGCTTAGTATTCAATTGGTTTGGGATAATCTTTTCTTCATTCAAGAAAACTACTTCTTGAACGCTTTTCATCATAAAAAGTGTCGGGTCATCATCATCCTCCGTTTTCAAAAGGTTTGATTCATGCTTTTGCTTCTGTTCACGTCGTTCAGGGCAGTTAGAAGCAAAGTGGCCATATTCATCACATCTGAAGCATTGAATTTTTGAAAGGTCTCGACTTTTGTTCTTCTTTTGCTCCGTATTGCTCCCGGAGTTGTTACGGTTGTGGTTATTAGCTTGACCACTACCACGAGATTTGTTTTGAGAAGAAAAGTTTTGACCTTTACCGTTGCCACCAGAGGAATTCCTTCCTCGACCTTTCTTATCATATCTTTCAGCCCTTCCGAACATCAACTTGCCTTGATCTTCAGAAGTGGTGTCAACACCCTTCATTCTTCCTTCAAAAGCTTTCAACCTTCCAATTGCTTCTTGAAAAGACATAGTATTCAAGTCAGCAAATTGTTCTATTGAGGCAACAATTGCAACATACCTATCCGGAACGGATGCAAGTAGCTTCTTAACAAGTTTCTTGTCTTCATAAATTGTTCCCAAGCTATTTACTTCTGTTACAATTTTGCCCAACCTAGCCGCAAAGTCATCGATTGATTCGTTGGCTTTCATCTTTAAAGATTCGAATTCCGTCTCCAAGGTTTGCAACCTTGCGTCTCGAACCCGATCAACACCCACATACCTGGTCTTCAAAGCTCCCCAGATTTCTTTGGCTGTGTTGAATTGTGAAACATGAAAAACAAGTTCTTCTGGAATCGCCTGGAAAAGTAACGCAACTGCCACGTGATCTTGCTTAGCAACAACTTGTGTTCCTTCCCCTGGTTCCAGTGCATCGAGTATTCCATGGACTCAGAATACCGCTTTGACTCTTATTGCCCATATGTTATAATTTGTGCTTGTTAACATTGGACATTGAAGAGCCGTTTTAGAATGTTCGACAGGAGGTGGTTGACTCGACTCGCCTTGCACCATCCTTCTTGTACGTCTTCTGTAAGTTACAGGTGTTGTTTGTTCGCCTTCCAGCCCTAGGTTCTAGAGGTCGAGTGATTTACTTCCTGCCCAAGTAAACCAAGTCGAAAGTTTGAAACTTTGATCGACTTCTTGCTTAAGTCGAACCCTAGTAAAACCCTTGTGATCGACTTCTTGGTGAAACCCTTGTGATCGACTTCTTGGTGAAACCCTTGTGATCCTTCTTGGTTAAAACCCTTGTCGATCCTTCTGCTGTTAAATAACCTTGCTCTTGATACCAATTCAAGTCCACAGATTCTGTTTTACATGCGCTGAAACAAGAATATAAACAAGTATAACTGGAACAATCACAAACAATCTTTCCTGGAATATGCTTTCCTTTTATCAGTAAAATATATGCTCAAAACAACTGATCGGTATTTTTCATTATATCCAACCACAAGCTCGGCTGGTATATATAGGTGTTAGAATTTGCTTTCTAATCCTACTACAATTCTAATAAACCAAGATAGTCCTTAACAAATAAGGAGTCCTAATTAGACTAGAATTGTAAACTTCCATATGCTTGGAAACTGTTTTGTCTTCCATCTGCTCGGTCAGACAATTTGCCAACAAAAAAAAAGTTAACAAACTAACAATATTAAATTTGTTAATGCAAAGATAATAAATGTTCAAGTTTTGACAAATAAATTGTATTCTTGGCTATAGAACATATAGTGCAAGTCTGTAAGTTAATCTTTTTAAAAGAAAATAAGATTCCACTGTTTCAAAAAAAATGATACATAGGACTAACAGATTCGAGTAAATCAACTATAGCATGAAACTCACCATAGACGAAGTCATCATCACGGTAGCGAGAGACCGAGCTACTACTAATAAACCGTTGTGCTGAAGGAGTAGTAGCAGCAGCAGCAGCCGCCCGGACAGGAACAAAAAACTTATGAAATAATGTTGCGGCAGCCGTGCCTTGCCTGAAAGCTAGTGATGCAGCCATGTTTTTAATGGTGAATCGCTATGGAAGGTGTGATTTTTATAAAGAGTATTATTTGTGTGACATATTTTATCTAGCAACTAACTTTTTCTACAAGTTTTCTTGTCAAACAAGACTGCTGTAGAGTATTAAGATTTACTTTGGTTTTTGTTTATATAAGTTGACTACAGTAATATTTTATTTGGATGCGTATGTTTATTCTTATTGACTACTAAAGTCAAAATTGGGTTCAATTTGATTAAATATATCTAAATTTCATACAACAAAATTAATAGGTGTAAAACACATGTGGCAATTTTGAAAAAAAAAAAAAAAAACAAACCTTAACAAATGAGAAGGTTCTTAATAAAAACCACTTATACATTATACCTCCTATACTTTTATTAGTTTTTACGGTTTTTAATAACTTTATAAATTTAATAATGCCACTTATACGTTATACCTTCTATTCTTTTATTTTATAAAATTAAATAAAAGCTATATGTTGTTATTATTTATCTTTTATACAGTAAAACAATTACATCATTTCGAAAGTATTTTACTAAACTAACTTACTGGTAAAGAAATGGGTCAATCAGGTTGCTTTATTTTGACACGTGGCAAAATCGAACATTCTTGTTGGCCAATTGAAAGTCAAAATTGAAAAAAATTGATCAAACTTTGATAAATTTGGTAGATAAAAATTACAACATATATGTTGTTATAAAAAAAAACAACGTGTATATGCATAGGATTATAAATAGGGTGAAAGCTAAAGATACGTAACATATTTTTTTCAAATAAACAGGTCTACGCAATATATTTTCAAATAATCTTCGATCTAACTAATATGACCGGTTAGCAGCGGGTTACCAGGTCACCCTTGATTTTTAAAAGTTACACCGTCGGTCCCCCAAACTGGACCAAATTCACGCAGTTAGTCCTATTTTGGTAACGCTCGTTAAAAAAAAATTAAAAACTTTTAATTTTTTTTTCTTAAAATCTACTTAAAATATATATATTTTTTAATTTATAATTTTGAAAAAAATGGATAAATATTATTATACATTGTTTTTTACGTTTTTTTTTTTTAATCTAATTTAAAAAAAAACGTAAAAATAAGTGTATAAAAATCAGATTAAAAAAAGAAAAAGAAAAAAAACGTAAAAAAAGGTTATAAAAAAAATTATCCATTTTTTTTAAATCGGAATTTTTAAAAAAAATCAGATTTAAAAAAACGTAAAAAAAAAGTGTATAAAATTCAGATTAAAAAGGAAAAAAGAAGTGTATAAAAAAATTTATCAATTTTTTTTATAAAAAATTATAAATTAAAAAATATATATTTTAAGTAGATTTTAAGAAAAAAAATTTAAAAGTTTTTTTAAAAAATTTTAACGAGCGTTACTAAAATAGGACTAACTGTTATATGAGAGCATGGAAAAAATACAAGCTTGGAGCCGAAGACCTCAGAACTGTCATGAACATTGATCCTGGAAACAAGGTTGCAAGAAGTACCATACACCGCCTTACCAAATTGGCCAGCTAAGCAAAAGGATAAAAATGAGTATTGTCACGCACCCTTTCTTTTCTTTGTGCTCAAAAGTTTCATTATTATACTGCCTATAATATCAAAATTATGGGCAATAATCATATAAAAAGTTATTTGATGCCATTGGATTTTACAAGATCACAAGAGTGTTGTATTCCTCGTCTCATGTTGCATTATAGCGGTTTGTTTCATTTTGTTTTCTCATCTTTTATCTACTGTAAAATTGATTTGTGCTACTTGTTTATTTGACAATATACATCGTTTAGTCCCTGTCATTAATTCAGCTACATGGGATGTTTTCTCACCTGATATATCAAATAAGGCGAAGGATGTGTATATCGAGATGCAGGATGAAGGGTGTGTTTTCCCAGATGAAGTTCACTTCCAAATGCTGAGTCTGTATGTTGCAAAACAAGAATTTTGTCTTTCCGCTTGACTGTATTGTATCGGATATGGGGTATAACATGTTAGAAGAGTTTTAGCCTATATCGGATAGGTTGTAGTATGTTGATTGTATCTCTGATTAGAATTGTCCAATTTAGTAGTATGTTTATGTGATTGTAATATGTTTGGTATTAATATATATTCTTTTCATGTTTTGTTGTAATTTTTTTTTGCAATTGTATACTTGATGATATTGCATACAAGTTCATTCTTTCATTTTATAGTGATGATGTTAATTTTAGAGAGAGAAGCAGAAAAAAGATATAAAGGGAAGGGTGGTGGTGGTGATGGTATAATTTTATTGATTAAATACACCGTTAGTCCCTAAGGTTGTACCAGTCTTACCACCAAAAATAATTAACCAAAACAATGAAATGACCATTTTGCCCTCATGTGCAAGGCACATGGGGAAAATAACAGACTTTCTCCAAAAGGTGAAGATCAGTGGGATCACCCTGGTCCCATGTATCCTAAGGATGCCAACCGGACCCTCCCCCAAGGACCCGGCCCCAGGCAATGAGCACTTGTCCCAGTGACTGTACTTATCAGGAGGTGGGCTTTGAACCCTGGCCATTTTCTCCAATAGGCCCCTCGCTGACCAGTCAATCTGAGCATTTGCGGTGGGGGAAAATAACAGACTTTAACTAAAGAAAAATTGGTCAAGGGACTTGTCTAGAGTATAAAACCCATGTTTTGGACTTCCAACGATGAAAAAGGCAAGGTTTGTCTTAATGTGATGCTCAGGTACAAGTTTAAGGACGACGGTGTATTTTAGTCTTGTTTTAATAAAGTTTTGCTTCTTTCTTTCTGTTATTAGTACGTAAAAAGTTAGAATTGTTGATGTTGTTGATAACTACTGTTGCTTCTGATCCTCGTTTATGATGCATATTCAAGAACGGATGATGCCTTATATACATGCCTTATTGCTTGAGTAATCAATTATGACATGCCTTTTACATGTAAAAATCATGCATGATAGCATTTATTCTCCTCTCATTGGGGCTAAACTGGCTAGTCTGTAAGCACAAACATTACTTTATCGGTCCTTTTATGTGACATTTCGATGTATAATTAGTTGCTTTGTGTGTATTCGTTAAAGGGGTCAATATATTAATCAGGAAATCCTAGCAAGTTGCTAGACAATATACAATCACGCAAGCATACTATCCAAACTGAAAAAAAAAAAAAAAAAAAAAAAAAAAAAAAAAAAAAGGTGCCATGACTCCTGTAAATGATTAGAAAAGACCAGGAGATTTATGCATCTTTTTCTGTATAAAATTTTTGTTATCATATGGGTCCCATTATCATTATTTCATAGTCCATGATGATCGAGGACCATGATTGTATTGTCATTAAAGTCATAACTCCGAGGATATATTCTTGTTTGCATAGAACAAGTCAAAGTGACAGGGGAAAGGAAAGAACACAGACCCATGGTCCATGGACGATATATTCATGGGCCATAGACGATCCTGCACACAAAAAAGTAAGTCAAAAGTAACTTTTTTTTTTTTTTTTTTTTTTTTTTTTTTTTTGCAGCAAGCTAATGAAATCTTCCTATTTGAACCTTGTAGCTCAGTTTTTAACTTTTGTTCTATCTATGGTGGGCATTGCGCTAGAGTTTTTGTGTATTATATGGAACATGGTTTTTGATGAGCTTTTTTAAAAGGGATTGATACTCATATCATTTTTTTTATACATACATCACACTGTACAATATTTTAAAGCACACTGTACAAAACAGTAATGCATAATTGTGGAGTATGTATAAAAAAAAATTGTGTGAGTATCGACACCCTTTTCCAAACTATTTATGTTTGTGGTTTGTGGCTAAGCACGCATGCAAGAGGAATTGAGTTCTTTTATGTTGTACTAGAAGGGTACCCGCTTAATGGGACGGCGGGTACTTGGTGACTATTTTTGTAGCGAGCAAATGTTTTTCATTTTAATCCTTCCTTATTTAGCATGTCCCAGATACTTTATAACGTAGTAGATATATGTTTTTCAAAAGTAGAACGTCTAAATTATTACGTAACAGTGTAAAATAGTTAGCACTTTTATTTTTCAAATTTTAGCATTGAATATATCATTATTGGAAGGGGTTACTATATGGTTTAAATGAGACTTAAATTTTCAAATATAACATTAATTTTATAATTTTCCTTTTATAATAATGTTTTTTATCTGAAAATTTTTTAGGATTTTCTTTTATAGGAAGTCCCAAATGCTTAATGTAGTACTAGAAGGGTACCCGCGTAATGCGGCGGCGGGTACCCGGTGACTATTTTGTGGCGAGCAAATTTTTTTTTATATTAAAACCTTTCTTATTTAGCATGCCCAAGTACTTTATAACAAAGTAGATATATTTCTTTTCAAAACTAGAACGTCTAAATTATTAACAGTGTAAATAGTTACAACTTCTATTTTTCAAATTTTAGCATTAGGTGAGTGGTTATAAGTTTAGTGAGCTTTTCTTATAAACAATTCTATTGAAATATATCTGTAGAAAACTAGAAGGGGGGTTGAATAGTTTACCGATTAAAACTTTGTTTTGAAACTTATTGAAAGATCAATTGATATTGATCTTAAGTATGTTAATGAAAATATGCAAGCAATATGTAATAAGTAAGTAAGGAAAGAAATGATCAAACCACAACAAGTTGTTTATAGTGGTTCGGCCTACAAGGACTCTTTTTCCTTGCCCTACTCCACTCCCCGAGTCTCACACTCGAGAGTTTAACTTCACTAGTCAACAAGCTCCTTTCACCGGCGGAGAAAACCTTTACACTTCGCTTACACTATTTCCGACACTAAGCTAGATGTCGAGTTCTTTCCAAGGGTACAACTACTCCCACACACAATGTATTTTGTGGACTAAAATACTAACCACTCACACTCACAAGATTATGATGGTTTGATACAACAATGAGGTATGGATCAACACTAGATCATACAACACTAAACAAACAAGACTTCCAACTTCTCGTTGAAGCTTGAATATGACTTGATCTTCTTTGCTACAAAAGAGATCACTAATATGATATGAAACTGAGTTAGAAGGGTTAGAGAGAAGATATGTATGAGAGTATGTTAGAAAGGGATAAGAAACTACTTGGCTTGGCATTGCTATTTATAGCCAATTTGGACAGGAGCGTCCACGGACCGCGGACCCCTTAAAAGGGTTCCGCCCGTGTACCAAATTGGTACCGCCAGTCTGACAGTCAAGATATCAAATCTTGCCTAAAGTCAACTCTATCTAAGTAAGATTGTGCAAGATATGAAGAGTACAAATCTTCACAAAATATCTAATGGAATCTTCCAATGATCTCCATGATGTAATACATGATGTCAAATGTTGTATTACTATTAATAGAAATATGCAAATGCTTAAGTAGTGTTTGGTTTTAAGAACCTAACACATTCTACAAACTACTATCATACATAATGATTAGAGTCATATCAAGATGTTACTAATCATAAATGTAAATGCTTGAATGATGAATATATTGTTTGAGAAAGCTTGTTTTAATATCTAATAAACTTGACAAGCTTTAAGCTTTTATAAATTAAATTTACTTTTGTCGTTAACAAAACTTAGGCAAAGATCAAAAATATAAATAACGTTTAATGACGATATTTGTATTAACAATCTCCCCCTTTTTTTTGAGGACAAAATATAAATTTTATTTTTATAAAAGAGACAAAGTTTGTACAAGAGTTATAAAAATATTAGTTTTAGAACTTTGAAAAGGAAATGATAATATAAGTGTATGAATTTTGACTTTTTCAGAAAGTCAAAGAATTCACTAGTTGATGCATGATGTTGACTTTTTCAGAAAGTCAAAGTATGCAGTTTGACTTTTTTAAAGAAAAGTCAAGTATTATCAATGAGGGTTCCTGTTTGACTTTTAGAAAGTCAATTGTATGCAGTTTGACTTTTTCAGAAAAGTCAAATATAAATAGTTTCCAAGTTCTATATTTTCTCCCCCTTTTTGTCTCAACAAAAAGAAGAGGCTATGCGGAATGTAATGAGCCCGAGCTATTATCTCCCCCTTGTTCAAAGCTCCCCCTAAATTGGGTGCTTTAATGGGAAGATACATGGATTGTGAAAATAAAGCTACAAGAAAAAAAGTTAGTGATAATGATCATTCACAAGCATTTCCAAACACTATGTAATGACACCAACAACATAATAAACAACATTCATTAGTTAAAATTTTTCATGAGTAAAGATCATGAAAAGAGAACACAATGATGTGTTTCTAGTACAAGAAAATAAAAATTATCCTAAAGAAACAAAAACAAATAAACGACTATTCTAAAAACCATCCTAAAGTGATGGTGGATGGGAAAGAGCGTTGAGACGCTCAAGAATGTGGTTGAGGATGAACCTCATTTCTTCGTGGAAGTCATGGACCATAATCCGGGTCCGTTCCACGGTTTGACCCGTTTGCTCACAAGTTGAGCAACCGTGCCTTGGAGGGTAGAAAGTTTGCGGAGGTTGTGGTGGTGGAATGGTGGATGTGTTGGTGGTGTTGGGGATGTTTGGAGTGGTCATGATGGATGCAAGCAAAGCACTTTGCATTTGCATTGTCTCACTTAAGTGAGAATCCACCATGCCTTTGAATTGGTGGAGGTTGTGGAGTTCGGCTTGAATCTCCTCTCTAGTGGGATTGTCATCCCACATGCTCTCCGGAATGTCCTCAATATGAGGGGATATTGATGATGGAAGTGGATGATCCCCGTATAAAGGACCATGAATGTCCTTGTGAATGGGGTGGAAAAGGAGAGGTCTTGGCCCTAATGGGGCGTTTGGGTCAATGGATGACCGAGGTGATTCATGAGCGATTCGCTCAATGGTGCCAAAAGATGGCAATGGTGGTGGGTGACTTGGCCTAGGAGGCAAGTCTTCCAAGTCCTCTAGGAAAGGATTTGGTGATGTTGGTGGAGTTGAAAATAACTCCATGGGAGTGAGAGTGGGAGACCTTGGTGAAGGTGGTGAAGGTGTCTTGGATGTTTGGATGGGTGCCGGTGGAGGTGAAGTAGGTGTTTTTATTGGTGGTGGAGTGGTGATCACAATGTGTGATGAAGTAGGTGTAGCTAAGGTAAGGTGTGTATCATCTCTAATGGGAGATGAGATTGTGAGTGGTGAAGATTCGGATGATGAGCTAATATTGACAAAACAACAAGGCCTTACGCTCATTCTAGCGGTTTTCTTGCAAGGTTTTGGTGATGATTTAGTCATTTTGAACTTGGGTTTTGGTTTGCTAGATAGTAATGAGAATGAAGAAGGTGTGAGGATGATCATGGTAAAGCCTTTCAATTTATAGAGGTAAGAAATTGTTGAGAAAAGGTTTGATTTGATGTTGAACCATTGAAGAGATGAGGTTCCTAATGATTCGGAAGTGGGTTGAATGCTAGTCATATCACCCAAGTCAATCCATACAAAGAAGATGGAGTGAAGAAGAAAAGATATGCAATAAATGTGTTCTAGTGAGTGGAATTTCCTAATATTCAGATTACCCACGGATTTGAAGGTACCAAAAATTTGGTTCCTTCCTTTATGCCAAAGGGCTCCTTGGGTGGATTTTTCAAATTTTTGAATTTTGGTGGGAAATGGATTTCTTACATCCCTTAGTGAATAATACTAGTTCTAATAACAGTATAAACTAGTTAAGATTGATTTATAAGTGATGGAAGATAATTTGGAATCACGAAAGAGTCGAAATTCAGAAAATTACCTGGAGGATCCACGGCACCAAAATCATACACGGACGGAACCCAAAAAAGGGTGCCGTCTGGTCCGCCTGTACAGATATGGCGGTACCAAATTACATAAAGGACGGTACCAAAATAATGGTGCCGTATGATCCGTGGAGTGCTGAAATTTGGACAGAATGTTTCTTAAAACCTGAAATTTCCGAAACCTGAAATTTTTTCTCAAAACCTGTTATACTAAACATTTCTAGTTAGGAAAAGTAAATAACACGTATGTAAACACAGTGGAGCATAGATTAAGAGCAAGGCTTATTGATTTTCACAATATAGTGAAAATGGGTAAAATTTGATAGCATACTTGTGCTATCCCCCTGCATGAGATTGTTAGCATACACCATTGTTTCAAGTTATATTATCATCCTACATAATAAAAACAACTAAATAGTATCAAACATTAACGATAATGCATTGTTCCAAACACTCCTTAAAGTACCCTTATTTGTCCAACTTCTTGTAAATCCTGTTCATCATCCTACCAAGGCACTTGAACATTCCCTTAGTTTGCTTGAATTCTGCTGATTCATTCTCAATCTCGGGAAGAGATGTGTAATACTCTTGAGGTGGAAGACGAGAGCTTGGAAGACCATCCTCGGAGCTATTTGATGATGATGAAGGAGTTGGAGGTTTAGCTCTCTTGCCTTTAGTCTTAGCAACTCTAGCATCACTCAAAGGTACAAAGATGTGAGGGATGAGATCATATTGAAGGTGCATCCCTTTTGGGGTTGGTGGAATTGGAGCGAAGTTTCTATAGAGACGGGTGAGAAGCGTCCCGTATGGAAGAGCAACGGATCCTTGAGTTGGAATATCAATCATTCTCCTAGCTATGTAGTAGGCTAAGTTGAATGGTTGTCGGGTGGACAAGTTGTAAAGCATGTGGCAAAGACAAGCGTTTATGTGATCCCTATTCCCTATGGTGCTAATGACGTTTGCTCTAAGTAACTCCTCCCATTTCTTAAATTCGTGCTTAAGTTCATTGAGCTCCATTCCATATGGATCTCGGTCTACCTCTTTTCCCTTTCGGGTGACTCGGGTTGTATCCGTTTTTGGGTTAAAAAGGTGTTCACGGATGACATCCTTATCGGCTAAACGGGTTATGTAGGGGAGAGAGCGGTCATTGATTGCATCAAGTGCGGTGAGTGACCACTTATCCGTGTAGACACAAGTTCCACGGTTGGGAATTCCTAGTACTCTAGCAAAGTCACTTAAAGTGATGGTGTAGTCATTTTGGTTGATTCTAAAGCTAAGACAAAACTCATCATCTTCATCACTAAAACCGGTCACACTAGCATAGAATTCTAATACGAACCTAGGACAAATTGGTTCATCAATGTCAAGAAGACAATCGAATTGAATGGCGGCTAGTTCTTCACGAAGATTGGTATGCTCAAGGAAGGATGAGTGAATGGTTCTACCCTCGTGGAAATACCTAGATTCTAGACCCCTAAATATTTCTACTTGTTCCTTGGTGAGTCCTTTGGTTTTGTGGTGTTTGGGAATGTAGTTAAGAGTGTCTTTGTGATCATAGAATCTTGCGGCTACCATGGTTATTCCTAAGAACAAGAATTAACATGTTAAAAATTTAGATAAATTTTAACGTTTTTGATTCTAGTGTGTGCCTATATGAAAACAATTTGGAGTTGCGGTTATCTCGACTCATTTTATGCATAAAATGGTTTTAGTGGAGTGTTTGGCAAATACCATGAGATAACCCAAATGCTCCTAATTCAATGTGGCTACATTTGAATATACCCGGGAGTGCATATTAGTTATGCAATACCTTTAGTATTCAAGAGCATGCAAGTGATGAAAATTCTAACGTTTCTATTTGTATTAGCAATGAAAAATGTTTTCCTATAAGTGAGAAGCTTTTCAAAACTTTTGACATGGGGTGTTTGGTTGTTTGAATAAGGCCTTATATTTATTATCTATCAATTAGTGGGAAACATGATTTGTTTATGCAATATGATAATGTAGTACCTAATTTGAATGACTAGTTATGCAATTTGCCAATTGAATTCATATTTGGTATAAAAGCATACATAAAACCCCATGTAATGATTTGTGATAGTTTTGTGCATAAATAAGAATCCTAGACTCAGAATTAAGAGATGAAATGTAGTTAGGATACTTACAATGATGTTATCTTCAGTGATAAGAGAGTGGGAAGATGACAATAATGAGCTTGGTTTAAGTTTTACACGTTTTGGTAAAGTGGGTTGTGAGGAAGAAGATGTTATGTATAAAGCTGTTTTGCTTCTGTAGACACCACGGACCAGACGGCACCAAATTTTTGGTTACGTCCGTGTTGTCGTTTGGTGCCGTGGCTACAGTAGCAGATATAAGACAAAATTGTTTTGGTTTGACTATTCTAATGTTTTAGACTATGTTTATCCTACATGTTTGGTTCCATTAACCCTAAACCAAGTCTAAGAAGATTAAAAGGTTCTCGTTTAAGAGGTTTAGTAAGAATGTCGGCAATGTTGTCTTCGGAGGATACTTTCTCGATTGAGATGTTTCCTTTTTGAACATTGTCGCGAAGAAAGTGATGACGGATTTCAATGTGCTTTGTACGAGCATGTTGAACGGGATTCTTGCTGAGATCGATGGCTCCTTTGTTGTCGCAAAGTATTACAATATCGTTGAGATGAATTCCGTAGTCTACGAGAGCTTGCTTCATCCAAAGAGCTTGTTGACATGCTTTTCCGGCTGAGACGTATTCGGCTTCAGTAGTAGAGATGGCTAAAGCCGTTTGCTTCTTTGCAAACCATGAGGTGAGACAATGTCCAACAAAAGTGCAAATACCACTTGTACTTTTTCTATCGACATAATCACCGGCATGATCCGAGTCGGCATACACTATGGTTTCTATACCCGTTCCTTTGGGATACCATAATCCTAAACACGTTGTTCCCTTAATATATCTAAAAATCCTTTTTAATGCTTCTAAGTGTGATGCCTTTGGGTTTTCTTGAAAGCGAGCACATAGACAAACACTAAACATAATGTCGGGTCTACTAGCCGTAAGATAGAGTAGGCTACCAATCATTCCTCTATATTTAGTGTTATCTACGGATTCACCTTCTTCGTCCTTGGTGAGTTTAGTGTCCGAAGACATGGGTGTTTTAGTTGGTTTGGAATCTTCAAGACCAAATTTCTTAAGCATATCTTTTATATATTTAGATTGGTTAAAGAAAATACCATCTTCTAGTTGTTTAATTTGAAGTCCTAGAAAGAAGTTTAACTCACCCATCATACTCATTTCAAACTCGTCATGCATGGTTTTAGAGAAATCATTACATAGTTCTTGACAAGTTGATCCGAATATAATGTCATCAACGTATATTTGAACAATAATAATTTGCGATTCCTTTTTCTTAGTAAAAAGAGTATTATCTACTAATCCCATAGTATATTTGTTATCAATAAGAAAAGTCTTAAGACGGTCGTACCAAGCTTTAGGTGCTTGTTTAAGGCCGTATAATGCTTTCTTGAGTTTGAAGACATGATGTGGTTTCTCAAAGTCGGTAAAACCGGGGGGTTGAGCAACATACACTTCTTCGTTAATAAACCCATTAAGAAAAGCACTTTTAACATCCATTTGAAATAATTTAAAATCATAAGCACATGCATAAGCAAGTAATATTCTAATAGATTCAAGTCTAGCTACCGGTGCATAAGTTTCATCATAGTCAATTCCTTCTTGTTGATTATAACCTTGTGCAACAAGCCTAGTTTTGTTTCTAGATACTATACCATTTTCATCCATTTTGTTTCGAAAGACCCATTTTGTTCCAATTATAGTTTGATCTTTGGGTTTTGGAACTAGTTTCCAAACATCATTTCTAACGAATTGGTTTAATTCTTCTTGCATGGCCATTACCCATGATTCATCTTTTATTGCTTCATTTATAGTTTTTGGTTCAATGGTGGATACAAAACAAAAATGATTACTTTGATTTTGAGCTTGTGATCTTAAGGTTCTTTGATTAAGTTTTCCTATGACCTTTTCTAATGGATGACTTTTAGATTCTTTTATGTTGACAATTTCCTTATTTAATGGTTCATCTTCCTTGCTATTATTAATTTGACTTTCAATTATTTGACTTTCAACTAAGTCATCATCTACCAAAGGTGATGTCTTAGAGGGAGGTGGACTTTCGTCAAATGTTATGTTCAACGATTCCTCGACTATCATTGTTTCTTTATTTAGGACAATGTAAGCTTTACTAGTTTGAGAGTAACCAAGAAATACACCTTCATAAGACTTTGGGTCAAACTTGGTGAGATAATCCTTAGTGTTAAGAATAAAACATTTGCAACCAAAGACTTTAAAATATCCTAATGTTGGCTTTTTACCTTTATAAAGTTCATATGGTGTTTTGTTTAGGAAAGGACGTATTAGGACTCTATTTAAAATATATGTAGAAGTGTCAACGGCATTACACCAAAACTTTTGAGGAATATTTTGTTCATTAAGCATTGTTCTACTCATTTCTTGAATTGTTCTATTTTTACGTTCTACTACTCCATTTGATTGAGGTGTTCGTGGAGCGGAAAAGTTATGTGTTATACCATTAGTATCACAAAAGTTTCCAAATTGAGTTTCGTTGTCAAATTCACGACCATGATCCGTCCGGATCGACACAATTTTGACACCTAGAAGATTTTGAATTTTCTTACTAAGTATTTCAAATTTATCAAAAGCTTCATTTTTGGTTTTCAAAAATAACGTCCAAGTAAACCTTGAGTAATCATCTACTATGACCAAAGTGTATAAGTTGCCTCCATAGCTCCTTATAGCGGATGGTCCAAATAAGTCCATATGTAATAATTCTAGACACTTAGATGTGGACACCATATTTTTAGATTTGTGACTACTATGTGTTTATTTACCAATTTTGCAAGCGTCACAAAAGTGTTGGTCATATTTTAGTTTTGGTAAATTTCTAACCAATTCTTTTGAAGATAGGTTTTGTATAAGTCTCATATTAGCGTGACCTAAGGGTCTATGCCAAAGAGATGAGCTATCGTCTAATGTTGTTAGGCAAAGTTTGTCATTATATGTTTTATCTATTTTCATGACGTATATGTTATTTTTCCTAACTCCTTTAGCTATGGTGATACCATCTTTTAGTATTTTACTACCATTTTCATCAAATAGTACTTTATACTTTTTATCGCATAGTTGGCTAATACTAAGTAGATTAAATCCTAACCTATCCACATGAGCAACATTTTCAATAGTTAGAGAGTTATGAGCAATCGTACCTTTGCCAATGATTTTGCTTTTGAGATTGCTACCAAAAGTGACATTACCTCCGTCATACTCTTGGTATGATGAGAAGAGACTTTTGTTGCCCGTCATGTGTCGTGAGCATCCACTAACTTTTATCCATTCATCAGGTTCCAATCCAACTTTTAAGCATACCTAAGAAGCGAATAACTCAAACATTTGGTCCCCAATATCTCATGGGTCCGTTTGGGTTAAACATACCATTTATTTGATTCATGTATGGAAATGATGGGTAAGGATTCCATGGCATGTAATCTGGGGTTTGATATGGTCTAGGGATGTTTTGATTCCAACCGTTGTGTTGGTAGTTAGGTTGAACGTTGTGGTTGCTCTTAGGAAAGGGGCGTTTGGCTAAAGAGGTTTTATATCGTTGTTGAGTAGTTTTTTATCTAAATTCATTTTTAACAAGTCCTACTCCTGATATAATGGCTGGTTTTAGTTTAACATTATCATTGGTTTTCTTTATTATTTTAACAAATTCAGTACGGTCCATATTGCGAACATTCTGTTCTGCTGAAGTACCCGCGGTACCCTTTTGCACAACGGACGGAACCCTTATTTTGGTTCCGTCTGGTCCGTGCTGTACTGCAGCAGTTTTGACAGAATGTTCGTCCTTTTCGGCCGTTTTGTTTTGACTCTTTGAAATTGATACTTCATTAAAACCTAGCCCATTCCTGTCTCCTGGTGTTTTATGGATTTTAACTATTTCATCGGCAAGAGCGATGTTTTTGTTAAACCTTTTAAACTTAGAATTATCTTCTATTAAAACTTCTTGTGTGAGCTTTAGTTTTTCTATTTCAAGATTAAGCTCTTGACATGATTTGCAATCATCGTCATTTGCTTTCCCTTTTTCAAGACGTTTTGCTTTTTCTTTTAACTCATATACCTCATTTTCCAAAAACTCCTTTTTGGTTTTTAGAAATTTATTTTTAGTTATGATTTTTAGACTTAGCTCACACAATTGATTATATTGTTTTTGCAAGGTATCATCATCTATAGAAGAATAAGAAGAGTCGGAAAGTACCTCATTTGATTCATGTGCCATTAGAGCGATCTCTTCCTTGCTTGATTCTTCATCGTCTTCACTATCACTCCAAGCACCACTTACAAAAGCTCGTTGAGTTTTGCTTTTAGGTGGCTTGGGACATTCTCCTATGAGATGACTTGCATCACCACATCTAAAACACTTTCTTTCACCTTTAATCTTCTTATCATCCCGATCTTTTCGGAATGGCTTCTTTTCTTCTCGAGGTTGTCTTACAAACTTTCCTCTTCTTCTAAAGAACTTCTTAAAATCTCTAACGGCCATGGCATATTCCTCATCTTCACTATTGGAGCAAGATTCATCATCATCGCTTGATTCCGCCTTTGCTTTAAGAGCAACGGATTTGATCTTCTCCTTTCTTCCTTTGATGATTTCCGAATCTTTCTCCATTACCATTTCGTGAACTTTGAGGTTGCCAATTAGCTCGTCTAGTGACATTATTGAGAGATCTTTTGATTCTTCAATAGCGGTCACTTTAGCTCTCCATTTGGGATGGAGTGCTCTAAGAAATTTCCTGACAAAGTTCTTACTACGAAAAGATTCGTCAAGTGCTTTAAGTGATGTAATGATAGTGTTAAAACGAGCAAAGCCACAATCAATGGTTTCATCTTCAGGGATAACAAATTGTTCATATTGTTGAACAAGAAGATCAATTTTGTTATCCTTGACTTGTGAATTACCTTGATGTGTAACAATTAAAGATTCCCAAATATCTTTGGCGGTTTCACACATAAAAATTCTTTCATATTCTTTTCTAGGTAAAGCATTGTAAAGCATCATTTTAGCTTCATTATTTTTAGCAACTAATTTCTTTTGTTCATCAACGGAAATATCCTTTGTTGTAGAACTAAAATCTCCTTTAACAATAATAAACCAAAGATCTATATCTTTTGATTTTACATATGTTTCAAAACGGTTTTTCCAATAGATAAATCCATTGGTTTCAAAGAGTGGTGGTCTTTGCATAGATTGCCCTTCTTTAAAATTTTCAGAATCCATGGATCGTTTCAAGTTTATAAAATACAAGTTATTTTAGAAATTCTTGAGCAACGAGGCTCTGGTACCAATTGTAGAAAACTAGAAGGGGGGTTGAATAGTTTACCGATTAAAACTTTGTTTTGAAACTTATTGAAAGATCAATTGATATTGATCTTAAGTATGTTAATGAAAATATGCAAGCAATGTGTAATAAGTAAGTAAGGAAAGAAATGATCAAACCACAACAAGTTGTTTATAGTGGTTCGGCCTACAAGGACTCTTTTTCCTTGCCCTACTCCACTCCCCGAGTCTCACACTCGAGAGTTTAACTTCACTAGTCAACAAGCTCCTTTCACCGGCGGAGAAAACCTTTACACTTCGCTTACACTATTTCCGACACTAAGCTAGATGTCGAGTTCTTTCTAAGGGTACAACTACTCCCACACACAATGTATTTTGTGGACTAAAATACTAACCACTCACACTCACAAGATTATGATGGTTTGATACAACAATGAGGTATGGATCAACACTAGATCATACAACACTAAACAAACAAGACTTCCAACTTCTCGTTGAAGCTTGAATATGACTTGATCTTCTTTGCTACAAAAGAGATCACTAATATGATATGAAACTGAGTTAGAAGGGTTAGAGAGAAGATATGTATGAGAGTATGTTAGAAAGGGATAAGAAACTACTTGGCTTGGCATTGCTATTTATAGCCAATTTGGACAGGAGCGTCCACGGACCGCGGACCCCTTAAAAGGGTTCCGCCCGTGTACCAAATTGGTACCGCCAGTCTGACAGTCAAGATATCAAATCTTGCCTAAAGTCAACTCTATCTAAGTAAGATTGTGCAAGATATGAAGAGTACAAATCTTCACAAAATATCTAATGGAATCTTCCAATGATCTCCATGATGTAATACATGATGTCAAATGTTGTATTACTATTAATAGAAATATGCAAATGCTTAAGTAGTGTTTGGTTTTAAGAACCTAACACATTCTACAAACTACTATCATACATAATGATTAGAGTCATATCAAGATGTTACTAATCATAAATGTAAATGCTTGAATGATGAATATATTGTTTGAGAAAGCTTGTTTTAATATCTAATAAACTTGACAAGCTTTAAGCTTTTATAAATTAAATTTACTTTTGTCGTTAACAAAACTTAGGCAAAGATCAAAAATATAAATAACGTTTAATGACGATATTTGTATTAACAATATCATTATAGGATGGGGTTACTATATGGTTTAAATGAGACCTAAATTTTCAAATTTTACATTATTTTTCTAAATTTCCTTTTATATTTGGGTTAAGTCTATTTATTAGAAACGTACTTTCTCCAATATACACATCTAGTAAACAAACTTGTTTTCTTACCGATATACTCATTAAAACTTTCAAATTGTGAACAATATCGGAAACTTTCTTCACATACGCTTGCATTGTTAGTCCTTTATACTAACGGTCGTTAGTAAATAACTTAAAATTTTGTTTTCTTACATTTTTGTTTGTTTATACTCGTTTCCGTCCATTTTTGCATGTTTTCATCCGTTTTGGCACGATTCTGTCTGTTTTGCACGTTTATATTCGTTTTTGCACGTTTTCGTCTATTTTTACAATTTTTCGTCCGTTTTTGCACGTTTTCGTCCGTTTTTACACGTTTTCGCCCGTTTTTACACTTTTTTGTCTATTTCTACACATTTTTGTCGGTTTTTGCATGTTTTTCATCAGTTTTACTCGTTTTCGTTCGTTTTTACACGTTTTGGTTCGTTTTTCACGTTTTCGCTCCTTTTTTACACGTTTTCTTTCCTTTTTACACGTTCTCTTTCCTTTTTACACGTTTACCTCCGTTTTTGCACGTTTTTACATGTTTTTACATGTTTTCGTCCGTTTTTACACGTTTTCGTCTATTTCTACACGTTTTGTCCCTTTTTATACGTTTTCTTTACGTGTTTGCACCTTTTTTTTTTTCATTTTTACACGTGCAAAAATGGACGAAAATGGGTAAAACAGGAGAAACGTGCCAAAGCAGACGAAAACATGCAAAAACGGACAAAAACATGCAAAAACGGATGATAACGTTCAAAAATAGAAGAAAACGCGTAAAAATAGACGAAAACTTGTAAAAATGGAAGAAAACGTGTTGAAATAGACGAAAACATGTAAAAACGGATGAAAAGGTGTGAAAACAGACGAAAACGTGTAAAAATGGACATAAATATGTAAAAACAAACAAAAACGTGAAAAAATGGACGAAAACGTGCAAAAACGAAGCGAACACGCGAAAAACGAAAAACACGTGTAAACACGGATGAAAACGTGTAAAAACGAATGAAAACGGACGAAAACGTGTAGAAATAGATGACAACGTGTAAAAACGGACGAAAACGTGCTAAAACGGATAAAAACGTGCAAAAATGGACGAAATCGTGCAAAAATGGACGAAAACGTGTATAAACGAACGAAAACGTAAGAAAATGAAGTTTTAAGTTATTTACTAACGACCGTTAGTAAAAAGGACTAACTATGCAAGTGTATGTGAAGAAAGTTTATGATATTGTTCACAGTTTGAAAGTTTTAATGACTATATCGGTAATAAAATAAGTTGGTTTATTAGATGTGTATATTGAAGAAAGTATGTTTCTAATGAATAGACTTAACCCTTTATATTTATGTTTTTTATCTTAAAATTTTAATACTTCCTTTTATAAAGAGTCTCAAATCCTTTATAATGTAGTATATATGGGAAAAATGGATGATTTGTGTAACGAGTCAAAACGGGTATTTTATTACACACCAGAAAAACACGTTTGGTTGGATCATACATTCATACCACTATCTAAACCCAATATTTCAGTTGTATCGTATGGAAAATAATTTTTTTCTCGATCATTTAATGCAACACATGTTCAGTTATAATACTCCGTATTACAGATTGTAAACACTGTTTGGCTTTTTGAGCAATGATATTTAGATTTGACAAGGAAAAATATATATGCTACATTGCTATGCGTTACATGGATGACTAATCTACCTTGTTACGAGTACACGATGACTACTAAGGTCCTTTCTCCTTTCTTTTCCGAAACTCAAATAGAAAACTAACTCTCCCCATGGGACCAGGGTTTGTGATGTACATGTTTCCAAAATCATTTAAATTGCTATACATGCATGACTACGTGAATGTCGTGTGTGATGTACCAACAGATTGATGGCAACTAATCATCTTTTAATTGGTTGTGACTTTTCATATCTGTTGTTCTTATCATCGTTAACTAATTAATAATTTGAATAAGGGCTAATCATTTTAAAAATCATCGAACTTGTCACTCTATCTTTTTATGTGTAACATATTAAAATTTTTGCTTATCTGTGTACTAAACTATCATTTTTGTCTTTATGTGTGTAGTGAAAACATGTGATGACCATTTTACCCTATGAATTTGCGAAAATTGCATCCACTATCCCTAAGATAAATTACATAAATGGTCCTTGTGCGTTAGCGAAAATTGCATCACCGTCCCTATTTTTTTATCCACTCTTTATGCTTTAGACTCGTTACGTTTTTATGTTTTATATATATTTTTTTATAAATTGTCGTCCGTTTTTATTTGTTTTCGCCGTTTTTATACGCTTTCGTCCATTTTGATACGTAAAAAAACGGGTGAAATCGTATAAAACGGACAAAAACGAATAAAAACGGACGAACATGTTTAAAACGTATAAAAATGGACGAAAATGTTTAAAACGTTTAAAACAGACAAAAACGTATAAAATGGACGAAACACATAAAAAAATACGGAAACAGATAAAAACGTATAAAAACGGATAAAACCACATAAAAATGGACGAAAACGTACAGAAAACGGACAAAAACGTATAAGAAACGGATGAAAAATGGACAAAAATGTATAAAAGCGTATAAAAACGGACGAAAACGTATAAGACATATGAACACGTATTAAACGGGCGAAAAAGATAAAAACTGATGAAAAACGTATTAAAACGGAAAAAGCAGATAAAACTGATGAAAACGTATAAAAACAGACGAAAACATATAAAAACGGACGATAATGTATATAAACAGACGAAACGTATAAAAAACAGACGAAAACGGACATTAACATATAAAACCGTATAAAAATAGACGAAACGTATAAAAAACGGATGATGATTTGAAAACATATGAAAACTTATAAAAACGGACAAAAACCTATAAAAGCGGATGAAAACTGTGACAACTCGCAATTTCAGGTCATTTCTCAAATTTACTATTCATCTCGGGAATTTGCTATTCACCGGTTACTATTCAAAATTTTACTATTCACCGTTTTCGAAGTCGAAGTAATATTCTGAGAACGTATTTCAAAATTTTACTATTCACGAAACACTATTCATTTCCGGAGAAAATCACTATTCGAGTTTCACTATTTCATCATTTATCGTAAACTAGGTTTACGAGTATCAAATTCGCGTAACCTTAATGGTTTAGCTGCGAATTCATGAACAATCATCAAGGACATTTCATATAGACTAAGTTTAGTCTACATATCATTAGCATCATTATCATCATATTAGTTAATGCATGGTTTTGCATTTTTCATTAAACGTATAATTTCCTATTAAATAAACGCTATCGCGTAATTAATTAGTTTGAACAATTGATCCGATACTTCCAAAAATTATCCCGATATATTTTTATATTCATATTAAGATTATAAAAATAATATTATGAGTTTACCCAGTGTTTTAAATTTATTTTGTATATAAATTGTAATATTTATATAATTACGACGGTTTTCGTAAAAACGACACGATAATTATTATTTCACTAAATTCTTGAGAGAAATGTATTTTTATAATTTTTATGACTTCAATATATTTTATTTTGATCCGTTAAAATTTATTTTTAGCTAACGCTACCCTAATTGCTTAATTATGTACACAAGTTACCAATTATCCTTAAATAATTACATATTTACTCTACACTTACATACTTAAAAAAAATTAAAAAAAAAAAAAAAAAAAAAAAAAAAAAATTACACATGCCTACTATAATTCTATGTATTTCGACATACATTAGGTGACTCACACACCTTTAGTACAAATATCCTAGATAAAACTTATACTTGTGTATATTATATTAACTATAAGGCAACACGTACATACATAACAATCATAGTGTAAGAAAAAAAAATATATCCTCTCATCCATTTCACTCATCAACCGGCCATAAGGAGATCAAGGAAAGGAGGTCAAAATTTTTTCAAGTCAAGTTAAATTCACAACCTTAGCATACTCTTAAGTAAGGTTTTGGAATAAAAACCTAGGGTATTTAGGATAAACCCTTGTTCTTTAAACCTCATCAATTAACTAGTCACGGTTAGAGGTTGCGCCTCATTTCAGTATTGCCATTATATCATCATAAACATTGCACCAGGTGAGTCATAGCCCCTACTCTTTTAATTGTTTTGAATTACTTTTGGGGGAGATACATGCTCAACTATTTTTATGACAATCATGATTATTTGCAAACTATATGTTTATCTAAACTGAATGTTTAGTCATATTCTATATCATAAATCATGGAACTAAATGTCTTGGTATAATCATTGAACTAAATGTCTTGGTATAATCATTGAACTAAATGTCGTGGTATAATCGTTGAACTAAATGTCTTGGTATAATCATGGAACTAATGGTCTTGGAACAATTTGAAACAACACTCATATGTGTTATGTCAATTAACTATTAATACATTAAGTTACGCACTATTATGTGAATTCATTTGTCATCATGCGCTTGAACATAAACTATACATATTTTGGCAGTGTGTTGTGAACACACAGGTTGCAAGTTTTGTATGGGCGGAACTTGGAACTGAGTGGATTTACAATGCCTTTGATGCATGAATATTCTTTAAAGGCTTTAGATTTCAACACAAACTCTATGAACTCACTCAACCTTTGTGTTGACACTTTTTAGCATGTTTTATCTCAGGTATCTAAGGCATTCACTTCATGGCATGCATGTGGATATATCATAGAGTCGCGGTGACGACGCGTCTTACTTGGGTTTTATGAACTTTAAAACATCGTTTGTATAGTAACAAACTTATTTCCGCAAATATTGATTACCTTTTTGGGACCTATACTTTGTAAACTCTGATTATTTTATTAAATCAAGCGATGTATTTTCCAAACGACACTTTAGGTCATTCAATATAACTGTGATTGTGATGCTATGACAGTCAATCCTCAGGAATTCCATTCCGCTGCAAAACAGGTAATTTGGGGGTGTGACAGATTGGCATCAGAGCTTCAGTTATAGAGAACTAGGTTGCATCATTGACCCTAGACTATTACTACATCATCATAGCATCTCATCATTTCATCATAAGTGCATATTCACTTTACATGCGGTTTATACGTACATTTTTCGAGTTATTTACCTTCATTTCAAATCGATTGTCACATGGATGCCTTCAAATACCCATTCCATTATCCTTTCTTTAGACTCCAATGTGGAGAATGTCTTATCATTCCCTATCACAATTTTAATATCAGTTGAATCATCACCGATAACGTCGAATGCCGAGATAAAACCTTTAAGTACGGCAAAGTCGCTCTCACTCCTTTGTTTCACCACTAACATGTCGAGCTACACGCTATTCACACACTAAGTCACTAAACCGTCACTCATTTTGAAAAGTAACCTCAAACCTATCACCTCACATCACATCTCTTTAGAGCGTTTATTATTAGCATAGGACTTTGCTACGTCTCATTTTTCCTCTTAGTTTGAAGAGTTATGGCGCCAAAGAAAGCTGCACTAGACATGACACCAGCTGTTATCCAAAAGTATGTAGAGGATAGTATAGCCGAGGCACTAAGGAAAGAACGAGCAACGGTAGCTGCTGTTGCTGAGGCCACGGCTGCTGCTGAAGCTGCTAGATTTGCTGCTGCTACAGGAGCTGCAGGAGGGTATGGAGTTCGAAATTGTACATACAAGGACTTTAAGAACTGTGATCCCACAAAGTTCAAAGGCACGGAAGGAGCCACTGCTATGGTTCGATGGTTTGAGAAAATGGATTCTGTGTTTCTTCTATGCAATTGCCCAGATGACTACAAGGTGAAGTTTGCCACTGGTACACTCTTAGATGGCGCAATGTCATGGTGGAATTCATATGCGCAGCCTATTGGTATCGAAAATGCTTACAAGCTCACGTGGGATGAGTTCAAGAATCTGGTAACTAAGAAGTATTGTCCACGCACAGAGGTGAATAAATTAGAAACGGAATTTTATGAGTTAGTGACTGTTGGTTATGATATCGAGACCTACATCAGGAGGTTTCAAGAGTTGGATGCACTATGTCCATCAATGGTTTCGGACAATGAGAAATTACTAGAAAACTTCATTGGAGGACTTCCACAATGTATTCAAGGAGATGTAACTTCTTCCGATCCACAAACAATTGAAGAGACTATTAGGATAACCCAAAAACTCATGGCTCAGGTTGTGAAGAGGGAAAACATTACCAACAACAACACCAACAACCAAACTAACCACAACAAAAGAAAATGGGAAAATGACCAGGGAGGTATAATAACAACAACCAAAACCGTAACACTAACCATCATCAACAACAGAATAGAGGACAAGGAGCCGCAATGGTTTATGTTGCTGCACCAATTGAAGGCAGAGGTTATGCTGGAACCTACCCACTATGTAATCGATGTAAGTATCATCACTCAGGTTTTTGCCCTGTTAAGTGCTACAAGTGTCAAAAACTAGGACACCTTGCCAGGAATTGTAGAGGCAAGACCATAGTTACATGTTTCGGATGTGGGGAGCAAGGACACTATCGGAATCAATGTCCTCAAAACCAAGGTCAACAAGTTGAAGGTGCTCATGGGAATGCATACATGTTAGAAGGAGGAGAAGCTCGCCATGGTCTCAACAACGTGGAAGACTGAAGAAGTTTAGAAATTAACATTCTCATTTTCCTTATGTACTATGTCGTACTAAGTTTATGTCTTCCATCGTATCCAGATCTTTATAACTTAAGATGTATTATTGTTTGATAAACCACCGGTTGTAAAATATTCTCATCTATCGTACTTTCTTTTCCTTCTGATTCGTTATCACTTACTAGGATTTTACTTCCTTTTACTTTAACTATCAGTTGAACGACATGGTTTAAATCTTTGTAAACATTGAGAGTTATAACAACTAAACCGAACGTCACATTATCGTTCCTTAATTATACATAGCCTAGCTAACTATGTCTAATTTTGGAGGGATCATGTTATGTTGGGAGCAGTTATTTATAAATCTTAGTGCAAGCAAAATTTTCACATATTTCAGAAAGTCAAAGTGATGCTCATCGGAGATATTCATCCAATATTTTCTTTACTATGATGTTTTATACACCCTTAATCATAGATAACCGTAACGACACTTCCTCATGTCTTCTCTCCTCGTTATTCATCACAAATTCAAAAATTCGATAGACCAACACGAACTGAATTCAGGGACTGAATTCCTTTTTGGGTGGGCGAATGTGACAACTCGCAATTTCAGGTCATTTCTCAAAATTACTATTCATCTCGCGAATTTACTATTCACCGGTTACTATTCAAAATTTTACTATTCACCGTTTTCGAAGTCGAAGTAATATTCTGAGAACGTATTTCAAAATTTTACTATTCACGAAACACTATTCATTTCCGGAGAAAATCACTATTCGAGTTTCACTATTTCATCATTTATCGTAAACTAGGTTTACGAGTATCAAATTCGCGTAACCTTAATGGTTTAGCTGCGAATTCATGAACAATCATCAAGGACATTTCATATAGACTAGGTTTAGTCTACATATCATTATCATCATATTAGTTCATGCATGGTTTTGCATTTTTCATTAAACGTATAATTTCCTATTAAATAAACGCTATTGCGTAATTAATTATTTTGAACAATTGATCCGATACTTCCAAAAATTATCCCGATATATTTTTATATTCATATTAAGATTATAAAAATAATATTATGAGTTTACCCAGTGTTTTAAATTTATTTTGTATATAAATTGTAATATTTATATAATTACGACGGTTTTCGTAAAAACGACACGATAATTATTATTTCACTAAATTCTTGAGAGAAATGTATTTTTATAATTTTTATGACTTCAATATATTTTATTTTGATCCGTTAAAATTTATTTTTAACTAACGCTACCCTAATTGCTTAATTATGTACACAAGTTACCAATTATCTTTAAATAATTACATATTTACTCTACACTTACATACTTAAAAAAAAAAAAAAACTACACATGCTACTATAATTCTATGTATGTCGACATACATTAGGTGACTCACACACCTTTAATACAAATATCTTAGATAAAACTTATACTTGTGTATATTATATTAACTATAAGGCAACACATACATACATAACAATCATAGTGTAAGAAAAAAATATATATATCCTCTCATCCATTTCACTCATCAACCGGCCATAAGGAGATCAAGGAAATGAGGTCAAATTTTTTTCAAGTCAAGTTAAATTCACAACCTTAGCATACTCTTAAGTAAGGTTTTGGAATAAAAACATAGGGTATTTAGGATAAACCCTTGTTCTTTAAACCTCATCAATTAACTAGTCACGGTTAGAGGTTGCGCCTCATTTCAGTATTGCCATTATATCATCATAAACATTGCACCAGATGAGTCATAGCCCCTACTCTTTTAATTGTTTTGAATTACTTTTGGGAGAGATACATGCTCAACTATTTTTATGACAATCATGATTATTTGCAAACTATATGTTTATCTGAACTGAATGTTTAGTCATATTCTATATCATAAATCATGGAACTAAATGTCTTGGTATAATCATTGAACTAAATGTCTTGGTATAATCATTGAACTAAAAAATATATATATCCTCTCATCCATTTCACTCATCAACCGGCCATAAGGAGATCAAGGAAATGAGGTCAAATTTTTTTCAAGTCAAGTTAAATTCACAACCTTAGCATACTCTTAAGTAAGGTTTTGGAATAAAAACATAGGGTATTTAGGATAAACCCTTGTTCTTTAAACCTCATCAATTAACTAGTCACGGTTAGAGGTTGCGCCTCATTTCAGTATTGCCATTATATCATCATAAACATTGCACCAGATGAGTCATAGCCCCTACTCTTTTAATTGTTTTGAATTACTTTTGGGAGAGATACATGCTCAACTATTTTTATGACAATCATGATTATTTGCAAACTATATGTTTATCTGAACTGAATGTTTAGTCATATTCTATATCATAAATCATGGAACTAAATGTCTTGGTATAATCATTGAACTAAATGTCTTGGTATAATCATTGAACTAAATGTCTTGGTATAATCATTGAACTAAATGTCTTGGTATAATCATTGAACTAAATGTCTTGGTATAATCATGGAACTAATGGTCTTGGAACAATTTGAAACAACACTCATATGTGTTATGTCAATTAACTATTAATACATTAAGTTACGCACTATTATGTGAATTCATTTGTCAACATGCGCTTGAACATAAACTATACATATTTTGGCAGTGGGTTGTGAACACACAGGTTGCAAGTTTTGTATGGGCGGAACTTGGAACTGAGTGGATTTACAATGCCTTTGCTGGATGAATATTCTTTAAAGGCTTTACATTTCAACACAAACTCTATGAACTCACTCAACCTTTGTGTTGACACTTTTTAGCATGTTTTATCTCAGGTATCTAAGGCATTCACTTCATGGCATGCATGTGGACATATCATAGAGTCGCGGTGACGACGCGTCTCACTTGGGTTTTATGAACTTTAAAACATCGTTTGTATAGTAACAAACTTATTTCCGCAAATATTGATTACCTTTTTGGGACCTATACTTTGTAAACTCTTATTATTTTATTAAATCAAGCGATGTATTTTCCAAACGACACTTTAGGTCGTTCAATATAACTGTGATTGTGATGCTATGATAGTCAATCCCCAGGAATTTCATTCCGCTGCAAAACAGGTAATTTGGGGGTGTGACAAAAACGTATGGTTAAAAATTATAAAAACATTTAAGGACGGTGGATGCAATTTTCTCCAAATGACAGGGACTATTTATGTAATTTACCCTAGGGATGGTGGAACCAATTTTCGCAAACCCACAAGGATCATTTATGTAATTTGAAAGGGTAAAGGGTCATCACATGTTTTCAGTACACACATAAAGACAAAAATGGTAGTTTAGTACACAGATAAGCAAAAAATTTAATATGTTACACATAAAAATATACAGTGGTAAGTATGATGATTTTTAAAATGATTAGCCCTTTGAATAACAACCGTGTAATATAAGGTCACCTTTTTTCATTTTAGCAATTATGTTTCTAATCTTTTGGCCGACTGCAGACTCATTCAGAGGTTTGAATTCAATGTCACACAAACTCAAACCTGGTAAAGCTCTTCCATTTTCAAGAAGGTTAGCATTATGTTAATAACCCATTAGTGAACAATGCAATGTTGGACTCAATTGACAAAAGAGATTTCAAGCTGCCATTGAAATTTAATTATTAAACCAATTTTCTTTTACTTTTCAAATTCTTGATCTAATGGTACGAGGTATTTGAAAAACATAACAGCCTGAACCGTATATAGATTGATTATTCCACATACAAAACTTCAAACAAATTAGAATCTTTCAAAAAAAAAATAAACAAACTAGATTCTTTCACTAATGAATGTACTGTTGCTTAAATGTTTTGGAAAATTGTTTTGGTCTAGTTGGTAGGTCTATTTATCATCACTCTTTTGTTTTGTGTCGTAGTGCTTGGTGTGGGAGGGTTTTAAGACCCCTCCCCCCCCCCCCCCCCCCCACCCCCCTCTTAATGCGAAAAATTGGTTGCTATAAACGCCATGCATGGCTAGAACGAGTGGTATCCAAAAAAAAATCGATTTTGCATGTAAAATGAATAAAAACTGAAGTTAGTGTGCTTTTTTGTAGTGAAAGAGAAAGTTTTCTTAATTATGTGTTATAAGATTGTGTAGATTAAAAGCTGACCGTGACACTTATATCTCTCCATAGTCCATACGTAGTAGCACTCAAAGCCATATGAAATTAAACAAATGAGAATCTCTCCAAAATAATAACTAAAAGAAAATCATAAACAATTTTGAGAACACATAGTTTTAATTATAAACCAGTGTCAAATCAAACATAATTAATTGAGTATTTTTTAGTAAAGGGAGGCCACAAAATATTGAAGTGGGGGGAAACCGGCCATACGTGACTTTTTTACCATTTAAAATTTCTATACTGTAAAATCATTGGTTAATTAATTTATACACATTTGTTCAATGCATGCATCTAATATATCTCTCAGTCTAGTTGTGGTACAAAGTTGACATTATATGAGTAATATTTTTTTTTACTATCAAAACCACCAATTTTGAATATATGGATTGCATGATCTATATATATATATATACCATAACCACTCCTCTAACAATAACCATTACAAGCTTAACTACTCCGATCCACCTTCAAGAAAATGGCAACGGTTCAAGCTAATGTTACTGGTATCAAAGCAAACACCAAAACCTCCGCAGAGCCGGTGCGTCCGTTGGCCAACTTTCCTCCTTCAGTATGGGGTGATCGCTTCCTTTCATTCTCTCTTGACAAATCGGTAAGACTCCCAATTAGTCACGAATACAAATCTTGCATGGTATTTGCAAAATAGTGTATCAAGTTTTCACATTCTTTTCAATGTATGTCGTAACAGACTTATATATATATTTACCGTTTGATGTAACAAACTTATTCTTCGTTTAGAAATGGTGTTCACAAACAAAAAATGAACTAGTTATGATATGGCAATTAATGTAAGTATTTGATTGATAAAAGAACACATGTTATACAAATAAGACATGGACAAATGATGCAAGTTCTGATTAAAATTAAAAAAAATAAAGTGACATAATTATTATATTATATAGAAACTGAACACTTGTTTATAAATAAATATAAATAGTTGTAGTTTGAAGTTTGAACATCTTTTCTGAAATGGGAGAGTATTTAATTAACCATTTTAAGTAAATAGTTACTCTTAAACCTCTTACACTTTTATTAAAGGTAGTTTACATTAACCAAACACAAGCAAAATATTTAGATTTAAAACACATGCTCAAATACATGTTTAATTCATAAATCACTTATATAATTCTATCATGTATTTTCTCCCTCCAAATCCCCTCCAATTATTTTTTCAAAACAATCAATCAAATAATTAGATTCATAAGTAGGCATGGTTATTAAGCACAATAATCATTTTTATCCTGACAAATTAAAGTTTCTTACTTGATAAAAAGAAAATTCATGAAAAATTGTTGCTTATTCGTGCAATTCCTTAATTTTGTCAAGTCCTTTTCCTTGCCTACATTTGTAATCGTATATAACCATTGTTTCGGTATGTTTTAGTAAGGAGAAGATTAAAATAAAAAGACAAATATTCATGATACGTGTAAAAAAATCAAAGCAATAAAAAAAGTTCTTGAAATATTCTCAAAATAATTCCACAAGATAGGGAACGTTGGTGGATAAAAGGTTGTAAAATAAGTTTTTCTAAAAGAGTATAGTTTTGATGCAAAATATAATTGAAAAAAGCGTTTGCACATTAAAAAAATTAGTCGACATTTTGTGCATCAAAAGTTATTTTTTGCATCAAACTTCTTTTTAGTACATGTATCAAACTTTTATTGTGCATCAAATTATATCAAGATGAAAATTATGTGCATTAAAAAATTTGTGCATTACAGTTTCGTGTTTTGTGCATTCGAAGAGCATATAAAAATTCAAAATAAAAAAGTACTTCTCACAACTTTTCTATGAGGCAACATATTGGAGAAAAAATTCGAATATTTTGAGAAGTTTTGATTTTTTTAAAGTATTTTAACTACTCGCGGATATTTGTCTCTTCCATTTTACTAAAAAGTATATGCGCTTTGATTTTAGGAATTGGAGCGATATGCCATAGCTATGGAGAAGCCGAAGGAGGATTTGAGAAAGTTGATCGTGGATCCAACAATGGATTCAAATGAGAAATTAGGCTTGATTTATTCTGTGCATCGTCTCGGTTTGACATATATGTTCTTGCAAGAGATCGAAAGCCAGCTTGACAAGCTTTTCAACGAGTTTAGCTTGCAAGATTACGAAGAACTTGATCTATACACTACTTCGATTAATTTTCAAGTTTTTCGACACCTTGGTTACAAACTACCTTGTGGTAAGTGTCCTTGACAAGCAAAATCACAAACCTTATAGAGCACTTTTAAGGAATGTACAATACAAGCCTATGTACGCCACTAAGTGCGTACTAATTAACAATAAATTTCTATAAAAACATGTAAATTGTTTTTTCTGATTGAGCAGATGTCTTTAACAAATTCAAGGATGCTAGCTCGGGTACTTTCAAGGCATCCATTACGAGTGATGTGAGGGGTATGTTGGGCCTATATGAATCTGCACAGTTGAGAATAAGAGGAGAAAAGATTCTTGATGAAGCCTCAGTTTTTACTGAAGCTAAACTCAAGAGTGTTGTGAACACTCTTGAAGGTAACCTTGCACAACAAGTGACACAATCTTTAAGGAGACCATTCCATCAAGGGATGCCAATGGTAGAGGCAAGGCTCTATTTCTCTAACTATGAAAAAGAATGTTCCATGTATGACTCATTGCTAAAGCTTGCAAAGCTTCACTTTAAGTATTTGGAGCTACAACAAAAAGAAGAACTTCGAATTGTATCAAAGTAAGTGATCATGTATAAGCAAATGATATGCCAAATTATAAAAGTAAATAATCTAACAATACTTATTTTTTTAAGGTGGTGGAAGGATATGAGGTTTCAAGAAACTACTCCTTATATAAGGGATAGAGTACCAGAGATTTACTTATGGATATTGGGATTATACTTTGAGCCTCGTTACTCCTTGGCCAGAATCATCGCAACAAAAATAACGTTGTTTCTCGTGGTTTTAGATGACACATATGATGCTTATGCTACCATTGAAGAGATTCGCCTTCTAACAGATGCGATAAACAAGTACTACCATAGATAAAATCTTCATCCTATGTTTTCTCAATGCTTAAAATAGAATTGATTAATGCTCCATTATCTTTATTTGTTAACATATCTACTACGTATTTTCAGGTGGGATATGAGTGCTATGGAGCAAATTCCAGAGTATATTAGACCATTTTACAAAATTCTTTTAGATGAATATGCTGAAATTGAGAAGAAAATGGCTAAAGAAGGGAGAGCAAATACTGTTATTGCTTCAAAAGAAGCGGTATATATGATTACCATTCTTCAATGTGTTTAATACAAAACTCAGCTTAATCTTGATAGACACTGATATTTCCTTTTGTGACATAACTTTTAGTTCCAAGACATAGCTAGAGGCTACCTTGAAGAGGCTGAATGGACAAACAGTGGATATGTGGCATCATTTCCGGAGTATATGAAGAATGGATTAATCACTTCTGCCTATAATGTCATTTCAAAATCGGCTTTAGTTGGTATGGGTGAGATTGTTAGTGAAGATGCTTTGGCTTGGTACGAAAGTCATCCAAAGACTTTGCAAGCTTCCGAATTGATTTCAAGACTTCAAGACGATGTCATGACTTACCAGGTAAGACTTTGCAAGCTGCCTATATGTATTTTGGTTTCTTATAAGATGAGATACATCGAGTTCAACATTACTTTATCTTCAGTGCAATGTAGGTGACATAAATTTGTATGTTGCTTTAACTAACACTATGAATTTGTATATTCTCTATGAAGTTTGAACGTGAAAGAGGTCAATCTGCCACTAGCGTTGATGCGTATATTAAGACTTATGGTGTCTCAGAAAAGGAAGCTATTGACGCGCTCAAGATCATGATTGAGAATGCATGGAAAGATATAAACGAGGGATGTCTAAAGCCAAGACAAGTCTCAATGGATTTGCTTGCTCCAATTCTTAACCTTGCAAGAATGATAGATGTGGTATACAGGTACGACGACGGGTTCACTTTTCCAGGAAAGACTCTGAAAGAGTATATCAATCTTCTGTTTGTGGGTTCTCTACCCGCGTAATCATAACGACAACGCTTAACTGTTGCATAATGCGCTTGCGGTCTACACTTGCTATACATAAGTAAAGAAAACATGTGTAACACATGTGATAATGTATGAGAGATATTTCTCATCTTCTTTAATAAACATAACAATTTGTTATCAACATGTATTTGTGCATATAATTATTGTTTGGCAAGTAATAATGAATATGTGGAAATTTAAAGACCGAAGACAAACCTGTTGTAAATTACCAAAAGCAAATAAAACAAGAGCTATATATATTGAGCGAAAGTTTCACTAGGTTAATGATCGAGCTTAATGGTTGCCAAAGTTGACAAGTATAACCAATGATTGAAAATTAATACTATGTAAACTATTTTGATTATCCAAGACTTTCTTTAAACAATAGACCACTACAATTGTTTTACTGATAAATGTTGACTGCTAATTCGACCAGACTCCAACATATATTCAAACGAAGTTGTTTTTATTATTATATGCTTACTCTAAACCTCTCTTCATCTCACATATTAACTTGTTATTATAAGAAAAATAATATATTAAAGAACAAACCTAGCTAAGTCACGAAATTCAACGTGTGTTATTCCCTCCGTCTTAGAATTACTGTCACCTATTGACCTTTTTAGTCTTTCTTTTTCAACTTTGACTATAATTATTTTTGTTAGTGTTATATAATACTTGGTGAAAAATATATGAATGTATTGGGTTTTAAATGTATTTTTATTAGTATAATTTTCATCAAGTATTATATAACACAAATAAATATATTAATGATCAAAGTTGAATAAAAAAGATTAGTCAAAGTCAAAACAGACAATAAAAATAGGACGGAGGGAGTATTATAATAATTGTCTCAGAACAAGTCATCCTTCTCCTTGCAGCCGACCTTCTAACCAACGGTTTCGCAATCAAATTTCACTTCAATGAATGTTATCGTAACTAGTTATGAAAAGCCAATAAAACAATCTCTTATTTTTTTTTATTTTGTTCAATACCAATTATACCCTATAAAATAAGTGATAGATTACGTAATTAAATGCTTTAATTATATATTCTTCTTATAATACTAAAAAGCGTACACATTGTATGCAAAGCAAGCGCATTAACTGCAAACTTTTCCAACTTGGCAAAAATAGTCCCTGAGGTTCAAGTGGCGCTGCAAAATAAGTCCTGCATCATTAATTGCAATCTATAGCAATCTGGCAAAAATAGTCCCTAAGGTTTAAGCCACGTTGCAAGGTAAGTCCTGTATAATTAATTGCTAACTATAGCAACCTGGCAAATTAGTCCCTAAGGTTTAAGTGTCGCTACAAAATAAGTCATTTGAAGCCAATCCCGCTGCATCGCGCGGGTTTCCACACTCGTATATATACTAAATGGCGGGGAGGAAAACAGTACCAAGCAAGCTCATTTAATGCAATCTTTCCCAACTTGGCAGAAACAGTCCCTGAGGTTTAAGTTGCGCTGCAAAATTAGTCCTTTAGCATTAAATGCAAACTTTCCTAACTTGGCAGAAATAGTCCATGAGGTTTAAGTGGCGCTGCAAAATTAGTCCTTTAGCATTAATTGCATACTTTCCCAGCTTGGCAGAAATAGTCCCTAAGGTTTAAGCGACGTTGCAAAGTAAGTCCTACAACATTAATTGCTATCTATAGCAATCTGGCAAAAATAGTCCCTAAGGTTTAAGCGACGTTGCAAAGTAAGTCCTGTAGACTTAATTGCTAACTATAGCAACTTGGCAAAATTAGTCCCTAAGGTTTAAGTGTCGCTACAAAGTAAGTCCTTTGAAGCCAATCCCGCTGCATCGCGCGGGTTCCCACACTCGTATATAACTAAAAGGCAGGACACAGTAACTCCCAAACACTGTTGCACATTTAATGCCAACTTTCGCAAGTTGGCAAAAATAGCCCCTGAGGTTTAGGTGTCGTTGCAAAGTAAGTCCAAGTTGGTAAAAATAGTCTCTAAGGTTTAAGTGTCGCTGCAAAGTAAGTCCTTTATAGCAATTTGGCAAAAATAGTCCCTATCCAAATTCACATCTACAAAAGCAATCCCGCTGCATCGCGCGGTTTCCAAGCTCGTTATCACCACTAACCAGTACACTAGCTATATTTTATTCCGTTATCGAAAATTTCTGTTAAGTATACCTCCATTTATATTCTATATCATACAATATTTCATGCGAAATTTCTATACTATACCGGCCATATAATAATTTTATAATAGTGTATATACACTAAATCACTAATACACACTTTGATTGATAGTTTCAAGTTTCAAACGTTTTGAATATTTTATACACATTAAATTAAACTAGACGAGTATCCGTGCTGCCGTGCATAGTAACGAGATTTTTTAGCGGCAAATAGCTATAGTTACACAAAACGTTATACAAAACACTTAACCAAAATATCAATATAATTATCTACCGCTATAAATCTCGTTGCTATATACGAGCACTCGTCTAATATAGTATAATATATGTTCCTTTGACATTTTAAATAATTAAACCTTTAATTTTATTCTTTATTGTGTATTCAATTTTCATTTCCTTCTATGTTTTAAGTGTTGATACCTTGGTCCATTTAATTAACCGGACAAATAAGATAGGTACAGTGGTACACTGAGTGACCTCACAAAATGATGCCAATCCTACTCAATGTCCCTATAACTATTCGTAATAAGGACGACATCGCTATCGTATTGAAGGAGTGGGTCGAATTGGAACAAAAACCTTATAAAGGAGCGTTGCTGCTGCGATGGTGCATCACTTGAAAGCTAGTGATGCAGCCATTATCTCTGGCTGTGTCGATTTGCTTATGTCACAGTGTGGCAGAGGAAGGGTTTTATATATACGTGGTTTGTGAGCCCACTGAAGAACTTAATTACTAGATGATATATGGTTTTTTTTCCCCTTGTTTGATGTGTGCTTTTAAATTTAGATTATGTTGTTAACTGAACATAGAGATATAAAATTGTTGCATTGACGTGTTTATTTCAGTTGAATTACAATGGTTACTTGTTTTAGTAAAGCCCCTGATAATAATTATGTTTTTATGGACGACGGATTAAAAAGGATACAAGTAGAGGTTGCAAATAGACACGTCTGAAGGGTTGGAAAACAGGTGAAATTGTAGTATTTTGTTAAGTTAGCACGAAACACTTGTTGCTTTATATATGTAAGAAAAGGAAACGACTCCAGTTGCAATGCTCATTCCAATGTACATAATCTCATCCCATTGCAATGCTGTTCATATGCATCCACATCAAATGCCGGATCCTGCGACATCTCAACATCTCAACATATCAAGTGGTGTTGACCTCATTTACCGAGCTATCACACCAAAGAGTTGCCGTGTTCACAAAATTCCTGGAATAAACGACAATAAAAATGAAAGAACATAGACCTTGTTTTTATAAGGGCGGCTTTATATTAAAAAATGGCAAGAAGCTAGAAGTTACAGAAAACAAATAAACAAACAGCCCTATATATTAAGCTAAAATTGAGCAGAAAGTCCACAAAAATAACCATTGAATAAATCTACTTATTTTGGTTTCCCAAATCGACAACAAATTCTACCAGACTTGATCCAACATATTCAAATGAAGTTAAACGCCGCTATTTTTAATACTTACTCCACGTCAATGTGCCTCACATGTTCACTTTCCTCAAACTTCACCAACGGAACTCTAATTTTCAACACACCTTTCTTCAGCTCAGCCTTGATTTCGTTCAATTTATATACCGTGTTAGGCAAATCAACTTGACTTGAGTACTTTCGTGACGCTTCATCCTCCTCATGACCCTTCTCCGCTCTAATGGCCAGTGTGTTCTCATCCACGGATATCTTGACATTTTCTCTGTCCAAACCAGGCATATCATACCGAAGAATGAGAGTATCCTTGACTTCTTTAGCGTCCCATTCAGGCCTTGATCCATCTCTTACTGGACTGCATGTGTGTTCCGCCATGTTCTCCAAGATCTGTTCCAGCCTCCTCTTTGAACTTTGACCGTACACATCTAAAAGTATTACATATGCACAACGTTTATATAAATAAATTTACATTTACAAAAGATGCATATAACACTAGGAATGATACTACGTATAAGGTAGATTACGAAAAATCATCCAAGTGATTCATTAGGACACCTGATCGACTAACAAGTTCTTGCTTAGTTCCTACCTTAGGACGATATCCATAATGTTCACTAAGCCGTTAGGATGATTATCGTAAAAGGGAATAGGGAGAGACTGATTTAATTTGTTAAGTAAACATAGAAATAGGACTTTAGGTGACTTGGTGTATTAACTGTACTCTAAGGATGGCATAAGAAACTACAAATTACAATGATACCAAATGATAATTCTAAAAACACCGACTATATACTCTAGAACAACCCTAAAATTCCAACCAAAACATATAAAAACAATAATAGGCTAAACATAAGGTAACAAGTGCATTTTAGGGTTGTTCTAGCACTGTGTGTGACAAGTCCTATTATTGTTACAGTACTGTGTGTGAGTTATGATGTATTTATGATATTTTTTGGGTTTGATCCCTTTTTATATATGTTGCCTTTTTTTTTAAAAAAAGTTAACAAACTAACAATATTAAATTTGTTAATGCAAAGATAATAAATGTTCAAGTTTTGACAAATAAATTGTATTCTTGGCTATAGAACATATAGTGCAAGTCTGTAAGTTAATCTTTTTAAAAGAAAATAAGATTCCATTGTTTCAAAAAAAATGATACATAGGACTAACAGATTCGAGTAAATCAACTATAGCATGAAACTCACCGTAGACGAAGTCATCATCACGGTAGCGAGAGACCGAGCTACTACTAATAAACCGTTGTGCTGAAGGAGTAGTAGCAGCAGCAGCAGCCGCCCGGACAGGAACAAAAAACTTATGAAATAATGTTGCGGCAGCCGTGCCTTGCCTGAAAGCTAGTGATGCAGCCATGTTTTTAATGGTGAATCGCTATGGAAGGTGTGATTTTTATAAAGAGTATTATTTGTGTGACATATTTTATCTAGCAACAAACTTTTTCTACAAGTTTTCTTGTCAAACAAGACTGCTGTAGAGTATTAAGATTTACTTTGGTTTTTGTTTATATAAGTTGACTAATATTTTATTTGGATGCGTATGTTTATTCTTATTGACTACTAAAGTCAAAATTGGGTTCAATTTGATTAAATATATCGAAATTTCATACAACAAAATTAATAGGTGTAAAACACATGTGGCAATTTTGAAAAAAAAAAGAAAAAAAAAAAAAAAAAAAAAACCTTAAAAAATGAGAGGGTTCTTAATAAAACATACATTATACCTCCTATACTTTTATTAGTTTTCATGGTTTTTAATAACTTTATAAATTTAATAATGCCACTTATACGTTATACCTTCTATACTTTTATTTTATAAAATTAAATAAAAGCTATATCTTGTTATTATTTATAAATCTTTTATACAGTAAAAGAATTACATCATTTCGAAAGCATTTTACTGAACTAACTTACTGGTAAAGAAATGGGTCAATCAGGTTGCTTTATTTTGACACGTGGCAAAATCGAACATTCTTGTTGGCCAATTGAAAGTCAAAATTGAAAAAAATTGATCAAACTTTGATAAATTTGGTAGATAAAAAAAAAAACTAAAGGCATAGGTGTCAAATTTGTTAAAACAAAATTTTTTAAAAGGTGGGGGTAATTAATGAAACGTTAGTGGTTGAATTTAAACAAATTATATAGAGTCAAGTGTAAACTTATAAGTTTTCATGTTTTTTATAGCTTTAAAAAATAAACAAATACACCCTTAAACTTTATACCCTCTAGAATTTATATTTTAAAATTACAACATATATGTTGTTATAAAAAAACAACGTGTATATGCATAGGATTATAAATAGGGCGAAAGCTAAAGATACGTAACATATTTTTTTCAAATAAACAGGTCTACGCAATATATTTTCAAATAATCTTCGATCTAGCTAATATAACCGGTTAGCAGCAGGTTACCAGGTCACCCTTGATTTTAAAAGTTACACCGTTGGTCCCTCAAACTGGACCAAATTCACGCAGTTAGTCCTATTTTGGTAACGCTCGTTAAAAAAAAAAAAAAAAAAAAAAAAAAAAAAAAAAAAAAAAAAAAAAAAAAAACTTATTATTATTTTTTTTTTTTAAATCTACTTAAAATATATTTTTTTTAATTTATAATTTGGAAAAAAATGGATAAATATTTTTATACACTTTTTTTACGTTTTTTTTTTTAATCAAATTTTAAAAAAAACGTAAAAATAAGTGTATAAAAATCAGATTAAAAATAGAAAAAGAAAAAAAAAAACGTAAAAAAAGGTTATAAAAAAATTTATCCATTTTTTTAAATCGAAATTAAAAAAAAAAAAATCAGATTAAAAAAAAACGTAAAAAAAAGTGTATAAAAAATCAGATTAAAAAGGAAAAAAAAAAGTGTAAAAAAATTTATCAATTTTTTAAAAAAAAATTATAAATTAAAAAATATATATTTTAAGTAGATTTTAAGAAGAAAAAAAAATTTAAAGTTTTTTTTAAAAAATTTTAACGAGCGTTACCAAAATAGGACTAACTGCGTGAATTTGGTCCAGTTTGGGAGACCAACGGTGTAAAATCAATGGTGACCTGGTAACCTGCTGCTAACCTGTCATATTAGCTAGATCGAAGATTATTTGAAAATATATTACGTATCTTTGACAATTTACAAATTACATTGCGTAGACCTGTTTTTTGAAAAAAATATGTTGTGTATCTTTAGCTTTCACCCTTATAAATATCAAAATGAAAGCACGTGTTAATGTGTACATAAATAAATACACGAGGTTCTAAGTATACGAACAACTTATGTTATTCTTATAAGTCTAAGTAGGGATATCCGGAAAAAATATATATATATTTTTTTACTATATGCGTTCAATAAGAATTCATGTTGTTCCTTTTTTACAAGTTAACCAATACGTACAAGGGTTTGAAAACTAAATACGGCTAAATTATTATTAACGGGAATTTCGAATATCAAATGTAATCACGGGTTACTGTGATATGAAAATAAATATACGTGATTGTACTTATAACAACGATTCATGTAATTCCTATTTAAAGTTTATAAAAGGATATCCTGAAAAACATTTTAAAAACACTTATATTTTAACTTCAATAACGGTCATTATGTGTTATAAACTCGCATATGTGTACAACATTATACCAATAGTTAAATTTAAACAACAACGTCAACCTCCACACTCATGTCAGTTAAACAAAGTTAAATATTTCATCCAACAAAAATATTTACATAATGTTAATCGATATAATACATAATGAAAAAAATTATGTAAAAACCCGTGCATGATTATTAATTTTACTTATATCACAATTACAAAACATTAAACACGGGCAAATTCTTATATGTTTGTAAATTAAATTAAAAGTTAAAATAAATTTGATTCATGTGTAAATTACATGCGTGCACGAGACTTATAACTAGTATTATTATTAGTATATATTAAATTAATGTATTTGCACGAAATTATAAATATAAAAAGAAAGCACGAGTTACTGTGACATGTAAATGAATACACGAGATTATTATACATATACAAACGACTCATTTTATTTCTCTTTATGAGATTAAGTAAATATATTACCAAAAGTACTTTTTTTTAACTATCCGCATTCAATAACGACTAATGTTATTTCTCTTTATAAGTTTAACCCGCGTACAGGTTTTAAAACTAAAACGGCTTAAGTTATTATTAACATTAATATAAATATCAAAATAAAGGCATGACTTTATAAGTTACTGTGAGATGAAAATAAATAGACAAGATTGTACATATAATAACGACACTTTCTTTTTTAACCATAAGGGGTGACCCAACGGTAAGAATACCAGTCTTTCAAAGAGGAGGTCAAGGGTTCGAATCCAAAGGAGAGAAAATTAATCCTCTTGTTGCCACGGAGGTTCACTTGCGCCGACTCTGGGCTATCCAAAAAGGTAGTCACTCTGGGATTAGTCGGCTCGCAATATCGAGTCAGAAACTCAGGTAAAAAAATCAAAAAAATCAAAAATCAATAGTCATTATGTGCTACTAAACACACGTAATATCTAGAACATGATATCAATAGTTAAATTTAAACAAGATTAATCTAAACATCATGTATGTTTAACAAAGTCTTCATGCAAAAAAATATATATACAAAATATTAATCGATATTAACACATAATGAAAAAGTTATGTAAAAACTCGTGCGTGCGCCGGTATTATAACTATAAAAGTATTAAAAATTTAACATAATACTCCCTCCGTCTCATATTAAATGTCCAGTTTGAATTTTCTAAGTCTTTCTTTCTTAACTTTGACCATAAATATTTTTGTTTGTGTTATATAATATTTGATGCAAAATATATGATTAGATTGAGTTTTAAATGTATTTCCACTACGTATTATTTCTATCTAATACTACATAACACAAGAAAAAATATTTGAGGTCAAAGTTGTAAAAGAAAGACTTGAAAAGTCAAAACTAGACATTTAATATGGGACAGAGGAAGTAATATTTAACTTCAAAACAAAGTTATTGAAATTTTACCTTTTATACTATTTGCCCAAACCTCATGCGGCTCTAAAACTAGTATGGTTGAAAGGATATTTTGATGAGTTTATGTCGTTCAATTAAGGGTGAGCACAAAAATCGAAAAACAGAATCGAAACCGAAAAAACCAAAAATAATAATAAAAATAATAAAAAAAACAAAAAAAAAAAAAAACGATTGCCTACGGTTTTGACTTTTGAAAAAGCCAAATATATAGGGCGGTTTTTGGTTTAATATGAAAAACCGAACCTTAAAAACCGCACCTCCTCACCTTTATATTTCTTTCAAATTTTATTAACGAGTTTTATTAATTGTAAGAGCATTCCCAACAATAACACCATAACATCAATAACACCGTCCACGTCAGCTCCACATCAGCTTTAACATTTCACCTTAACATCCTCAAAAAACACCCACAACAATAACATCCCAATAACATTCCCCAACAATTTGCAAAAACAACCCCTCATTTAGGGGCAAAAAAAAAAAAAAAAAAAAAAAAAAAAAAACGGGCGTTATGGAGATAACGGGCAGGGACTAACGCTGCAATAACGCCGGATGTCCAATGGGTTAACGCCACTAACGGCGTTATTTAACACACCAACGGCGTTATGCCGTTATGATTGAACATGCTCTAATGTCTATGCAAACCATCCGGAACTTACTTCCTTTGTATATAAGATTCGTATATTTGTATTTTTTTAAGACGATTTCACGGATTTTTTGGACGCCAACTCTCGTGTTCCTATGTTTCTTGATTTCCAACTTCTTATAAATATCCTATGAAAAGTTGAACAGTTAACGAATTTAACAGAAGTTAGAAAAGATCTTAGGTTTCGACTCCTTATACTTATATTTTTTTTTGAACGGCGGATGATATAAAAGCTAGCAGAAGCTAGAAAAAAAAAATTACATGGAAGTTATAGAAGCTACGAGATTTTTCAACCACCCTATCCAACTAAAATTACAGGAAGGATTCCTAGAGGAAATCCACAAAAAAGATTGAGAGACAATGGAGTCTCAAATCACCGCCTTCTTAGGAGGGCAAGAAGAAAAGATCAAGAGGTTTCGATAGTTCCAAATGGACCACATAAGAGTCCCCCCATCCCTTCAAGATACACGCGAACTTTAGAAGGGACACGCAAGGAGTCAAGCCAAGCAAACCACTCCACAATATTGTCACAAACCGGAATATCCAAGTCCCATCACTTAGCCAAGAGAGACCACAAGCCTTTAGCCATATCGCAATTAAAGAAACAGTGATTAACCGTCTCAAGATCACCATGACAGGAGGGACATAAAATCGATTTGACTTCAATACCTCTCCTATCTAAGTTGACTCTTGACGGGAGTTTATTAAGCTTCAATCTCCAAAGAAACACATTGACTTTGATGGGGATATTTCGGTTCCAACAGGTAGCCTCATTAGCCGTATCCAGCAAAAGAGAGTCAACTAAAGAGCGAACCGAGGCAACCGAAAAACCTGCAGAATCCGAAGCCCATTGCCAGGAATCATGATGATCCGTGAGGCTGATGTTGTCGATGACTTCTTTTAAAGCAGCATATTGAGACGACTCCATTCCTCCTCTTGGATGACGCCTTAAGACCGAGGACCAATCATGCAAACGAACCCGACTTGCAATGCTACAACTTTTATTAGTGTCAAGGAGGAAAATACGAGGAAACAACACCTTTAGAGGCTGCTCTCCGCACCAGGTGTCCTCCCAAAACCTAGAATATGCGCCATTACCAATCTTACGAGTGCATAAGGAAATAAGGTCGATACCTTTGCGTTTGAGGCTGTCAATCGAAGAGAGCAAGGAGCCCCAAGTGCTACGTTTGATACTCCTATTGTTGGCGACGTTAATACCCCCTTCGACACCATGAATACTCAGAATAACACGAACCCAGAGCTCCGAGTTATTGTTTAAGAACCTCCAAACCCACTTAAACAAAAGCCCAATATTAAGCTCAAAGATGCTTCCGATTCCGAGACCCCCATCCTTTCTACTCGCAAGACATTTATCCCACTTAACCCAAGTCTTTTTGTCATCGGGATCACCTCCTATGAAGAATTTGTTACGCAAAGACTAGCTTCTTGCGTATAGACGCCGACATACTTTTGAGCTAACGAAGTGGATAATTTAAAAGCTAGGAAAAAACAGAAAAGAAGACTGAAACCGAAACCGATTTAATGAAAAAACCGAAAATCCGAAACCAAAAAAACCGATAAAAAAAAGTTTGCAATTTTTTGGTTTTACTCAAAAACCACCCAAAACCATGCTCGCCCATTGTACTAGTTTAATTGTAATATAGAGTTTAGCTGAAGTTTCAATACTGCAATATAAAAGGATACCCAGGCGCAATATTTTTAAGGGATGTGTTATAGGAACCCTCCCTATCATCAATCGCACAACTCGCGATGTAAACAGTACAACACCGCGATGCATACTGTACAACCCTCCGATGCATCCAATGATTGAAAACCCTTCCTATAAGGGGGGTCCGAATATCATGCCCCTATTTTTAACTCAATTATATGCGGCTTGACCAATATATCCTATGACCGTTTCCGACATTTTCTGGTCATTTCTGGTCATCCCAAAGACATGCACCTAAAAACAGAGTGACCACCAGGACACCATATTGGTGGTTTTGTATTATAAATTTATAATAGCTACTTAAAACATGACTCGGTCTTTAAATAACGTTTTAAAGTTCAGATCATTAGGTGCTCGTCGATCTCTCGGGACCATTATACCCCAAGCCACGGCAACACAGCCCAAGCGTATATGAAAAAACAGCTTTTATATGTTCTAGTAAAAAGCCATAAAATGATAACCACTTTTTACAGTAGCAGAGTGGTCAAAATATTTAAGTCTCGAATTAGATTTCTGAGTGTAAGAAAATTTTATCTAAATTTCCATCAGAAAACACCAAACTATTCTCCTTAACAAAAAATGATAGCAATAAATTTATGCATGTTTGCAACTATAAGTTTTCTTCTAGTGTCATAAGACTACTTTTAGGGTAAAAAAGAAAATAATAAACAAACCACTCATGAATTACTTCCCTTTCATACATCAAATATGACCATTTAAGGAAAGAGGAGAAATTTTAACTCGATAAAATTTACAATTATTTCTTCAAGATGTACCCAAGAATCAGCCCAATCAAGGCAACGAGGATGACAACGATCAAAGAGGCACCACCCCCTTGGTTTTTGTTGCTTCCGCGCTTCAAGAGTTCCTATATGTTCCAACCAAAGTGCTGATTAGTTCACTAAGTAAAAAAGGGTACAAGTAGAGGTCAAAATGGGCATCTTATGGTTGCGTTGTGTTGACCCTATATAATCTTACTCCAAAAAATAATTGTAATTTATAACGTTGGGGTCAAAATTGCTCACTTTTAGGTACAAGGGAAAATGAGTCAAAATTGTCATCTTTAGGTACAAGTAAAAAGGGTGTCTTACCAATTCTTGTCGGATTCTGTTACTTTGTTCAATAGCAGCATTCTTCTCTTCCGTCAACTTTGTAAGGAGAGATCTCACCTAGAAAACCATGAGCATAATTAATTCAACTCGTTCCTTTATAATTTTAACGTCATTTTGTTGGGTCCCAATAATATAAATGTGACCCTTGGCAATGTGGAACTGATATGATGAAAAACATTAGTTGCCTAAAGGGACATATGACAACTAAGTAGTAATGAACTACCAATAGCACGTAGCAGCGACAAAACACGTGATTGACTTACCTCTGAGGATTTGTCATAAGAATCCACAAAACTTCGCATAACCTATCAATAAGCAGTAGTGAAAAGGAATAATCATTGTTATAGCATGATTAGAGACAATGAAGAAGAATTAAGAATAAAATAATACTCGTAATTTTGACGAAATAAAAGCAAACCTCAGGACCACTCATATTTCCCTTATCTGTCCCTGTTGCTTTCGGTGAAAACATTTCCTCTGTTCCTTGTGCTTGTGTAATAGCCGAGATTGACGGGTTTGCAGCAATATATACGACTCTCAATTTGCACTCCTCAACCGTATTCCCTGAATCCTTAGTAAACTGTTACAGAACAGATGAAAATACTTAAACTGATCAAAAAAAGAGAAGAGCATATTACAACAAATAGCAACGCACATTTACAGTTTACTTAATTTCTAATATGATAACCTGACTTTATAAACCATTAATCTATTTATAAGGGGATCCACTACAACAACAAATATTTATTTCTTTTACGCTAGAAAAAGAAATTACAGTGTATGTATGTGGCTTATATGTAGGTCCACAATTGAATATAACTTGGGTCAACCCGTACCGTACCCATTTTGACACATCATCCAACCGGCCCAGTTTGCAACCAATAGTTGGTTTTTTTATTGATATCCTTAAGCTAGGAAAACTTAATTCCTTCAAGTCCGTATCATCACTTCCGTCCCGTACATATAAAAAAAAATGACCCGTCAAACAAAGAAAAAAAATGCAAGATAGGAACTTGTTACCATTTCAGGGGTGATGTCCTTTGGGGTTGCTCCCGGGCTTGCGACCACACTCTGAAGGAGAAACTTGTCCTTACATTGCATGTCAGGAGGAGCATCCTTCTGAGCTTGCATTGTTACTGTAGCAAAATTATTTAAAAAACAAATAATAAACATTTAAATAGCTTTAAGCATGACTAACAGTCGAGTGGCCTTGTAGCACTTGGTATCTTAATACAAGAATATATTATAGGTTAGACTCGGGCCTACCAACATAATCTAACCTCTAATAGGATTAATTGAATGCTTAAACACACACATTAGAGTTTTAGACCCTTTTAGGGGTGTTTGGGAATGCTTATTAACACGAGTATCTGACTATTGCATTTTGATACCGTAGATATACACAATGCCGAGTTTTTGGATGGCGACAAGCTGATTATGATTATTCGAACTAATTATGAGATTCAATTTACATCCTAGATCATTAATCAATCAGAAATGCCAAACGCTCATTCAACTGATAGTTTCAACTTTCAACAACAAAAGCGTAAAGGGTGTATGGAAAAGAATCTATCCTTTTTCATCCAATCAAATACCAGTCTACGGAATAACTTTGCATAGGCAATCCGAAACACCATCATAAGTTTTAAACGTTGCATCAAAACGCAATAAACAATGCAACACATCCTAAACAAAAATACCAAATTAAGAAACATAAATGTACCTATAATTTCACATGTTGATTGAGGCAACACAACTCCCGTATTCGGACGAACACAATACTTTTTCGGATTCGTCGTTTTCACCTTAAAACAAACAAAAACATCACATCCTTCACATCAAAATTTCCCAAAAAAAAACATTTTTTCAAATTTCAAATTTTAGATCATACCCATATCCACAAACATAAATTCAAAAAATCTATAAAAAAAAAATGAAAAATGTTCATACCTTGAAACCAACATGATTATCAGTCTTATTAGTCAATTGCAAAGAGGAAGAGATCTGTTTGTTTAATTCAACTATAAAAACAAAAACAAAAAAAACAAAAAAGATCAAATTTATATAACCAAATAAATTATATATAAAAAAAAGGTTGATATGAAATATGATCAAGATTATATATTATATATACAAACAAAACATACAAGGGAATTTGAGCTCAATTGGATCAACCGTAAGAAGTTCTCCTGTACTCATTTTTTTGGTTTCAAGAATTTGAATCTTGAAATGAAAATGAAAATGAAAACTGAAAAAAAGGGAAAAAAAATTTATATATTTAATAAAAAAAGTGTGAGATTGAAAATGGGTTGTTGTGAAAATGGCGTTTTTTAATGAGGAGTTTGTAAGTTATGAAAACGGAGAAATCTATGTTTTTGGAGTTTGACTTTTGGTTTTAAATGTAACTAGTTTGACTTGTGCTGTTCGGTTTTTTCATAGATCAAAGGGGTGTTTGGGATACTCTTTCTTCAAATATTAAATATTGTTTGTGTTGTAAAAAAACAAGCGAAAAATATCATTTTATCGTCATCATATCAGTTTCACGTTAGTTTTTTTCTTAAACATTGAGAACAAAAAAATAAATAAACAAAACGGGTGGGCATTCTCATGTGAACGCCTATCCCACCGTTGTGATGACGCCAATGCTATCACACCGAGCTAAAACACTTGCTCTTAGAGTGCTCGATATCGCTTGTGACATAGACAAGTTATGGCACCAAACATGTCATGTCAGTTTTTTGCCTAAAACATTTCTATATTACAATTACCAAAAAAAAAAAAAAAAAAAAAAAAAAAACTATTTCTTATAACACTCTTGTTTCACAAACAAAAAACTGTTGGAAATGTATATATTTACAAACATGCGAATGTCCGGATTCGAACTCGTGACCACGGGATTGCACACATTAGCGAATGAGAATTAAAATTAATAATTAATGTTTATGTTTACGATTAATTATTGCACATTAAGTCCGGTTAACGATCGTTAAGTATTTAACGGAAAAATGACTAACGACCGTTAAATGAAAAGAGAAAGGACTAGAAATGAAAAACTTGGAAAAGTTATGGGTTTTTCCCTTGGGCTTTCTTCATGGCCGGCCAAGGGGGGCTTCCCAAGCCCTAAATCATATCTTGTTCCCAAAGTTTCCCTACTAGTATATAAAGAGGGTTAGGTTCTAGGGTTTCATATACTTGTGCATTGAATTAACCCTAGATCTCTCCTCTCCTCTCTCTTGTCCCATTCTCGGCCGAACACCCCATTGTTAGGGAGTTTGGTTTCGTTTTTCATAAACGAGGACTTGTGTTAGATCTAGCAATCGCTTGATTCGTTGGTTAATTCGTGTGTACAAGAACGTGGTTGTAAGACATTATTCTTACACCATATTGGTTTGAGTTGTAGAACGGTAAGGGACAACTCTTCAAACCACTTCTTTGTTTTGCTCAAAGGATCTGACATTCGCAAGAGGTACGTTACGCATACTTTCAGTTAATTAATTTATTTGTTATGATCTTTAAGTCTTCCGCTGTGTACTCTTGATGTCTTTATGTTTTATTGTATTTTATATATCATAAACTCAACAGTGGCATCAAGAGCCTTGTATAACAAGTAATTAATTACTGAAACACATAATTAAAATAAACATGAATGTGTTATTATTTGTATGCTTAGATCTAGGGTTTGCAAAACCTAAACCCTAATTTTGAGGGGGGGGGGGGCGTTTTATTTGGTGCCCTAATTAGGGTTTTGTAAACTATTGTTTTAATTGGATTAGAAACACTAAGATGCATGCAACTTTATGTGTATATGCGTAACTTTGTTTTAATTGCATTAATTGTTAAGTGTAATTTTATGTCCATGATAATTATCTGCATGTTTTATCATGGATCTGCTTTTTTGTATGTCTTTCATGTTTAAATGATATACACTAAATTATGATAGATCTAAAATTGGGGAAGACCTCAATAATTATTATTTAATCAATTATGTGCTATGTGGTATATATTTAGTTTTGACTTACGCAATCGATGAATCGATGCATGTGGTTCACCTTGTACATAGATGAAAACGGGTGGAAGTCTTAATTAAATATATGCATATTGACAGATCTATAATTGGTTATTAATAAGATTTATCAAAACCGTTTGCATGTGGCTATTTGATATGCATGACTTTTATTTGTTATGCATTCATTGTTTATTTGTTTATTTTTATAAATACTTGCTTGTTTGTGTTGTGTAACAAGGGTATTTTTATAAGCAAAATAAACTGACCTAAAAAATGGTGAAACATGTATTTTTAAGAATAGTAATCATAATCGTTTAATTGATTGATGACTTTGGTACAAATGACTGAACGGCTCACCCATGAGAATGAACTAATAAAAGGGGTTTAAAGAAGTGCGCACAGTCACACTGAATGGATGTCTAAGGTTGTGCTTTAGCGCGTACCTGGTCCTCTGCCCCCTGTAAGTTCGAATGGAGCTACTTAGTAAGCCATTAAATGTGCAAGCCCATCTTAAGGGCGAATTAGTGTTAATTCCATGCGCCACTTCGGTGGTAATTATCCGAAACACTAAGTGTTTACACTTATGCAAAAGTACGGTATAATGGATGATAATTAACACTAAATTCCTTGATTGGTGAAACCAATACCTCAATTAAAGTTTGATGATGAAAAACTTAAACATTAAAACAAGATATAAATGTTTTAATAAAACCTATGTTACGAAGATGAATGCATGACATCTTTGTACATATTTGATTTGACATCAAAATTATTACCCTTTAATTTAAGTTATATGCCATCCAACGAAACGGAAACACCTAAGATTACTTTTTATTTGCGTGAGATCGTGACTTAGATCGTAATCAAAGGGTAAAATGTCCACGTGTCGTGAGAACGGGCATGGACGATTTTGCAGTTTCTTAAGTTGGACAACTTAATTGAGTTAGGCAGTGAGAACTGGCAACTCAAGGCATAAGATGGGATAAAACATGTTTACATGGCGATTGAAATTGGCTATATGTAAATCCCATAAATCTAGGAATTGCAATTGATATTGGCAATTGAGCAAAAGCTCTACCATTTTGTATAAGGTTCATTACTAACAGATCAACTGATGTAATGAGATTATGACAATTTGGATCCTAGTTTTCAATAAATATTAATTGGTTATATGAATATGAACCTTGGGTATTTAATTGTTTATTGAAAAGGAAAATTATCGAAAATACTAAAATTGAATTTTGTAATTCTTTTGAATGTATAAATGCAACATTTAACCGTAAACGAGGTTTAGTCTTTGATCAGTAAATTGATCCATTCTGCTTTCAAACAAATGTTTGATCGAGAATAATTTACCGAAAAAGACAAACGAAGTCTCTTTTCCATGGGAGAAGCATGAGACTCAATCCTATTCCTTTTCATGAATGAGAAAGGTATAATAGGAACGTTTGAATTGTCTAAATTCTAATGTAACTCATAGCAATGAATTGCACATCTTATTTTCCATAAAGATTTCATTACCCTCATTTGGTGAATGAATCCTTTTGTAACAAACATGAATGTTGGTTAACTGGAAAACATGTATATGAGTTACTAAAATTAGAAGTTAGACTATTTACCGCGAAAATTGGTAAAAGGCAAACTAGAATTATTTATCTAGTTGTTTTGCTTTAACCTTTAAAGGTGCTACATACCATTATGGGCATGGTAGGCCTGTTAAGGAAGAAATTGCATACCTAATTTTTCAAGTTAATAACATTGATGGATAACCCATCATTCACAGAGTAGAATACACCTTTTAGTACCTTAGTAATGATTACGTATGGTTCTTCAAAGGTGTAGGAAAGTAAAAAGTAAGCAAGTTGTTTTCACTCGTTATGCAACACTTACAATGTTGTCAAATTTAGTGGGAGCATTTGTGTTGCATTACTGAATAAGAAGTTGTTGAAATAATTTCTAATTAAGTGGGAGCTACAAGCCTTATTTGCTGCGTAGTAATCAAAATTATCTCTTGAATATCATGTAGATAATTACTTTCCAATTGTAGGCACTTATGTTTTTAAGGATTGTCATGTGCGTTTCCTTACTAAACAATATAGTCCTACATCTACTTGTTATATCTATGACACAAATCATATTAATCAAATAAACGAACGTGTATCGTGTTGTTTATCTGCTACATGATGTTGTTCCATGCACAAGTGGGAGAAATCTTTATTGTGTGCAAGGTACAACACATATTAATATGATTTAAATGGATTCTCTTGATCGCAAGGTAAGAGAGTTACATTCTAATAGGAATTATACATTTTAATGTGTATGATTGCCATATTCAGAACATGTGTCAAGATGATAACAAAGACTACTTTAAATATTTATGTCATTCAATATTTAAGTAACACTTGTAATTACAATTTACGTTACGTGAGAACGTAAACTAGATTGTAGCTCAAGGTAAAATATCCACGTGTCGTGAGAACGAGCATGGATGATTTTGCAGTTTCTTACGTTGAACTTTTCATGGAATGTCATAATTAAATGAAGTAATCTAATACTACTTTGATTTTAAGTATTCGTTGAATGACTTAAATATATATGTAGTAAATATTAACTTGAAATTATTAATTGAAACCCGAGGTGGTGTTCATAATTACTTTAATTATACATGTTTATGACTTCTTTGTAAAGTCACAAACATGAAGTCTTTTAATACGAGACTTACAATATAAAGTAAGACGTTAACTTGCTATGTTTTAAGACATATGCATAAAGTCAATGAGTTGTGTTAATACAAATAAACCGTAAAAACATTTATTAATATTTTACGATCTCTTTGTGTTTTGTTGATAACATATATAATGTTGTCTTAAGTATAATTATAAGGATACATGTTATTTTTGTAAAGCATTTACATATAATCTTTTAAATACAAAAATGTAGTAACTAAAGCATTTGTTGTAATAGTCAATTAGGATGGGTAAAAATCACAACCCATGGATCTTAACCCATACCCAAAGAGACTTGATACAATGTGTACTTAGATACATTGAATCTAGATATAACCCATGGACCAACCCATGACCCATAACCAAAAAACCCATGGGCAAAGAGGAGCGTTCCACGGATCCCTAGCTTTGTGCTAGCCGGATCCCAAGTGGAAGGGATCCGTGGGATCCGTGAGAACAGTGAGGAAATTTGCCTATAAATAGAGAGCCATTTCTTCATTCTAACTCACCCCTCTTCTTACTAAATCTCTCATACACTCTCATTCTCTTCTAACATATAGATCACTAGATCTAGAGAGTTGTTCTTCTTTTCTTTCTATTTGTGATCCTCATATAGGTCCTTCTCTAAGGCGAGATCACGAGCATTCTACAAGTCATCCAAGCAAGGGGTCCTTGATTGATTTGTCACTCCGCAAGATTTCTGTAGCAAAGATCTTGTATTTGATATTTCACATATTTGTTGTGTAATAGTTGTGTTGGTTTGGTCCACCGTGCTACGGACTCGGTATCTAGCTTTGTACCGGAAAAAGTGTAAGCAACGTTGTGAAGGCTTCTCCGCCAAGTGAAGGAGTTTGTTGACATAGTGCTTGAACTCTCGAGTAGGTGACTCGGGGAGTGGAATAGGGCAAGGAAGGTGTCCTTGTAGCCGAACCACTATAAATCGGTTGTGTCATTTCTATCCCTTATCTTTATTTATTTGCTTGCATTATCATTAGATCTATACGTTCTCAACATCCATACGACTTCACATAATATCGAATCTAAAGTTTTTGAAATCAACTTAAAATCGGCAAAACTATTCAACCCCCCCTTCTAGTTTTCCACAAGTTGATCAATGACTTATAACGTATAGTGGGATTATAAATGTTATGTCTATTGACTTGGTCAAAAATACTTGAGTTATAATGCATGCAATTGATTTGGTAATTCTATTGTACCATTAAGTTTTACTTTGTTGGTAAATAGGATAAACCAAAGAGTAGATGGTTATCTTAAATATTGTTAGATTAATCTTACAATTTTAATTCTAAGGAAATACCATAGTTTTATGGTATGTTCAGTTAGAAGAATCAAAATCTATTGGCATTGTTTGATTCAAGATAACTATAGTTTCTTCCAAAACGTTATCAAGGTTAGTAGATTGAGTATAGATTGGATATACTCAATAAGACTCCAACCTAGAAGATTAATAAGACACCATTTTTTATGGAATGTGATGAATCACATTAAGTCTTATAAATGAAGTTCTGAATTTGTTAAACTACTTGTAGAGTGAGTTGTAACAAACTAATGTCAGGAACTGTCAATGTGTTCTGTAATGTCCCAAAAAGAGAACAATGTATTGTTGCTCTACTCGCTAAACTATTTAAATGTAATCTTTAAATTGTTAAAGGCAAGTGTGAGTTTTTTAGATCTTGAAAGATTAAATTACAAAATACATAATCTTCTAAAATACACTAGCAAATATCATGATGAGCTTAAAACATGTAAATGATAGACCTCAATATGATGGAATTGTCATTCATAGATCCGTAAGGATATCTCAGATATTTAATATGCTGAGGATTATGAGTTACAGGATCATGGTAAGCCTGTTAATCATGATGATGAATTTACCAAATGTTGAATTGTGGTAAATTAATCATACTATGAATGTTGAGATGTTGTCCATAAAGATAATCAACTTTAGATACTTGGTTTATCTTAATAATGAAAATGAGTTTCTTCAAAGGATGGAAACCCTAGTGGTTTAAATTTTTGTGTAGAAATCATATGGACAATATTGTACACATATTTAATGCATGTCTAGTGATAATAATATTAATCATATTTAAGCAATTAACTATGATTGAATATTCTTTTCTAGATACATTAAATAGAAGTATAAAGATTATAATTGTCTTACTTAGTTTCATTGATATGAAATTTTGACAATGAATATCAAAACTATTTGTTGTGAATTACTTTTGCGAGGACGATAAGTAATACAAAGTAGTTTATGAATTCAAATAATCTTTGAATATGTACAGACTGCAAGAATCCATGAATGGATATATGCATGCATCTAGGAGATGATTCTTATGCTTAATATTAAATCCATGTTTGATTTAATAATTAAAATGAGATTGCTCATAAGTATTCCTGAAAGCTAGTGGGAGTATTATTTATTTTTCTTAAATCTTATATGTTGTATGGGCAACTACATTCCACTTAAATTAAGTTTTAGTTGGGAATGAAACTTCGTTTGTAAGATTTGGAAATAATATATACAACCTTGGAATATATGTTTATTATTATAAACATATGCGGTAAATAAATGAGTCTAATAGAACATGATGAGTACATATCTTTGACAAGATAGTATATGAATGAGATCTTAAAGTCTAACTTGAAGATTCATCGTGAACATCATGTTGTGTATAAGGTTGTTGTATCATGCTTGATTACAAGATGATTTAACAATATTGTAATATTTATGTTTGGATTTAGAATTGCATTCCTCGGCCTGGAGTTGCTCCCAGATTCTATACGACAATTGTTGTGTAATTGTCATAGTCAACAAACTTGAGGTTTGGATGACACCAAACAAATAAATATTCAAAGTTTACGGATGTTTAAAGAGCATATTGTTGTATACAATGATGCTAGTATAATTGAGATGACACTCAATTCTAGTCATGGTATTCTTGATGATGACCATGTTGACTAGTTATGCTCAACTAAGAGCATAGTTGCATTATACATTAAAGAATAAAGAATACTTTAAACTTTAAAAGTTTTGAAAGATGATTGTCATATATAGGTGGTTCAGGCTGTCACGCACCTTATGGAATGATATGACAATATCAAGATATGTGTAAACACATACAAGAAATTCATTTATTGAATTTTTTTTTGAAATAAGTATTCTCAAAATTCCTATAGATCAAAGTTAGTTGAAATTATGCCTTGTCAACAAGTATGAGGTGCATGACTTGTGGCAAAATTCATTAACTAAGGATTATCATGTATTGATCTATTTAGTATTTAGATAAAGGATATTGTAAACATTATTATTCAAATGAAATAAAGTATTTTGTTATGTTTATTATTCATTTATTATAATGTTATCCTGTATTTGCATGTTTAAATCCTTGAATAACTTAAGTTATTCTAAATAGTCTGTTGTCAATCAATAACATGGGAATGATATTGAATTAAGACAAATCTGAGTATTAGTTAGAATATACTTGAAAGTATACTGATGCGTAGCATGACTAATTTCAGATGATATTCAATGATTTGAATATAGGACTTATCCCACCCGCATGATAATACTTTATGGATCTTTGTCATTAAGTATATCATGGATATTTATCCTCTGACTTGAGATACAAGAGATATGTCATGGATGTAGTGCATTTTTGTGAAGCAATCTAACGCTACACGTAACTGGTAGTTATAAGGGTTGTTTTCAGAAGTGTTGCGAAATTTATGAATCCTGCTTGTAGTCAAAATAGGATTTGTTTCCTTCAAATTTATTTTGAAGTATAATACTACTGGGCCCCTCGTAGGGTTGTTAAGATGTTTGCATGGCCATGCCCAAGGTCTTCTGGAATATGTTCAGAAGAATTGGTAATCTTAATCAATCACATAAAGCGAGAAACAGAATAGTTAATTAAGAAATGAGTGAGATCCATATTCTTATTAACATGGTATTAGAAACAAAAGGATGAATATGATGATGAATCATCAAAACTTGGTTTTTCTCCAGAAAACCATACACGAGTTGTACCGGGGGCATTGGCGTGTTGCTAGACGCTAACCAATGTCATTTCACGTTTTGTAAACATATCCAAGTGGGAGCTGTTGGAAATGTATATATTTACAAACATGTGAATGTCCGGATTCGAACTCGTAACCACGGGATTGCACACATTAGCGAATGAGAATTAAAATTAATAATTAATGTTTATGTTTACGATTAATTATTGCACATTAAGTCCGGTTAACGATCGTTAAGTATTTAACGGAAAAATGACTAACGACCGTTAAATGAAAAGAGAAATGACTAGAAATGGAAAACTTGGAAAAGTTATGGGTTTTTCCCTTGGGCTTTCTTCATGGCCGGCCAAGGGGGGCTTCCCAAGCCCTAAATCATATCTTGATCCCAAAGTTTCCCTACTAGTATATAAAGAGGGTTAGGTTCTAGGGTTTCATATACTTGTGCATTGAATTAACCCTAGATCTCTCTTCTCCTCTCTCTTGTCCCATTCTCGGCCGAACACCCCATTGTTAGGGAGTTTGGTTTCGTTTTTCATAAATGAGGACTTGTGTTAGATCTAGCAATCGCTTGATTCGTTGGTTAATTCGTGTGTACAAGCACGTGGTTGTAAGACATTATTCTTACACCATATTGGTTTGAGTTGTAGAACGGTAAGGGACAACTCTTCAAACCACTTCTTTGTTTTGCTCAAAGGATCTGACATTCGCAAGAGGTACGTTACGCATACTTTCAGTTAATTAATTTATTTGTTATGATCTTTAAGTCTTCCGCTGTGCACTCTTGATGTCTTTATGTTTTATTGTATTTTATATATCATAAACTCAACAAAAACACCATCCCTACACTTTCTTTTTTTTTTAATTTTACGTCCAACCCCCTCCCTTTATAACAGTCGTACCATATGGCGCAAATACTACAACAAGCCCGTGACGCGATCACGGGACCGTATAGTGCCGTTATAGGCTGTATAACGAGTTCTATGACGCACCATACTGAGTTGTGTGTAAAGCTATTTCAAATACCCTCTCAAATATAAATTTGTTGGATGGTTTTAAGTTTTAGCAAAATCAGATAATCTATAGTGTAATATTCAAAAGAGTATGCTTGACAACCAATTCGCAGCTAAAACTCACAACCAGAAATTTTGACCTTATAATGTAACAATAAATACGTTCATGTTCTTAACTTTTTCATTGATGAAGTTATAAATTTTCAAGCTGGCAGTTGCAAGAATGATATAAACTATTAATGCACTATCATGCTTTTAAGTCTGATGCATAGTTTAGCAACTTTGTCAATTGGAACAAGTTGGATAGAATCACATTCAAGTGTAGTACTATGCTTGGATTTTCCAGTAACTTTTTGTAAATTTCCTCAACTTTATGTTGCCAGTACAACTTTATATATCACACTTTTTGTCAATACAGCAAACAATTTTTTTACTTTTGAGTTTTGACCACCCATCACACTTCTTAGTAGAAAGTGTCCATGGTTTATGTGGTGTGAGGCTATTATGGTAAAAGAAAAAAAAAAAAAAAAAAAAAAAAAAAAAAAAAAAAAAAAAGTATAAATCAAAACGAGGCGTTGAACAAACCACCCTACTCAATTCCATGATCAATATATCACAACTTTCACATAGAAAATAACACTTTGAACTTAAGAAAACCCGTTGAAAATAATCTTCATCGGTTATTTCATTCCTCCATCAGGGTGTGTTTAAAGTCCGTAACCAAACGAAATAATCCACAAAAAAATACACAATAATTCTGCCAAGCCCATCAACAACCAAACCGCCGGAAAAACGTAACATGTCAAAATTACACTATAAACTTGTCTGTTTGTCTAGTTTCTCTATGGTACCTCTTATGCGTATGCAAAAATGGCAGAATGAACAGTAAAAAATCTGTCATGTTTGATCAGATTCTGTGTCCTTCCTGAGGTATTATGAGTTCTTGAAGATCGTCGACCTCCACCTGTATCATAATGTGGAGTTGGTTATGTGGTAGTATGAAAGACGGAAAGTAAAATGTAAACAATAGGTACATGTGACAATTTTGACCCATTTACGTATGGATTGATCAATTAGGGCCTTAGGGGTTATATTTGTTTCAAACTGCTCAAATGGGTAAAAATCATAGATTAGCAAGAAAATAGATCAAATAACCCATTTCAACCCGTAAAAAAACTACCCGGTTTTGACCCATCACCACCAATCAGCCAGACCCACCCATAACCCATTGGTGCCATCTGACAGCGGATTTACCTCGTATCTGTTGCCTGCGTAAGTGTACTTGACGTATAGTTTCTTGGTTTCACCAGGACAAGGATCGCAAAAGCCCATAATTCCTGATTTCTTTACACCTTCATGTAACTACAACAACAAACGGCTAATCATTAAACTGGCATGAAAATTAAAAATTGAAAGATAGCCAACTTAACACTCGTTGACTTTTAAGGTCTAGCAAATGAACTCCAATATAAAGATTAATCTAGTGATCAGAAAGAATCAACAAAAAAATTCTCCGAATTCGTCAGTTTTAATATCAACCTCAAAACCGTTGAAAAAATTGTTTCAGCGACTCAAAAAGCAGTAACATTACCAATTACTTGTAATTTCATTCCTTATATTAGTGCAACACTCTATTATGTAAGTAACTTAATGTACCTTGAGTTGCCCAGCATCGCTGACTAGAAAATTAAGAGGTAAAGTGACGTCCATCATTTGTGAAGCTAGTTCATTGTTATTCTCTTCAGGATTGTTGCTATTTTTCACTGCTTTAGGGTTACCATAAACAGCTTCGACAATCACCAATCCATTGCTCTCAGATTGTTTATTTTGTTTCCGAATAGCCACGTTTTTCAGCAACTGCTGAGCTTTCTCTGCTGCTGCTTTTGCTTCTTGAACCTACATAACACAATGTTAAGTTTGACATTGTGGTTTAACATTTTTTATTGGATACAAAACTAAAAGTTACCAAATTCTTCTGTAACTATGTTAAGTCAAACATCAAAATCTTTAGTATAGTCAAAATAGAGAAATTTTCAAACTCGATTAGGCGGACAACATACAAAAATCAAGCATGTACTCAACTCGGGAACAAAGGTGGTAATAACTTTCATCAGAGCATGAGGGCGGCCCACATTTTTCGACAGTTTATGGGGGATTTGGGTGCCTATTTTGAAGCTCACTGTGTGAAAAGTATTATCGGTGTATAAAAAAGGGCAGAAACAATTATTTTGTTTTCCCATGTAATGATCATTTTGTTGCAACTGGTATTGATTATCTGAGCTATTTTTATCAGTTACATTACAAAAAATTGACTAATAGTTCATAGTCAATTTATCCAAACGTAAAAAATAAATTCAGTTCATTACAGAAATCCATAAAACCCCCAGAACTGACTAAAACAGCATCTTTATTTACATCAGGTACCTGAGTACGAGTTTGTTCCATATTCTCGAGTGTCTGCTGCTGTTCTCGTCTACGAAAATAAGGTTTGAAGACAAGCGTCTGCATGCATATATAAAGGATCATTATGTGCAATACAAGTCAAAGATGATAAAGCGCTGCGCACTTCCTATGCATAGTCACATGGAACACGGTTCGCTTCGGTATGGGATCGTGGTTCGCTAAGTCCCTAAAATTTGGTAGGAAGGGGGTACGCTCATTTCGGTTCCTGTGACTATGTTCCTGGTCCCATGAGGTTATCAACGTTTTATGATTTTGACAAATAACTGTAGAAAAGTGTAAGACATTGTCAAATGTCTCACATGCCCTTTCGTACGTCTTATAATTTAGAAAAATATTTATAGAAACTAGAAAGTGTAAGACAATTGTCAAATATCTCATTTGACAGATAGTCACATGTTTTCCTAATACGGTCAAAAGTTGTAGTTATTATGGGACAGAAAGAGCACAATTAGAAGATACCTTGAGAGCAAAGTAAAGTGAGGTTGGAAGAAAGAACGCCCCCGCAGCAAAGCCAAGACTAATATGCCTCGATAGAAAAATCTGCATGTAATAGCTCATTATAAGCAGGATCTTTTACCAAAAAAAGGAAGTTTGGTAGCATGTTTACCATAAAATAGTCATAACAGCAAATCATTGAACCAAAAGAAATGATTTTGGATCGACTACAAAGCAATAGTTGCACTTACCGGAACAACCAACTTTTGGGGACCACGATGTAATTCTAGTTTCCAGTATATACCCTGCATGTATTAAGGAAAACAATTTAAAAGAGAGGATGTAGTTGGTGTGATTAAAAAAAAGGACAACTTTTTTTATGTGGCAATTACCTGAATCCCAATTGTGTACAACATTCTGACGGTGCTTAACTCTGATATTTTTCTTCCTCCGCCTACTTCAAGTTCAAGTGCACCACTACAATAGTGGTAAAATTAAAGTTTAGTTCTCTTTTCTTTATAGAAATACATAAAACAAATCAAGGTTGTGGCTGTGCATGATTATTTAAGATGCAAGCACGCCTGTTGAGTCACTCAAATCAACAAAAAATATGAACTTTAATATGTAAATATTACTCGTATTTAATAACTTAACTGAAACCATGTCCGTATAAAGTATCAAGTTACCCCAACAATATGCGCAGTCACGACAAAAAAATATTACAAAAATCTCAGCTGATTTTCAGAGAGAGTAGTCGAGTTGAGAAGAGTATCACATGGAACTAAAGAAAAACAATAGCACAACGAAGTATTCAAAAAATACCTTCCTATTTTTCCAGTAATACGCCCATGGGACTTTGAGGAGAAGCGGTGGGTATAACGACCAACTGCACCGATTGCACTGGTGCCAATCTGTAATTTTAGGAAGTCATGTCAATACCCACGAAGATTAACATATTAAATATACATTTCTGACTCTCCAACAATAACTTTAGCACACAGAGACTCTAGTTTCTACAATTTGTATAGCTTTATACCATAGCATTTTAAGTAACGTAAAACAACCTTTTTTAAAACATGTTTAGCAATGAGAACTGAAAATCAAAAAAATTATAAAAAAATAAAATCAAAAAAATTACCCTAATTTCTCCAGCTGCAGCCATTTTTTGGTTCTTTTTTCGCCATCCAACAGCAATTGAAGAGTCTGACCCTAAATTCAGCTCTATCTGAAAAGCAGAGGCAAAATTATATAAAATATTACTTCTAGCTAAAATATCAGATTCATACCAGTTGCAACATAACTATCTATCCAGGGGTAAATAGAATTACCAATCTTCCCCCTCTTTTAGCCTAACTCGAGACTTTTGCTCCATTTCATAAGGTGTCCCAAACTTTTACACAAAAATGTCAATTTGGTCACTTTTATATGTATTCATTTCCATGAATAGTAGAAAGAATTTAAAAGTTTAAACATCTAATTACCGACTATGCTTATATAATATCACATAATCACTTCCAACACACAATCAAACACACCCATAAATTTGAAGCAAAGAGCATCCATAAATTTGAAAAGGAGGATAACGTAAGAGCTTCTTACATTTGCACTTGTTGATGTGGATAGCTGGCGATTCCAAGCATTAGAAAGATTTATTGAACCATCTCTTAGTGACATAGCAAGTCCCATTGTTGCACGGGAATTACGAGACAGCTGGCTGAACCAACAAACCAATGAATCAAAAAGATGTCCGACAAAGAAATCAATCCATTTTGATAAATAAAAAAGATTAACATAATAATGAAACGGTTTATTTACCGATTTGTTTGTACACCTATTAATGCACGCAAACCAGCAGAAGCCATGATTTCAACGGAGGATACAGAAGATAATTGATGCCTAAAAACAGCATTAGCAGCTGCATCACCATCACTTCCTTTTACAGCAAGGGTCCCGCCAAAAGCAATCACATTGTTTTTCGATACTTGAGACTGGATTTCACTAGTCATTGACATTCTGCAAATTTTATCATTCATCATTTTGTTATCCCAAAAAGAGTTTACCAACCCTTTTTTATCGTTTAACATTTCCATTTTGTAGTTCTTTTGGTCATACAAACAAAATGACATAAGATGGGCCGGTTATTCTATGTTAGTTCTGCAGGTTTAACTTAAAAAGTCAAGAATCAGGAGTCATACGCTCTCACTAAACCATGCCCGGCTAGGAAACTTGGAACTGATACTTGTGCAAGAATAACACCAGAAGGTTGAAAATGCGCAGCCTTTTTTTCTTCTTCTCTTCTGCGTTTTAGTCTTTCAAGCTCTTCCTTGATCTCTTCTGCTTTATTTAACGTTGGACCAAGTTCTAGACCTGAGGTTAACCCTTCCATACCATATATATCGTATATCTGTCTTTTAGTCTCATCACATAATATCTCATAAGCTTCACATATCCTCTGAAAATTCTCAGTAGCAACCTCCTTCATCTGAAAAAGCAAATTACAAAATGTTTAATAAAACGAAGAGTTAGTTTTATCACTAGACTAGACTCTCTTTCCTATTATCTTCATAAAGTATAATGAAAGTAGATACACTTAGTATCAGACACTTCGAAATCGTAATCCAATTAGTACTTGGCTACAATTCTTTAGACGCTCACGTTTCCTACCAAGTCACTCAATTAACATCTACCTCTTTGAGTTACAAAAAAATTACGTCCAATGATCCACAATCATGCTCACCAAACAAGGAAAACGGAAGTAAAAGCGTTCATATAGATGAACATCCTGATTCGCATTAGCATAGCACATTTTTCCCATAAGACGCAAACTCTCTAAATATACATATAACATTTCGTTAAAACACATCAAAACTAAAAACAAAATCACAAACGATTTATATCTCTGAACACTAGAAACAACAACCTAAACATAAATACCACGAACAAGAATCAACAAATCACATTATAACAACCCTTTCTGAACTAAATTTACAAAAATTTGAAACTCTTAATCCCAATCCCGCCTATGTTTACTTGCAAAAACACCATAAAATTTGAAAGCACATTTGGCAAGGGGCGTTTAGTGTTCCGTTTTTTTCTAGAAACACTACTTCATTTTAAACTTTTACCTATACAGCAAATATCATTACAATGTCACAAACCCATACAAAAATTATTGAAAAATGATAAAATCAAAAACCCAATTTAGCATTTAACTAATTACAAAAACCAATATCAAATAACTTAAAAAAAAAAAAAAAAAAAAAAAAAAAAAAAAAAAAAAAAGGTCTACCTGCAAATCTTGATATTTATCAGGATGATAAACTTGAGCCCATTGGCGATAAGCTTTACGGATTTCTTCATCAGAAGCTTCTGGTGACACATGAAGCAAAGCATATAGCTTCTTATTATTCCCTTCATCTTCTGATGATTCCACCATTTTTATTTATTTTATAAAAATCACTTCTTTAGGGTTCTATAAGGTTCAAATCCAAAAGGGTATTTTCTTAACTGATTTATACATCAAATGCAATAATGGGTTTTGTGTTTTCTTGGTTAGGGGTTTAAGGGTTTTCTTATTTTGGGTGTGTTTGTGGGCGTGTGTGTGTGTGTGTTGCTGGTGATGATTCGGTGGAACTTGGGTCAGAAGAAATTCTTCTTTCAAGTGTTTGGAAATGGACCTTTGGGTTATTAGAAATGTCACTTAAGTCCCATGGATGTACAAAAGAACACATTGTACTTTCTCCTTTTAGAAAGTAGAAGTTTTATAAGGAAAAAAACAGCTACAACGTCGATTAATCGTCGTCTAGGCGCTCATCGGCCATCAAATTTTTTTTTTAGGTAAATCGGTCAAGCAGATCGATAAACCGTGATTAACAATAGTCAAACTTGCCAGAAACATGCAAATCTTGCCGAAAATACTCAAAACTCGCCGTAAACTTGTTTTAATCACTTATATCCGATGTTTATATATATTACAAGTTTTTTTAAGGACAATTTTGGCGGGAATAACTCGTCGGAAATACCAATTAATTTGGCGGAAATGTCAATCTGATTATTTTCGCCTAGACCGATTATAAGCTACAAGGAGGTCGAACAACCGACTACCGATTCATGATTTTTGCAACATTGGAAATAAGTATTCAATTTTACTATTTATAATTCATTTACGTTTAGTTAGAGAAAAAAATTATTTAATTTTCTATTTTAATATTTGTAAAATAAATGAGAAGATTTAATTTTCTGCAATAGATAGAAAACATGTTAATATGACAATGTTTTTTATTCTCAAGAAAATCGGGGAATGTTATAAGGGAAACAATAAAACAAAAAAAGTTGCGTTTTGTATTTTTCTTTGTAAAATTAATAAATGCATTTTTTCTGTTTTGTTAGGAATTTGATGGGAAACATCTGATTTGAACGCAATCTCTATTTTTATTATTTTGTACAAAATATTTTGTGGAACAACAAGGGTGTTTCATTTTAACTAAACGCACACTTAGCTTTTTTAGAAAAAAAAATTACTTTTATTAGAAAATTTAAAAAATATATATTTTTTCTTCATATAAAAGTATTGCCATCTTTTTATTTTGAGTAAACTGCAACAGACATCTCAGTTTGCCATATTTGACAATTTACATTTTCGTTAGATAAGTTGGGTCATTTACATCCTTCCGTCAACAAACGTTAGACAATATACATCTCTAAGGACAAACGATGCTAACGTTTTCTCATGATATGTTGCACGTGGTTGATAAATCAAATAATATCATATTTTGGTTATTATTATTCTATGGTTATTGTCTTATTTTATATCATTTTATGTGATTATGTTACTTAATTGATTACTATTTGCATAATAAGATTAAATAGATCATTGGAACTGAAAGACGCGGAAATTGGATTTAGTTTCAAGGAAACTTGAAGAAATATTGTGATCAAGGCATCTACGACGCAGAGAGGCATTTGTCTCTATGTCGTAGATAGTGGGAGAGTTTGAAGCCAAATTAATTCGTAGCTCCTATTCCGTATTGGTGTACACACTTACGACGTAGGCATTTTGAAGACTTTTTGGGCATTTATTTGATGCAGCTTCTATGACGTAGACATGCACTTATCTCTACGTCATAGATAATGATGAACCGATAACTAAAAGGTATGAAAAAATAGAGTCTTTTGGAGGATATTTGAGAAGAAATAGTCAAGGAAGAATAAATTTTTATTATAATTTAATTATGGAAGGCTCGTGAAATAATCAAGTGAAAAAACAAAGTCGAAAGTTGAAATAAAGTTTACGTGATTTCTCAAAAAATTTGCTTTAGTATTTTGGCCATAACTTCACACGAACTCCTTTTTAGGTGATTCAAGTTGCTCTGGAAAGAGTAAAGAGATATCTAAAACTTTTCTGTTTTGAGCTAATCCTAAATCTCAACTGAAAAAACACAAATTCGTGGCTTCTACGGCGTAGATGGATCTTTCCCTCTATGGCGTAGACAAGGCGTAACAGGTCGGTTTTTGGTAAAAGCCTATAAATTCAAACCTAAACTCAACCAAAACGAACTCTCACTTCCGCAAACAATTTCCAAAGGTTCCCAAGGGTTTTCTACCACTTTTCAGCTGCAATCCAATGGAGAGGATATCATCATTCATCATCATCATTAGCATTAAGTCCGTTTGATTATCGAACACCATGTTTAATACTTTCACTATTTTTGAAGTTCAAACTAATTTTTGGCTAGAGACATCATGTGTTGAACTAGTTATGATTCTTTGTTTCCAATGATTTTATTCATTTAGTTTAATTCTCGATCTTTGTGGAAATCTTATATGTTTATCATAGATCCTTGCGTTTTGGTATAGAATATGATTTTTTATTGGATAATACACTAGGATGTATGTCACAAGCTGGAAATTAGGGTATTTGAATGACTAATGGATGATCATTCCTTCTTAGTTGCTAGGTTATGACCATTAACATGGCCTAGATTAAGAATAATATATTAAAAAGTGTTGGAATTTAAATATCATGACACTCATATAATTAACTGATTGTACAATAATTCGTACAACCAGGCCTTCGATGGTGATCGAAGGGTATGAAGGGTGATATGCTTGCGCCAAACTTGTAGCCAATCTGCAATAAGAAATAATAGACACTTCGTTAAGTGATTGCGCAGGGGTTGGGCCCTGCGAACCACCTCCGGCGTGAGAGTAAGTATGTGATATGAGTTGTAAATAATATGATGTATGTGAAATACTGTGTTGAGTGAACATACCACTGAAATGACTCGTCCAACCTATTTATAGGTGATGAAAATAGCTTAGAGAGTGTTAGCACACATTTAGGAGATCATGGGGGGCGTCCCCTGATTTGTGGTAACCGCTAGGGCTTCATCCCCACTATCTAGGACTTGGCGGGGAAGCTAAGGACATAGTGGGAACGTGGGGGAAGACCAAGTCAAGGTTCTTATTTGTCTTGGCATCTTCAAGGGAAGACACCGAAGGGCATAGGCCTTCGGCTGGTGGATTCCCAACTGGTAACCATGTCAATGATGAATGGTTTTACGCCACCAATGACTTATGAAGAAAGACTTGGGTCTTCGTAATACAAATTCGACTGAGGCCGAAGGGGGGGTCCTTCGACCTGATCGGAGGGTACGTCATCAAGCCCCCCAGTCGAAAGTGATATGTACGAACAAGAAATATTGCTTACGACTCAGAAATAAGAACGAAACTTCCCCTTCATCACAAAAACGAACGAAGATGAAAAGTCCTGCGCCTATTGACCGTAATTAATGCCAACAATAATCCTAACCACCCCTTTTCCTCGGTAAAAGTAAACGTCCTTTCAAAATTTAAACTAGTTTTGAAATCCGGTGATAAGGAGATAATTGTGACACGTATAGGGCCAAGATTTATCATATGTAGGGGTATATAAATTTGAAAAACAAAAACCCTAACATAATTTTAACTTCTGCCCAAGTTTTTCACCTACTAAAACCTCTTCCGATCAAGCCTTCGATCAAACAAGGTAAAGTATTTCTTCGCATCTTGTTTTCAAATACTTTATTGTGGGTTTTAGAAGAATCAATGTCAAACAATAAAAAGTTTGTAATAAAGCAACAAGGTTGCACATTAACAAGGGAGGAGCTTAAAGCGTTCCTCGCCGATTACCAAATTCCAAAGGAACATAAAATCATGCTACCTAGTAGAAATAAAGGGATATTTGATGCCCCTGAAAATTATGTAAGCCTGTATACCCATGCATTCACCACCTCCAATCTTATGATACCCTTGCACCATATGATTTTAGAATTCCTCCGGTATTATGAGGTACACATTTCTAGGTTCAACCCTTTTGGCCTAGCCAAGCTTACGACATTCATCGTGATGTGCAAAGCTTATGGGTTCGAACCATCCTTGACTGTGCTTAGGGGTTTTCTGAATCTATACCCGGGAGGAGATTGGTTGACCTTGGCAAAGAGGGGTGAAAGGGATGTGCCCATTCTGATAGATAGACCTTTTACGAACATAAGAAACTGGAAAGGCAAATTCTTTTATATCCAGAACACCATTATCCCTCCGGCATACTCTGCATTGTTAAACCCAGAATTTCAATATGATGAAAAAAGGTTCAACGATTCATTACCCTATACTGTGAGAAGAAACCCTTTGTATCAGCGTTTGGCTCGCCATCCAGCTGATTGCCAAACATTCCCCGAGCCAATTCTTTTCATGGCTGGCATTGCTGAAAGATGGGAGGGGTCTCCGTTGGTACCTGAGATTATTTGTGATGGAAAAAGTATGTACTTTTTTGATTAAAATAAAAAATAAAAACTTATCTTTCTGATATTTATCTTATTTGCTTCTTTGTGCAGAGATGTCGTTCAGGAACTTTGTGGTGGCTGGTGGTGCAAAAGAGGTAAGCTTCATTCCAAAGAATCCCCAAGAGACGAGCTACGGCGTGAGCTCTCCGTCAGTGTCCATAAATAACAATGATGTTGAAGCCCAGCCTATCGAGCATGTGTCGTCTGCTCCTCCGTCTAAGGAACTCATAGATGTGGAAGATCAACTTGTGGAGAATGTTGCTGATTCTGATGAACCAGTCTCCGAAGGACAGTTAGCCATCATAGGACCCTCCGGCATAGGTGAGAGGGTCCGAAGCAGGAAAGGTGGCAGTGCTAAAGCTGTGAAGTCTGCTTCGAAAAGGAAACTCATCCTACCTACTCCTCCCTCTCGAACTACCCGACAAAAGAGTGCCCAGGGTAAGGCTGTGGAATTTCCAGCCATCGAAGGGCCCAACGGTGATGACATCCATGGTAATGTTTCTTGCCTGTGAACAAAAATTAGGTACCAGTAATAATATATTAACAAATTTACCTATGTTGCAGGACTTCCTGATACGAAAGAACTTCCTTCTCCCTAGCTTGCCACCAACTTGTGAGCCATGTAATCCCACCCAAGTGGAAGGGGTGATGGATAACATGTCCATAGAAAGGCTCTGCGACCTTCATGACAAAAGCTATGTCCGCCAGTGCATGCTAGACAATCAACTCAATGATAGGACAAGGGAATTGCTCCGTGCTGTCACCAAAGCTCGAGAAGAAATGGATGTTATGCTGAGAAGAGAGAAGGCTAGGGATCAGAAGTATACAGACCTGGAGAAGAAGTGTGAGGATGCATTGGAGGATTTTGACAAGAACCCCTTGGTGCAAGATCTTAGAGCTGAGAATGAAAAGCTCAAAGGTCAGCTGGTAACGAGCGAGGCTGAATGCAACAGGTTAACTGTCAAAGGCTCAATGGTCGTTGGCTATAAGGAGCAGATATCTGTTCTTTCATCCAAGTGTGGAGGCCTCGAACAAGAGAGGGCAAAGTTGTTGGACCAAGAGATCAAGCTCCGAGAAAAGGTGGATGGGTTAAACATGCGTCTGAAAATGCTGAAGAAGGACAGGGTGGACTTGGTAACCAAGGTGATCCCCTATGTTGCTATGGAACTTTACCATAGCGATGATGTGGGGATTGCAATTGGGAACGTGGTGAATGCGGCCATTTTTCATGGCAAGTGCACCACTTTGGAGGAGATAGTTAAGACTGGGGAACCAGTGAAGCTAGAGAAAGTTCCATACTACAGGGCAACTCATGAAAAAGAGTATGATGATGCAGGTAATCATTTAACTGCTTTAGAGTTCCCTTTCCTTGCAGATGTGACGAAGGACCCAGCGGCCTCAATTGAGGACCTGCTGGCCAAGAAGCCAAGGAAAGTCCAGCCTCCGTCTCCGTCCAAGAAGACTCCGTCACCCAAGGTTCCCTCCCCAGGTTCAGCTGATCCCACTCATTCCAAGGTTTGATGAAGGCAACCATGTGGTTGTAATTTGATCCCCAGGGTGGTATGTACCCTGTTTAAAACAATTTGTCTGTGTTCCTTTCCAGGCTTCGTGCCTGATGAAACAATTGACATATGATATGTGTGATGTAGGCTACGGCCTAAGACAATATTTTATTTTGTTGGATCGTTAAGGCTAAAGCCTGTTTAGACTAGTTAAACTAGTCAATAATCTACATTAAAGCCACTAGGGCTTGAATTTTGCCATGTGTGATTCTTCTCTTTTTATTTTCACTTGCGTAAAAATATTTTTTATAACCTAAGGCGTATGGTAGATGCATAGCCTCATTGTGTGTAGTTACTTCACCAAGAATATTAGCAATCGTATAATTTGACTGCTGACAGAGGGTCGCGACCCACTCCATCTTGATCCTTTGGGCAGCGAAAGGCTTAAAATACCTTAAGGCCATATAGGAAAGTTAATGTAAAGTTGAGATGGATGTTATGAATATGAGCAAGACATGTTTTTTAGTCTTTGTACATCCCTTCGACATTGGAACATATAAAGCGACTTGGTGGGCAAATCTTTGTTGTATTGAACGAAACAAGAGATTTGAGGGAAATGTGTTATTATCATTAAGTGGGTAGGGAGGATTACATCATTTTAAGAAATGAATATTAGACGCCTACCATTAATGCTTCTTTCCCCAAGTGAGAAAAATGCAAATACATTGATTGAAAGCAAAATAGAAAATGTCCTTAGACATTGTAAGTTTCATACGTAGAACTTACGAAGGTTAGTGCCATTCCAGGTTCTATCAATGACGTCTCCATCCAGGGTTTCCATCTTGTAGGCTCCGTTGCCATATGCTTCCTTAACAACGTAGGGCCCTTCCCATGTAGGTCCTAGTTTACCCTGGTACTCAAGCATTACTTGCACTGTTGAGTCGGAGGACGTATTCCCCTGGTTTGAAGGTCGAAGGCCGAACCCGACTGTTGTAGTATCTTTCGATTTTTTGCTTATGGATGGCCTCCCTGATTGAGGCTATTTCCCTTCGTTCTTCGAGAAGGTCTAGGTTGCTGCGGAGTCTTTCTTCGTTGTCTGCTGCCTCGAAGTTCATGACTCTTTCTGTTTCTACACTTACTTCCGAAGGGATGACAGCTTCCGTGCCATATGTCAAGCTAAAAGGCGTCTCCCCATGACTTGACTTTGTATGCGTTCTGTGAGCCCAAAGTACTTGAGGTAGTTCATCTACCCAACCGTGGTGACTATAACCCAGCCTTCGTTCTATTCCTTCTATGATGTCTCTGTTGGTAACTTCCACTTGTCCGTTACCTTGAGGATGGTAGACGGAAGTAAAGGATTGTTTGATATTCAGGCCTTTGCAAAACACTGGGAATGCCCCTTTGGCGAACTGCTTCCCATTATCTGAAATGATGATGTGAGGTATTCCGAACCGACAGATAGTATTCTCCCACACGAACTTTTCCATGTGCCTTCCTGTGGTGGATGCCAAAGGCTTTGCTTCCACCCATTTAGTGAAATAATCGATGGCTACGACCAATAACTTTACTCCTCCGGGAGTAACTGGCAGATGACCTACAATATCTATCCCCCATTGGCTGAAGGGCCATGCGGAGGTTACAGAGGTCATATCTTGTTTTGGTAGCCTTGGAACCCTTGAGTGAACTTGATAGCCTTCACATTTCTGAATGATGTCGACGGCGTCCCTGTGCATCGAAGGCCAGTAATATCCAACCCTCATGATTTTGGAAACAATAGAGCGGGGCCCTGCGTGAAGTCCGCAGGATCCTTCATGCACTTCTTGAATGATGTTGGCAGCTTGCCTTGGTCCTACACAACGAAGCCATGGGGACAGAAAAGATCTTCTGTATAGATAATTTCCCATGATTCTGTACTGTGGTGCTTTGATGCGAACCTTTCGAGCTAATTTCTGATCTTCCGGCAGTATACCACTTATTAGATATTCTCTAATCATCGTCATCCAATTTGAGTCTTCCTCCTGTATTACGTCAGACACCTCCTTTCGGACGATGGACCTATCTGCCAACACTTCGACCAGAACTTCCTTAGTTAAATGAGCAAATGCCATTGATTCCAGTTTGCTAAGTGCATCCGCCTTCTTGTTTTGATTTCTCCGAACATGCTCTATGTTGTAGGATGTGAAACCTTCGAGCATTTCCTTGGCCTTATCCATGATATTGCTTGATCACAGGTTGTCTTGCCTCAGTAGGAGCCTTTTATCTGGTTGGCCACTAGTTGTGAGTCAACGAAAATAGCCAAGTCTTCCTACCTCCATGTCTTTGGCCAATTGGAGGCCCTGCTAGCAAGGCTTCATACTCTGCTTCATTGTTCGTAGCGTCGAATTCGAAACGGAGTGCATAAGTGTACTCCTTCCCTTTGGGATCAACGAGCATGAGACATGCGCCAGAACCGTCGGAGCTGGAGGCTCCGTCAGTATAAAGCTTCCACCCTTCGACTTGCTTATCCAGCTTCTTTTCAGCAACCTTTGTGTCATGTTTTGGTTCGGAGGGTGTTTCTGCTAAGAAGTCTGCTAATATTTGCCCTTTGACCGAATTTCTTCCTTTGTATTCAATTTCGTGCTCTCCTAGCTCGATAGCCCATTTATCTATTCTTCCAGATTTCTCCGGCTTCGAAAGTATCTGCTTAATTGGTTTGTCAATAAGTACGGTTATGTGGTGAGCTTGGAAGTACATTCGAAGGCGTCTCGCAACATGGACCAAGGCCAAAATTAGCTTCTCCAGTGCTAGATAATTTAGCTCAGCTCCCTGTAGAACCCTGCTAACGAAGTAGATAGGGATTTGCGTCTTCTCCCTTTCTGCCAATAACACGGCGCTGATGCTTTCGAAGGAGGCTGCAATATACATAAACAACACTTCGCCTTTGATTGGGGCAGTAAGTGTAGGTAGAATAGCCATGAACTCCTTGAGCTTTTGGAAAGCTGCTTCTGCATCTATACTCCACTGGAACGTCTTTTTGTCCGTGCATCCTTTGAGTGTTTTGAAGAACGGCAAAGATCTGTCTGCACCCTTCGATAAGAACCTGCTGAGTGCTGCTAGCTTTCCGTTCAGACTTTGCACTTCCTTTAGGGACTTAGGAGGCTGTAGATCCGTGATGGCCTTGACCTTCGAAGGATTGGCCTTAATACCTTGCTTGGTGATCAGATGCCCCAAAAATTGTCCTTCTTCCACGCCGAAGGAACACTTCTTGGGATTTAACTTCATGTTGATGGCGCGAAGCTGGTCGAAGGTTTCCTTGATGTCGGAGAGCATGTCCTCCTCCGATCTACTCTTGATGACCATATCATCTACGTACGCCTCCAGATTCCTACCTATCTGCTTGTGGAAGGCTTTGTCCACTAAACATTGGTAGGTGGCACCTACATTTTTCAAACCAAAAGGCATATTTTTATAACAATAAATGCCTTTTCTTGTAAAAAAGGTTGTCTTCTCTTCGTCCTCTTCCGCCATTTGTATCTGATGGTAACCCTTATAAGCGTCTAGGAAACACTTTAGCCGAAACCCTGACAAGGATTCCACCTTCCAATCAATTTCTGGCAGAGGGTAGCAGTTCTTCGGGCAGGCTTTGTTAATATCTGTGAAGTCCACGCACATTCGCCATCCTCCATCATGCTTCTTGACCATCACCGAATTGGCCACCCAAGTTTGATACTTCACCTCTCTGAGTATGCCTGCTGTTACAAGCTCGTCCACTTCTTTGCATGCGGTGGCGCTTCTTTCGGGAGCCAGGCTTCGACACTTTTGTTTGATGGGTTCAATATGTTTGAACTCATTGAGCTTGTGTTCAGTGCCGAAGGGCTTTTCGTCTATGATGAGAGTTCTGGGGACCCCCGTCATGTCAGAGTAGGTCCATGCGAAGACATCTGCATTAGCATGTAGTACCTTTTCCAATTCTGCTTTAAAGGAGGTTGGGAGCTGCTTTTCGATTACCACCGTCTGATCAAGGTAGAGATCATTTACCACAATGCGTTCTTCAGTGTCAGTACAACTAAGAACATCCTTCGGAGGCTCTTCCGAAGCCTGTTTGATCCTTTTGCCTAATTCCGTAGGCCCCTTCACTTTATAGCTGGAGAAAACCGTTCCAATGCCGAAGGGTGTTTGGAATTTGATCGCGGCATGTATGGTTGAGACAACGATGCCCATCTTCTGCATTGCCGTTCTCCCTATCAATAGGTTATAGGGAGATTCAGACCTTACGATCATGAAAACCAGAGTTTCTGTTCTTTTTAGCCTTCCTTCTCCAATCGTAACCTCTAGAGGGACTTATCCCAAGGGCCATGAGTGTTCCCCGGAGAACCCTACTAAGGGTACCTTTGAATCTACTCTTTTCGACCTTATCGAAGGTTTGAGTTTTAGAAAACAGCGTTCGTAGATAACTTCGCAGGAGCTACCGCAGTCGAGGTAGGCCCTGTTTACTTCTCTGTTGGAGATCAAGGCCTTGATGACCACGGGGTCATTTGAAAAAACTTTCCCTGTGATTGAAGGAGAAGTGACATCTCTTACTCCGCACAAGGCTTCCTCCGTTTCTTTCCTTTTCAAACCAGAGTCATCCTTGTACACCATGAGGATGGGCGCTTCTACAGGTGTGGTATCTTTCCCCAGCTGTGTGTCGGAGACCTTGTCTTTACCTTTCTTTATACCCTTCACCAAATGTCCCAATTGGCCGGACTTCACGGCATCTTCTATCTGTTTCTTGAGCTCTCTGCAGTTGTTGGTGTCGTGTCCGTAATCGTCATGGAAGTAGCATAATTTGGAAGTATCTCTGGGCCTTCCTCTGTTTGCCAAGCGAGGAGGAGGATCAAAGGTCTTCGCAGCCTTTTCCGTAGCAAGTATCTCCCTTGGAGATTTGGACAGATTAGCCAAGAGCCCATGGTTGATGTTTTTGTGGTACGGTGTAAACCTGGCCCTGTTTTTGTGTTTGTTCCTTGACCCTTCCCACGAAGGATGCTTCGGTGCTTTATTGTGACTTTCTTTATTTTTGACCGGAGCCCCGTTGGTAGACACTTCTTTTGCTTCGATCCAGGTGTAAGCCTTCTCCACCAAACCCTTATAGGTTGCAGGGAGATCAGTGGAGAGGAATTCAACCAAACTTCTATTTCGTAGGCCATGCACGAAACCTGAGATGCGCTGGTCCTCGTGCAAGCCCATTATCTGTAACGTGTCATCGGTGTATCTGGTGATGAAAGCTCTGGTGCTCTCGTTCTCCTTCTGCTTGATGTTGTGCACTGTTAGGTGCATTCTTGTAAACTTTTTCTGTTGGCTGAAATGTGACCTGAACTTGGCCTTGAGATCATCCAAATTCGCAATGCTACCTGGTTTTTGCCCGTTCCACCTTATACGAGCAGAGTCTCGTAGGGTGTATGTAAAAATGTGGCAAGCAACAGGCATAACCCATTTCTGCATTCTAATAGCCCCTTCGAACAAATGTAAAAAGTTATCCGGATCCCCTTTCCCATCGTAGGTATCAATACGTGCGGGCATTTTCAACCCATCAGGCAAAGGGTAGTCTTCTATCCATCTTACGAAGGGTGTTGTAGAGCCCATGGGCTCTGAATAAAGGCAGTTATAAGGTGGCATGTAGGTAGGGGCAGCATTATGCGGGTTATGATTTGGAAGTATTCCAACAGGGTTTTGGTTAACATATTAAGGGTAAGCAGTAGGTATATAAGGTGGGTGACTTCCAACAGGGTACGAAGGATATACCATAGGTTGCCCGTAGGGCATACTTCCGTATGATTGAGTAAAACTGAGGTTGCTATCCTGCCCATTAGGTGGGGGATAGACCCCTTGAGGGTAAGATTGAGCCTGAAAAGGAGGGTACATACCATGAGGAGGAAGATTTCCTCCCCCATTCATTTGAGATGGATTGCCTTCCACGTCGGATGCGTGAGAAGGCTGCAACGGAACCCCTGCCTCAGTTCTACCCAGATGAGCCGCCAAAAGTGGTGGCAAATTAACCTCCGTAGCATCCCTTCGGTGACTCCTTCCATTGGAGCCTTCTATCGTGCCTTCCCGTCTAGTCGGAGCCCTCTCCGGAACGTCTTCAAAACCAACCGACCTTCCACTAGGCCTTCGACTGCTCGGAGACCCTATCCTTAGCACTGAGCGTGTAGCCCTAGGAGCCAAGGGCCTAGTCTCCATTTCCAACTCTTCGTCATACTCATCGCTTGAGTATTCTAACTCCCTACGCATCTCCACATTCCGAGCTTGCCTCCTTCGAGCCCTTAGTAAAGATTCTAATGCTTCGATGTTAACTTCGACAAACGCTGGACTAATTACCGGTTCAGGGTTAGCCGAGGTTGAAGCGTGGTTGTTGGGAGTTATTTCAGGGTGAGATCGTGTGGTAAAAGTGGATGCGGTTATATTGGGAAGGTTGTTAGGATCATTGATTGGGATTGGTGTCAAGGTCGAGAAACCCGGAGGGGGTGTATCTTCTCTTCCTTGATTCATGCCGTAAAACTAGTGAGAGTGATTGATTGGGTGTAAGTTTAGAATAACGAGACCAATAGTAGCGGGTCCCACGGATGGCGCCACTGATTATACAATAATTCGTACGACTTCGATGGTGATCGAAGGGTATGAAGGATGATATGCTTGCGCCAAACTTGTAGCCAATCTGCAATAAGAAATAGTAGACACTTCGTTAAGTAATTGCGCAGGGGTTGGGCCCTGCGAACCACCTCCGGCGTGAGAGTAAGTATGTGATATGAGTTGTAAATAATATGATGTATGTGAAATACTGTGTTGAGTGAACATAGCATTGAAATGACTCGTCCAACCTATTTATAGGTGATGAAAATAGCTTGGAGAGTGTTAGCACACGTTTAGGAGATCATGGGGGCGTCCCCTGATTTGTGGTAACCGCTAGGGCTTCATCCCCACTATCTCGGACATGGCGGGGAAGCTAAGGAAATAGTGGGAACGTGGGGGAAGACCAAGTCAAGGTTCTTCTTTGTCTTGGCATCTTCAAGAGAAGACACCGAAGGGCATAGGCCTTCGGCTGGCGGATTCCCAAATGGTAACCATGTCAATGATGAATGGTTTTACGCCACCAATGACTTATGAAGAAAGACTTGGGTCTTCGTAATGCAAATTCGACTGAGGCCGAAGGGGGGTCCTTCGACCTTATCGGAGGGTACGTCATCAACAGCAAAGACAATGTCAGGTCTACTGGCTGTTAGATACATGAGAGACCCAATAATACTTCGGTATTTGGTAGGGTCAACCAATTTCCCATGCAAATCAGCGTCCAGTTTCTTGGTATGTGCCATCGGTGTGGCATAGGTATCACAGTTTTGCATTCCATGTTTGTTTAAAATTTCAAGAGCATATTTGGACTGACTCAGGAAAATACCACGGGGTGATTGATGAACTTGCAGTCCTAGATAGAACGTAAGTTCACCTATCATGGACATTTCAAAATATTTTTTCATAAGTTTTGAAAAAGCGTTTGAGTACTTTAGATGTGTTGAACCAAAAATGATGTCATCCACATAAATTTGAACGATTAAAATGTGTTCCCCGTGATATTGTATGAATAGTGTTGGGTCGACCGATCCTTTGACGAAATTATGAGAGATGAGAAAGGATGATAACTTATCATACCACGCCCGAGGGGCTTGTTTGAGACCGTAGAGAGCCTTGTTCAGTTTGTAGACGTGATTAGGGAACTCTGGATCAACAAATCCTTCTGGCTGACTAACATAGATTGTTTCTTTCAGATTACCATTTAGAAAAGCAGTTTTGACGTCCATCTGAAAGACCGTGATGTTCATGTGAGCCGCGAATGCCAGAAAAATCCGAACAACCTCAAGTCTAGCAACTGGTGCGAATGATTCCTCATAGTCAATCCCTTCTTCTTGTCTATAACCCTTAGCCACCAGACGTGACTTATTTCTGATAACCGTACCTTCAGCATCCAACTTGTTTTTCCAAATCCATTTAAGACCAATAACATACACCCATGTTGGTTTTGCAACCAATTCCCATACTTCAAGACGTTTAAATTGGTTAAGTTCTTCTTGCATAGATTCAATCCAGTTTTCATATGTCATGGCTTCTTTAATATTTTTGGGTTCAGCTTGGCAGGCGGTGAGTGCATAAATGCAATGTTCACCGTCAGTCTGAAGGCGTTGTCTAGTTATGACTGTTGATCCGGGTTTCCAATAATGTTCACAAGAGGATGGTCTCTAGTCCAACGATGTGTGAAGGGTTGATGTTGATATACATTGTGCAGATTAGGAGGATTCAAAAGGCTTGTAGATGATTCCGCAACATCAGAAGTGGCAGTTTCATTTGCAAAAGGGTTGAAGAACGCATTTGGGTCATAATCTGCAGGTGGGGGTACTTCATGGTTCAAAAGATCATCATCTGGTTCAGCGTCATTAGATGCGGTTTGTTCGGCTGCTATTGTAGAATCAATTAGAGGTGCTTCTTCAACAATTGTTGTTGTTTCAGGTGTATCCGGTATTGGATTATTATCAGGTTGAGCAGCGGAAACAATTGATACATATGGAGCATGTTGATCAATATCATCACTAAATAGATGAGCAAATAGCTGTTCCATTTGTTGACGAGTAAGCTTTAAGCTTGGTTCACCTGATGATGGGGTTTGGGGGAAGTTTAGACGGTTATTTCCGGGTTCCAAACTGTTTTGCTCAGAAGCCATTTCTGTAAGCTCATCGAAATTTGCATGAATCGTTTCCATAATCTTCCTTGTACGACGATTCCAGATCCGGTAACCCTTAGAGTTTACACAGTATCCAACAAAGATTCCAATGTCAGCTTTAGCCTTAAGCTTACCAAAGTCATCACGATCATTATTTGGGTAACAAAGGGATCCAAATACATGAAAGTGCTTTAAGTTCGGTTTGCGGTTGTGGATAAGCTCATAAGGTGTTTTGTTGTGCCGTTTGGTAATCATTGAATGGTTCTGAGTATAGCATGCAATTGAGAAGGCTTCAGCCCACAAGTAATCTGGAAGTTTTGCATTTATCAACATCGTTCTTGCAGCTTCCACTAATGTACGGTTTCGTCTTTCAACAACTCCGTTTTGTTCTGGTGTTCGTGCAATTGATGTTTGATGCTCAATTCCCACTTTCTCATAATATGCACGAAGAGTTTGATTCACAAATTCAGTTCCTTTGTCTGTTCTGATTTGTCTGACTGTGTTTTGGAGCTGAACTTGAATTTTCGTGAAAAAGGTGATGATCATCTGTGGAGCTTGATCTTTACTTCGAAGAAAATAAACCCAATTCCATCTTGAGTAGTCATCCACAATTACCAAGATGTAGCGTTTGCCGTTAATCGTCTGCACACGCATCGGACCACACAAATCCATGTGAAGAAGATGAAGCACATTATGTGAGCTGTGTTCCACCTTTGAAGGAAGTGAGCACGAGTGCTTTTCCATTGTTCACAAGTTGAGCATAGGTGATATTTAGAATACCAAAATCTTGGGAGACCTTCAACAAGTTTGTAACATACAAGATTGGTTATGGTTTGAAAGTTTAAATGTGAAAGACGATGGTGTCATAGCCAAGATTTTGTAGATGTTGCCTTAGAAAGTAGACAGATGGGAGATGAAGCAATCATGTCTTGCATTGATATTATGTAAAGACTTGATGTGCGGTTTCCAGACATAAGATCGTTTCCTTGTAGATCACGAATGAAACAAGTTTTATCCCGAAAAGCAACTTCCAAATCTCCATCACAAAATTGACCAACTGAGAAGAGATTGTGACCGAGACGTTCTGATCCGGTCCAAACCGTCAAGTCTAATCACACAAGCTGGCCACTTGTGAATGGCCAACCGTAACAGACTTAAAACAGCTTAAGCACGAATGCAATGAAGTTCTGGAGAATACAATGAATTCCCGGGTCGTTTAGTCCCACGGAGACTCAATGGTGTGTCGAAACAAATTCAGATGATAGAGTGATCACTAAGGATAGTGATCTGTAAAGGTTTTGATCAGAAATATTACACTACTGATTGATTGGAAAGGAATAGGATACAGAACTGGAAAGCACAACAATCAGATGAAAGAAACGTAAACGTAAGTTTAAAAATTACGTATACGTACAAAATAAAAAGTGAAAACTAAGAAATAAAAGACCTAAAAATATGAAAATAACATTTTTGGAATCCTAAAAATAAAAGAAAATTATTAGAAAAAGAAAATTATTTTTAACACTATTTAATTAATTATTATTAATTAAAAACTATTTTAACTATTTAATAAATACTCTAAATTAGAAGAAAATACAAAATAAGGCTAGAAAAATAAAATTATGATTGAGAAAAATCTAAAATATTATAAAACTAATTTTAAAACTAAAAATATATTTTTCACACTTTTTATCTAATTATTATTAATTAATAACTATTTAAAATACACTTAAATACTAGAAAATATAAAATAAACTTGGAAAAATAATTAAATAAAAAGGTTCAAATAAAATATAAAAGATCATAAATTCACATAAAATTTATCAATAATTAATTATTAT